>CAVNVL010000017.1:0-28472 GCA_963691935.1 Nephrotoma guestfalica | reverse complement strand
AATAAAAATCCGTTTAAATTGAGTCAAAACTACGTCTGGTTTTCCTGTAATCGACGTTTGAAGTTGTAAGAAAATCGTCCGATGAAATTGGATACTCTCCATACACATAATATGAAATATCGCAATATCGAACCTCCGATACATAATTTTCACATAATTTCTTTATTAGGTGACCTTATGAATATTTGCAACTATATGCCGTCTAATTTCGGTAGAAAAAAATTTCAATTAATTTTCACAAATTTTGCAGGTCGGGACCTGCGTTGTTTTTCCGTCCGAAAATACGAAACAAAAAAAATCATTGTTCCAAATATTGGACTATTGTACCAATTATGATAGGTTATTTAATTCTGAATAAAAATCCGTTTAAATTGAGTCAAAACAACGTCTGGTTTTCCTGTAATCGACGTTTGAAGTTGTAAGAAAATCGTCCGATGAAATTGGATACTCTCCATACACATAATATGAAATATCGCAATATCGAACCTCCGATACATAATTTTCACATAATTTCTTTATTAGGTTGACCTTATGAATATTTGCAACTATATGCCGTCTAATTTCGGTAGAAAAAAATTTCCATTAATTTTCACAAATTTTGCAGGTCGGGACCTGCGTTGTTTTTCCGTCCGAAAAATACGAAACAAAAAAAATCATTGTTCCAAATATTGGACTATTGTACCAATTATGATAGGTTATTTAATTCTGAATAAAAATCCGTTTAAATTGAGTCAAAACTACGTCTGGTTTTCCTGTAATCGACGTTTGAAGTTGTAAGAAAATCGTCCGATGAAATTGGATACTCTCCATACACATAATATGAAATATCGCAATATCGAACCTCCGATACATAATTTTCACATAATTTCTTTATTAGGTTGACCTTATGAATATTTGCAACTATATGCCGTCTAATTTCGGTAGAAAAAAATTTCAATTAATTTTCACAAATTTTGCAGGTCGGGACCTGCGTTGTTTTTCCGTCCGAAAAATACGAAACAAAAAAAATCATTGTTCCAAATATTGGACTATTGTACCAATTATGATAGGTTATTTAATTCTGAATAAAAATCCGTTTAAATTGAGTCAAAACTACGTCTGGTTTTCCTGTAATCGACGTTTGAAGTTGTAAGAAAAATCGTCCGATGAAATTGGATACTCTCCATACACATAATATGAAATATCGCAATATCGAACATCCGATACATAATTTTCACATAATTTCTTTATTAGGTTGACCTTATGAATATTTGCAACTATATGCCGTCTAATTTCGGTAGAAAAAAATTTCAATTAATTTTCACAAATTTTGCAGGTCGGGACCTGCGTTGTTTTTTCCGTCCGAAAAATACGAAACAAAAAAAATCATTGTTCCAAATATTGGACTATTGTACCAATTATGATAGGTTATTTAATTCTGAATAAAAATCCGTTTAAATTGAGTCAAAACAACGTCTGGTTTTCGTGTAATCGACGTTTGAAGTTGTAAGAAAATCGTCCGATGAAATTGGATACTCTCCATACACATAATATGAAATATCGCAATATCGAACCTCCGATACATAATTTTCACATAATTTCTTTATTAGGTTGACCTTATGAATATTTGCAACTATATGCCGTCTAATTTCGGTAGAAAAAAATTTCAATTAATTTTCACAAATTTTGCAGGTCGGGACCTGCGTTGTTTTTCCGTCCGAAAAATACGAAACAAAAAAAATCATTGTTCCAAATATTGGACTATTGTACCAATTATGATAGGTTATTTAATTCTGAATAAAAATCCGTTTAAATTGAGTCAAAACTACGTCTGGTTTTCCTGTAATCGACGTTTGAAGTTGTAAGAAAATCGTCCGATGAAATTGGATACTCTCCATACACATAATATGAAATATCGCAATATCGAACCTCCGATATATAATTTTCACATAATTTTTTTATTAGGTTGACCTTATGAATATTTGCAACTATATGCCGTCTAATTTCGGTAGAAAAAAATTTCAATTAATTTCACAAATTTTGCAGGTCGGGACCTGCGTTGTTTTTCCGTCCGAAAAATACGAAACAAAAAAATCATTGTTCCAAATATTGGACTATTGTACCAATTATGATAGGTTATTTAATTCTGAATAAAAATCCGTTTAAATTGAGTCAAAACTACGTCTGGTTTTCCTGTAATCGACGTTTGAAGTTGTAAGAAAATCGTCCGATGAAATTGGATACTCTCCATACACATAATATGAAATATCGCAATATCGAACCTCCGATACATAATTTTCACATAATTTCTTTATTAGGTTGACCTTATGAATATTTGCAACTATATGCCGTCTAATTTCGGTAGAAAAAAATTTCAATTAATTTTCACAAATTTTGCAGGTCGGGACCTGCGTTGTTTTTCCGTCCGAAAAATACGAAACAAAAAAAATCATTGTTCCAAATATTGGACTATTGTACCAATTATGATAGGTTATTTAATTCTGAATAAAAATCCGTTTAAATTGAGTCAAAACTACGTCTGGTTTTCCTGTAATCGACGTTTGAAGTTGTAAGAAAATCGTCCGATGAAATTGGATACTCTCCATACACATAATATGAAATATCGCAATATCGAACCTCCGATATATAATTTTCACATAATTTTTTTATTAGGTTGACCTTATGAATATTTGCAACTATATGCCGTCTAATTTCGGTAGAAAAAAATTTCAATTAATTTTCACAAATTTTGCAGGTCGGGACCTGCGTTGTTTTTCCGTCCGAAAAATACGAAACAAAAAAAATCATTGTTCCAAATATTGGACTATTGTACCAATTATGATAGGTTATTTAATTCTGAATAAAAAACCGTTTAAATTGAGTCAAAACAACGTCTGGTTTTCCTGTAATCGACGTTTGAAGTTGTAAGAAAATCGTCCGATGAAATTGGATACTCTCCATACACATAATATGAAATATCGCAATATCGAACCTCCGATACATAATTTTCACATAATTTCTTTATTAGGTTGACCTTATGATATTTGCAACTATATGCCGTCTAATTTCGGTAGAAAAAAATTTCAATTAATTTTCACAAATTTTGCAGGTCGGGGCCTGCGTTGTTTTTCCGTCCGAAAAATACGAAACAAAAAAAATCATTGTTCCAAATATTGGACTATTGTACCAATTATGATAGGTTATTTAATTCTGAATAAAAATCCGTTTAAATTGAGTCAAAACTACGTCTGGTTTTCCTGTAATCGACGTTTGAAGTTGTAAGAAAATCGTCCGATGAAATTGGATACTCTCCATACACATAATATGAAATATCGCAATATCGAACCTCCGATACATAATTTTCACATAATTTCTTTATTAGGTTGACCTTATGAATATTTGCAACTATATGCCGTCTAATTTCGGTAGAAAAAAATTTCAATTAATTTTCACAAATTTTGCAGGTCGGGACCTGCGTTGTTTTTCCGTCCGAAAAATACGAAACAAAAAAAATCATTGTTCCAAATATTGGACTATTGTACCAATTATGATAGGTTATTTAATTCTGAATAAAAATCCGTTTAAATTGAGTCAAAACAACGTCTGGTTTTCCTGTAATCGACGTTTGAAGTTGTAAGAAAATCGTCCGATGAAATTGGATACTCTCCATACACATAATATGAAATATCGCAATATCGAACCTCCGATACATAATTTTCACATAATTTCTTTATTAGGTTGACCTTATGAATATTTGCAACTATATGCCGTCTAATTTCGGTAGAAAAAAATTTAAATTAATTTTCACAAATTTTGCAGGTCGGGACCTGCGTTGTTTTTCCGTCCGAAAAATACGAAACAAAAAAAATCATTGTTCCAAATATTGGACTATTGTACCAATTATGATAGGTTATTTAATTCTGAATAAAAATCCGTTTAAATTGAGTCAAAACAACGTCTGGTTTTCGTGTAATCGACGTTTGAAGTTGTAAGAAAATCGTCCGATGAAATTGGATACTCTCCATACACATAATATGAAATATCGCAATATCGAACCTCCGATACATAATTTTCACATAATTTCTTTATTAGGTTGACCTTATGAATATTTGCAACTATATGCCGTCTAATTTCGGTAGAAAAAAATTTCAATTAATTTTCACAAATTTTGCAGGTCGGACCTGCGTTGTTTTTCCGTCCGAAAAGTACGAAACAAAAAAAATCATTGTTCCAAATATTGGACTATTGTACCAATTATGATAGGTTATTTAATTCTGAATAAAAATCCGTTTAAATTGAGTCAAAACAACGTCTGGTTTTCCTGTAATCGACGTTTGAAGTTGTAAGAAAATCGTCCGATGAAATTGGATACTCTCCATACACATAATATGAAATATCGCAATATCGAACCTCCGATACATAATTTTCACATAATTTCTTTATTAGGTTGACCTTATGAATATTTGCAACTATATGCCGTCTAATTTCGGTAGAAAAAAATTTCAATTAATTTTGACAAATTTGCAGGTCGGGGCCTGCGTTGTTTTTCCGTCCGAAAAATACGAAACAAAAAAAATCATTGTTCCAAATATTGGACTATTGTACCAATTATGATAGGTTATTTAATTCTGAATAAAAATCCGTTTAAATTGAGTCAAAACAACGTCTGGTTTTCGTGTAATCGACGTTTGAAGTTGTAAGAAAATCGTCCAATGAAATTGGATACTCTCCATACACATAATATGAAATATCGCAATATCGAACCTCCGATACATAATTTTCACATAATTTCTTTATTAGGTTGACCTTATGAATATTTGCAACTATATGCCGTCTAATTTCGGTAGAAAAAAATTTCAATTAATTTTGACAAATTTTGCAGGTCGGGACCTGCGTTGTTTTTCCGTCCGAAAAATACGAAACAAAAAAAATCATTGTTCCAAATATTGGACTATTGTACCAATTATGATAGGTTATTTAATTCAGAATAAAAATCCGTTTAAATTGAGTCAAAACAACGTCTGGTCTTCCTGTAATCGGCGTTTGAAGTTGTAAGAAAATCGTCCGATGAAATTGGATACTCTCCATACACATAATATGAAATATCGCAATATCGAACCTCCGATACATAATTTTCACATAATTTCTTTATTAGGTTGACCTTATGAATATTTGCAACTATATGCCGTCTAATTTCGGTAGAAAAAAATTTCAATTAATTTTCACAAATTTTGCAGGTCGGGACCTGCGTTGTTTTTCCGTCCGAAAAATACGAAACAAAAAAAATCATTGTTCCAAATATTGGACTATTGTACCAATTATGATAGGTTATTTAATTCTGAATAAAAATCCGTTTAAATTGAGTCAAAACAACGTCTGGTTTTCGTGTAATCGACGTTTGAAGTTGTAAGAAAATCGTCCGATGAAATTGGATACTCTCCATACACATAATATGAAATATCGCAATATCGAACCTCCGATACATAATTTTCACATAATTTCTTTATTAGGTTGACCTTATGAATATTTGCAACTATATGCCGTCTAATTTCGGTAGAAAAAAATTTCAATTAATTTTCACAAATTTTGCAGGTCGGGACCTGCGTTGTTTTTCCGTCCGAAAAGTACGAAACAAAAAAAATCATTGTTCCAAATATTGGACTATTGTACCAATTATGATAGGTTATTTAATTCTGAATAAAAATCCGTTTAAATTGAGTCAAACAACGTCTGGTTTTCCTGTAATCGACGTTTGAAGTTGTAAGAAAATCGTCCGATGAAATTGGATACTCTCCATACACATAATATGAAATATCGCAATATCGAACCTCCTATACATAATTTTCACATAATTTCTTTATTAGGTTGACCTTATGAATATTTGCAACTATATGCCGTCTAATTTCGGTAGAAAAAAATTTCAATTAATTTTGACAAATTTTGCAGGTCGGGACCTGCGTTGTTTTTCCGTCTGAAAATACGAAACAAAAAAAATCATTGTTCCAAATATTGGACTATTGTACCAATTATGATAGGTTATTTAATTCTGAATAAAAATCCGTTTAAATTGAGTCAAAACAACGTCTGGTTTTCCTGTAATCGACGTTTGAAGTTGTAAGAATATCGTCCGATGAAATTGGATACTCTCCATACACATAATATGAAATATCGCAATATCGAACCTCCGATACATAATTTTCACATAATTTCTTTATTAGGTTGACCTTATGAATATTTGCAACTATATGCCGTCTAATTTCGGTAGAAAAAAATTTCAATTAATTTTGACAAATTTTGCAGGTCGGGACCTGCGTTGTTTTTCCGTCCGAAATATACGAAACAAAAAAAATCATTGTTCCAAATATTGGACTATTGTACCAATTATGATAGGTTATTTAATTCTGAATAAAAATCCGTTTAAATTGAGTCAAAACAACGTCTGGTTTTCCTGTAATCGACGTTTGAAGTTGTAAGAAAATCGTCCGATGAAATTGGATACTCTCCATACACATAATATGAAATATCGCAATATCGAACCTCCGATACATAATTTTCACATAATTTCTTTATTAGGTTGACCTTATGAATATTTGCAACTATATACCGTCTAATTTCGGTAGAAAAAAATTTCAATTAATTTTCACAAATTTTGCAGGTCGGACCTGCGTTGTTTTTCCGTCCGAAAAATACGAAACAAAAAAATCATTGTTCCAAATATTGGACTATTGTACCAATTATTATAGGTTATTTAATTCTGAATAAAAATCCGTTTAAATTGAGTCAAAACTACGTCTGGTTTTCCTGTAATCGACGTTTGAAGTTGTAAGAAAATCGTCCGATGAAATTGGATACTCTCCATACACATAATATGAAATATCGCAATATCGAACCTCCGATACATAATTTTCACATAATTTCTTTATTAGGTTGACCTTATGAATATTTGCAACTATATGCCGTCTAATTTCGGTAGAAAAAAATTTCAATTAATTTTCACAAATTTTGCAGGTCGGGACCTGCGTTGTTTTTCCGTCCGAAAAATACGAAACAAAAAAAATCATTGTTCCAAATATTGGACTATTGTACCAATTATGATAGGTTATTTAATTCTGAATAAAAATCCGTTTAAATTGAGTCAAAACAACGTCTGGTTTTCCTGTAATCGACGTTTGAAGTTGTAAGAATATCGTCCGATGAAATTGGATACTCTCCATACACATAATATGAAATATCGCAATATCGAACCTCCGATACATAATTTTCACATAATTTCTTTATTAGGTTGACCTTATGAATATTTGCAACTATATGCCGTCTAATTTCGGTAGAAAAAAATTTCAATTAATTTTGACAAATTTTGCAGGTCGGGACCTGCGTTGTTTTTCCGTCCGAAATATACGAAACAAAAAAAATCATTGTTCCAAATATTGGACTATTGTACCAATTATGATAGGTTATTTAATTCTGAATAAAAATCCGTTTAAATTGAGTCAAAACAACGTCTGGTTTTCCTGTAATCGACGTTTGAAGTTGTAAGAATATCGTCCGATGAAATTGGATACTCTCCATACACATAATATGAAATATCGCAATATCGAACCTCCTATACATAATTTTCACATAATTTCTTTATTAGGTTGACCTTATGAATATTTGCAACTATATGCCGTCTAATTTCGGTAGAAAAAAATTTCAATTAATTTTGACAAATTTTGCAGGTCGGGACCTGCGTTGTTTTTCCGTCTGAAAAATACGAAACAAAAAAAATCATTGTTCCAAATATTGGACTATTGTACCAATTATGATAGGTTATTTAATTCTGAATAAAAATCCGTTTAAATTGAGTCAAAACAACGTCTGGTTTTCCTGTAATCGACGTTTGAAGTTGTAAGAATATCGTCCGATGAAATTGGATACTCTCCATACACATAATATGAAATATCGCAATATCGAACCTCCGATACATAATTTTCACATAATTTCTTTATTAGGTTGACCTTATGAATATTTGCAACTATATGCCGTCTAATTTCGGTAGAAAAAAATTTCAATTAATTTTGACAAATTTTGCAGGTCGGGACCTGCGTTGTTTTTCCGTCCGAAATATACGAAACAAAAAAAATCATTGTTCCAAATATTGGACTATTGTACCAATTATGATAGGTTATTTAATTCTGAATAAAAATCCGTTTAAATTGAGTCAAAACAACGTCTGGTTTTCCTGTAATCGACGTTTGAAGTTGTAAGAAAATCGTCCGATGAAATTGGATACTCTCCATACACATAATATGAAATATCGCAATATCGAACCTCCGATACATAATTTTCACATAATTTCTTTATTAGGTTGACCTTATGAATATTTGCAACTATATGCCGTCTAATTTCGGTAGAAAAAAATTTCAATTAATTTTCACAAATTTTGCAGGTCGGGACCTGCGTTGTTTTTCCGTCCGAAAAATACGAAACAAAAAAATCATTGTTCCAAATATTGGACTATTGTACCAATTATTATAGGTTATTTAATTCTGAATAAAAATCCGTTTAAATTGAGTCAAAACTACGTCTGGTTTTCCTGTAATCGACGTTTGAAGTTGTAAGAAAATCGTCCGATGAAATTGGATACTCTCCATACACATAATATGAAATATCGCAATATCGAACCTCCGATACATAATTTTCACATAATTTCTTTATTAGGTTGACCTTATGAATATTTGCAACTATATGCCGTCTAATTTCGGTAGAAAAAAATTTCAATTAATTTTCACAAATTTTGCAGGTCGGGACCTGCGTTGTTTTTCCGTCCGAAAAATACGAAACAAAAAAAATCATTGTTCCAAATATTGGACTATTGTACCAATTATGATAGGTTATTTAATTCTGAATAAAAATCCGTTTAAATTGAGTCAAAACTACGTCTGGTTTTCCTGTAATCGACGTTTGAAGTTGTAAGAAAATCGTCCGATGAAATTGGATACTCTCCATACACATAATATGAAATATCGCAATATCGAACCTCCGATACATAATTTTCACATAATTTCTTTATTAGGTTGACCTTATGAATATTTGCAACTATATGCCGTCTAATTTCGGTAGAAAAAAATTTCAATTAATTTTCACAAATTTTGCAGGTCGGGACCTGCGTTGTTTTTCCGTCCGAAAAATACGAAACAAAAAAATCATTGTTCCAAATATTGGACTATTGTACCAATTATGATAGGTTATTTAATTCTGAATAAAAATCCGTTTAAATTGAGTCAAAACTACGTCTGGTTTTCCTGTAATCGACGTTTGAAGTTGTAAGAATATCGTCCGATGAAATTGGATACTCTCCATACACATAATATGACATATCGCAATATCGAACCTCCGATACATAATTTTCACATAATTTCTTTATTAGGTTGACCTTATGAATATTTGCAACTATATGCCGTCTAATTTCGGTAGAAAAAAATTTCAATTAATTTTCACAAATTTTGCAGGTCGGGACCTGCGTTGTTTTTCCGTCCGAAAAATACGAAACAAAAAAAATCATTTTTCCAAATATTGGACTATTGTACCAATTATGATAGGTTATTTAATTCTGAATAAAAATCCGTTTAAATTGAGTCAAAACTACGTCTGGTTTTTCTGTAATCGACGTTTGAAGTTGTAAGAAAATCGTCCGATGAAATTGGATACTCTCCATACACATAATATGAAATATCGCAATATCGAACCTCCGATACATAATTTTCACATAATTTCTTTATTAGGTTGACCTTATGAATATTTGCAACTATATGCCGTCTAATTTCGGTAGAAAAAAATTTCAATTAATTTTCACAAATTTTGCAGGTCGGGACCTGCGTTGTTTTTCCGTCCGAAAAATACGAAACAAAAAAAATCATTGTTCCAAATATTGGACTATTGTACCAATTATGATAGGTTATTTAATTCTGAATAAAAATCCGTTTAAATTGAGTCAAAACTACGTCTGGTTTTCCTGTAATCGACGTTTGAAGTTGTCAGAAAATCGTCCGATGAAATTGGATACTCTCCATACACATAATATGAAATATCGCAATATCGAACCTCCGATACATAATTTTCACATAATTTCTTTATTAGGTTGACCTTATGAATATTTGCAACTATATGCCGTCTAATTTCGGTAGAAAAAAATTTCAATTAATTTTCACAAATTTTGCAGGTCGGGACCTGCGTTGTTTTTCCGTCCGAAAAATACGAAACAAAAAAAATCATTGTTCCAAATATTGGACTATTGTACCAATTATGATAGGTTATTAAATTCTGAATAAAAATCCGTTTAAATTGAGTCAAAACTACGTCTGGTTTTCCTGTAATCGACGTTTGAAGTTGTCAGAAAATCGTCCGATGAAATTGGATACTCTCCATACACATAATATGAAATATCGCAATATCGAACCTCCGATACACAATTTTCACATAATTTCTTTATTAGGTTGACCTTATGAATATTTGCAACTATATGCCGTCTAATTTCGGTAGAAAAAAATTTCAATTAATTTTCACAAGTTTTGCAGGTCGGGACCTGCGTTGTTTTTCCGTCCGAAAAATACGAAACAAAAAAAATCATTGTTCCAAATATTGGACTATTGTACCAATTATGATAGGTTATTTAATTCTGAATAAAAATCCGTTTAAATTGAGTCAAAACTACGTCTGGTTTTCCTGTAATCGACGTTTGAAGTTGTAAGAAAATCGTCCGATGAAATTGGATACTCTCCATACACATAATATGAAATATCGCAATATCGAACCTCCGATACATAATTTTCACATAATTTCTTTATTAGGTTGACTTTATGAATATTTGCAACTATATGCCGTCTAATTTCGGTAGAAAAAAATTTCAATTAATTTTCACAAATTTTGCAGGTCGGGACCTGCGTTGTTTTTCCGTCCGAAAAATACGAAACAAAAAAAATCATTGTTCCAAATATTGGACTATTGTACCAATTATGATAGGTTATTTAATTCTGAATAAAAATCCGTTTAAATTGAGTCAAAACAACGTCTGGTTTTCCTGTAATCGACGTTTGAAGTTGTAAGAAAATCGTCCGATGAAATTGGATACTCTCCATACACATAATATGAAATATCGCAATATCGAACCTCCGATACATAATTTTCACATAATTTCTTTATTAGGTTGACCTTATGAATATTTGCAACTATATGCCGTCTAATTTCGGTAGAAAAAAATTTCAATTAATTTTCACAAATTTTGCAGGTCGGGACCTGCGTTGTTTTTCCGTCCGAAAAATACGAAACAAAAAAAATCATTGTTCCAAATATTGGACTATTGTACCAATTATGATAGGTTATTTAATTCTGAATAAAAATCCGTTTAAATTGAGTCAAAACAACGTCTGGTTTTCCTGTAATCGACGTTTGAAGTTGTAAGAAAATCGTCCGATGAAATTGGATACTCTCCATACACATAATATGAAATATCGCAATATCGAACCTCCGATACATAATTTTCACATAATTTCTTTATTAGGTTGACCTTATGAATATTTGCAACTATATGCCGTCTAATTTCGGTAGAAAAAAATTTCAATTAATTTTCACAAATTTTGCAGGTCGGGACCTGCGTTGTTTTTCCGTCCGAAAAATACGAAACAAAAAAAATCATTGTTCCAAATATTGGACTATTGTACCAATTATGATAGGTTATTTAATTCTGAATAAAAATCCGTTTAAATTGAGTCAAAACTACGTCTGGTTTTCCTGTAATCGACGTTTGAAGTTGTAAGAAAATCGTCCGATGAAATTGGATACTCTCCATACACATAATATGAAATATCGCAATATCGAACCTCCGATACATAATTTTCACATAATTTCTTTATTAGGTTGACCTTATGAATATTTGCAACTATATGCCGTCTAATTTCGGTAGAAAAAAATTTCAATTAATTTTGACAAATTTTGCAGGTCGGGACCTGCGTTGTTTTTCCGTCCGAAAAATACGAAACAAAAAAAATCATTGTTCCAAATATTGGACTATTGTACCAATTATGATAGGTTATTTAATTCTGAATAAAAATCCGTTTAAATTGAGTCAAAACAACGTCTGGTTTTCCTGTAATCGACGTTTGAAGTTGTAAGAATATCGTCCGATGAAATTGGATACTCTCCATACACATAATATGAAATATCGCAATATCGAACCTCCGATACATAATTTTCACATAATTTCTCTATTAGGTTGACCTTATGAATATTTGCAACTATATGCCGTCTAATTTCGGTAGAAAAAAATTTCAATTAATTTTCACAAATTTTGCAGGTCGGGACCTGCGTTGTTTTTCCGTCCGAAAAATACGAAACAAAAAAAATCATTGTTCCAAATATTGGACTATTGTACCAATTATGATAGGTTATTTAATTCTGAATAAAAATCCGTTTAAATTGAGTCAAAACTACGTCTGGTTTTCCTGTAATCGACGTTTGAAGTTGTAAGAAAATCGTCCGATGAAATTGGATACTCTCCATACACATAATATGAAATATCGCAATATCGAACCTCCGATACATAATTTTCACATAATTTCTTTATTAGGTTGACCTTATGAATATTTGCAACTATATGCCGTCTAATTTCGGTAGAAAAAAATTTCAATTAATTTTCACAAATTTTGCAGGTCGGGACCTGCGTTGTTTTTCCGTCCGAAAAATACGAAACAAAAAAAATCATTTTTCCAAATATTGGACTATTGTACCAATTATGATAGGTTATTTAATTCTGAATAAAAATCCGTTTAAATTGAGTCAAAACTACGTCTGGTTTTTCTGTAATCGACGTTTGAAGTTGTAAGAAAATCGTCCGATGAAATTGGATACTCTCCATACACATAATATGAAATATCGCAATATCGAACCTCCGATACATAATTTTCACATAATTTCTTTATTAGGTTGACCTTATGAATATTTGCAACTATATGCCGTCTAATTTCGGTAGAAAAAAATTTCAATTAATTTTCACAAATTTTGCAGGTCGGGACCTGCGTTGTTTTTCCGTCCGAAAAATACGAAACAAAAAAAATCATTGTTCCAAATATTGGACTATTGTACCAATTATGATAGGTTATTTAATTCTGAATAAAAATCCGTTTAAATTGAGTCAAAACTACGTCTGGTTTTCCTGTAATCGACGTTTGAAGTTGTCAGAAAATCGTCCGATGAAATTGGATACTCTCCATACACATAATATGAAATATCGCAATATCGAACCTCCGATACATAATTTTCACATAATTTCTTTATTAGGTTGACCTTATGAATATTTGCAACTATATGCCGTCTAATTTCGGTAGAAAAAAATTTCAATTAATTTTCACAAATTTTGCAGGTCGGGACCTGCGTTGTTTTTCCGTCCGAAAAATACGAAACAAAAAAAATCATTGTTCCAAATATTGGACTATTGTACCAATTATGATAGGTTATTAAATTCTGAATAAAAATCCGTTTAAATTGAGTCAAAACAACGTCTGGTTTTCCTGTAATCGACGTTTGAAGTTGTAAGAAAATCGCCCGATGAAATTGGATACTCTCCATACACATAATATGAAATATCGCAATATCGAACCTCCGATACATAATTTTCACATTATTTCTTTATTAGGTTGACCTTATGAATATTTGCAACTATATGCCGTCTAATTTCGGTAGAAAAAAATTTCAATTAATTTTCACAAATTTTGCAGGTCGGGACCTGCGTTGTTTTTCCGTCCGAAAAATACGAAACAAAAAAAATCATTGTTCCAAATATTGGACTATTGTACCAATTATGATAGGTTATTAAATTCTGAATAAAAATCCGTTTAAATTGAGTCAAAACTACGTCTGGTTTTCCTGTAATCGACGTTTGAAGTTGTCAGAAAATCGTCCGATGAAATTGGATACTCTCCATACACATAATATGAAATATCGCAATATCGAACCTCCGATACACAATTTTCACATAATTTCTTTATTAGGTTGACCTTATGAATATTTGCAACTATATGCCGTCTAATTTCGGTAGAAAAAAATTTCAATTAATTTTCACAAGTTTTGCAGGTCGGGACCTGCGTTGTTTTTCCGTCCGAAAAATACGAAACAAAAAAAATCATTGTTCCAAATATTGGACTATTGTACCAATTATGATAGGTTATTTAATTCTGAATAAAAATCCGTTTAAATTGAGTCAAAACTACGTCTGGTTTTCCTGTAATCGACGTTTGAAGTTGTAAGAAAATCGTCCGATGAAATTGGATACTCTCCATACACATAATATGAAATATCGCAATATCGAACCTCCGATACATAATTTTCACATAATTTCTTTATTAGGTTGACTTTATGAATATTTGCAACTATATGCCGTCTAATTTCGGTAGAAAAAAATTTCAATTAATTTTCACAAATTTTGCAGGTCGGGACCTGCGTTGTTTTTCCGTCCGAAAAATACGAAACAAAAAAAATCATTGTTCCAAATATTGGACTATTGTACCAATTATGATAGGTTATTTAATTCTGAATAAAAATCCGTTTAAATTGAGTCAAAACAACGTCTGGTTTTCCTGTAATCGACGTTTGAAGTTGTAAGAAAATCGTCCGATGAAATTGGATACTCTCCATACACATAATATGAAATATCGCAATATCGAACCTCCGATACATAATTTTCACATAATTTCTTTATTAGGTTGACCTTATGAATATTTGCAACTATATGCCGTCTAATTTCGGTAGAAAAAAATTTCAATTAATTTTCACAAATTTTGCAGGTCGGGACCTGCGTTGTTTTTCCGTCCGAAAAATACGAAACAAAAAAAATCATTGTTCCAAATATTGGACTATTGTACCAATTATGATAGGTTATTTAATTCTGAATAAAAATCCGTTTAAATTGAGTCAAAACAACGTCTGGTTTTCCTGTAATCGACGTTTGAAGTTGTAAGAAAATCGTCCGATGAAATTGGATACTCTCCATACACATAATATGAAATATCGCAATATCGAACCTCCGATACATAATTTTCACATAATTTCTTTATTAGGTTGACCTTATGAATATTTGCAACTATATGCCGTCTAATTTCGGTAGAAAAAAATTTCAATTAATTTTCACAAATTCTGCAGGTCGGGACCTGCGTTGTTTTTCCGTCCGAAAAATACGAAACAAAAAAAATCATTGTTCCAAATATTGGACTATTGTACCAATTATGATAGGTTATTTAATTCTGAATAAAAATCCGTTTAAATTGAGTCAAAACTACGTCTGGTTTTCCTGTAATCGACGTTTGAAGTTGTAAGAAAATCGTCCGATGAAATTGGATACTCTCCATACACATAATATGAAATATCGCAATATCGAACCTCCGATACATAATTTTCACATAATTTCTTTATTAGGTTGACCTTATGAATATTTGCAACTATATGCCGTCTAATTTCGGTAGAAAAAAATTTCAATTAATTTTGACAAATTTTGCAGGTCGGGACCTGCGTTGTTTTTCCGTCCGAAAAATACGAAACAAAAAAAATCATTGTTCCAAATATTGGACTATTGTACCAATTATGATAGGTTATTTAATTCTGAATAAAAATCCGTTTAAATTGAGTCAAAACAACGTCTGGTTTTCCTGTAATCGACGTTTGAAGTTGTAAGAAAATCGTCCGATGAAATTGGATACTCTCCATACACATAATATGAAATATCGCAATATCGAACCTCCGATACATAATTTTCACATAATTTCTTTATTAGGTTGACCTTATGAATATTTGCAACTATATGCCGTCTAATTTCGGTAGAAAAAAATTTCAATTAATTTTCACAAATTTTGCAGGTCGGGACCTGCGTTGTTTTTCCGTCCGAAAAATACGAAACAAAAAAAAACATTGTTCCAAATATTGGACTATTGTACCAATTATGATAGGTTATTTAATTCTGAATAAAAATCCGTTTAAATTGAGTCAAAACAACGTCTGGTTTTCCTGTAATCGACGTTTGAAGTTGTAAGAATATCGTCCGATGAAATTGGATACTCTCCATACACATAATATGAAATATCGCAATATCGAACCTCCGATACATAATTTTCACATAATTTCTTTATTAGGTTGACCTTATGAATATTTGCAACTATATGCCGTCTAATTTCGGTAGAAAAAAATTTCAATTAATTTTCACAAATTTTGCAGGTCGGGACCTGCGTTGTTTTTCCGTCCGAAAAATACGAAACAAAAAAAATCATTGTTCCAAATATTGGACTATTGTACCAATTATGATAGGTTATTTAATTCTGAATAAAAATCCGTTTAAATTGAGTCAAAACAACGTCTGGTTTTCCTGTAATCGACGTTTGAAGTTGTAAGAAAATCGTCCGATGAAATTGGATACTCTCCATACACATAATATGAAATATCGCAATATCGAACCTCCGATACATAATTTTCACATAATTTCTTTATTAGGTTGACCTTATGAATATTTGCAACTATATGCCGTCTAATTTCGGTAGAAAAAAATTTCAATTAATTTTCACAAATTTTGCAGGTCGGGACCTGCGTTGTTTTTCCGTCCGAAAAATACGAAACAAAAAAAATCATTGTTCCAAATATTGGACTATTGTACCAATTATGATAGGTTATTTAATTCTGAATAAAAATCCGTTTAAATTGAGTCAAAACAACGTCTGGTTTTCCTGTAATCGACGTTTGAAGTTGTAAGAAAATCGTCCGATGAAATTGGATACTCTCCATACACATAATATGAAATATCGCAATATCGAACCTCCGATACATAATTTTCACATAATTTCTTTATTAGGTTGACCTTATGAATATTTGCAACTATATGCCGTCTAATTTCGGTAGAAAAAAATTTCAATTAATTTTCACAAATTTTGCAGGTCGGGACCTGCGTTGTTTTTCCGTCCGAAAAATACGAAACAAAAAAAATCATTGTTCCAAATATTGGACTATTGTACCAATTATGATAGGTTATTTAATTCTGAATAAAAATCCGTTTAAATTGAGTCAAAACTACGTCTGGTTTTCCTGTAATCGACGTTTGAATTTGTAAGAAAATCGTCCGATGAAATTCGGTCGGACCTGCGTTGTTTTTCCGTCCGAAAAATACGAAACAAAAAAAATCATTGTTCCAAATATTGGACTATTGTACCAATTATGATAGGTTATTTAATTCTGAATAAAAATCCGTTTAAATTGAGTCAAAACTACGTCTGGTTTTCCTGTAATCGACGTTTGAAGTTGTAAGAAAATCGTCCGATGAAATTGGATACTCTCCATACACATAATATGAAATATCGCAATATCGAACCTCCGATACATAATTTTCACATAATTTCTTTATTAGGTTGACCTTATGAATATTTGCAACTATATGCCGTCTAATTTCGGTAGAAAAAAATTTCAATTAATTTTCACAAATTTTGCAGGTCGGGACCTGCGTTGTTTTTCCGTCCGAAAAATACGAAACAAAAAA
Organism: Nephrotoma guestfalica; assembly: GCA_963691935.1. Classification (NCBI taxonomy): domain Eukaryota; kingdom Metazoa; phylum Arthropoda; class Insecta; order Diptera; family Tipulidae; genus Nephrotoma; species Nephrotoma guestfalica. The sequence continues at coordinate 10,951 of CAVNVL010000017.1, read as the reverse complement.
AATCATTGTTCCAAATATTGGACTATTGTACCAATTATGATAGGTTATTTAATTCTGAATAAAAATCCGTTTAAATTGAGTCAAAACAACGTCTGGTTTTCATGTAATCGACGTTTGAAGTTGTAAGAAAATCGTCCGATGAAATTGGATACTCTCCATACACATAATATGAAATATCGCAATATCGAACCTCCGATACATAATTTTCACATAATTTCTTTATTAGGTTGACCTTATGAATATTTGCAACTATATGCCGTCTAATTTCGGTAGAAAAAAATTTCAATTAATTTTCACAAATTTTGCAGGTCGGGACCTGCGTTGTTTTTCCGTCCGAAAAATACGAAACAAAAAAAATCATTGTTCCAAATATTGGACTATTGTACCAATTATGATAGGTTATTTAATTCTGAATAAAAATCCGTTTAAATTGAGTCAAAACTACGTCTGGTTTTCCTGTAATCGACGTTTGAATTTGTAAGAAAATCGTCCGATGAAATTCGGTCGGACCTGCGTTGTTTTTCCGTCCGAAAAATACGAAACAAAAAAAATCATTGTTCCAAATATTGGACTATTGTACCAATTATGATAGGTTATTTAATTCTGAATAAAAATCCGTTTAAATTGAGTCAAAACTACGTCTGGTTTTCCTGTAATCGACGTTTGAAGTTGTAAGAAAATCGTCCGATGAAATTGGATACTCTCCATACACATAATATGAAATATCGCAATATCGAACCTCCGATACATAATTTTCACATAATTTCTTTATTAGGTTGACCTTATGAATATTTGCAACTATATGCCGTCTAATTTCGGTAGAAAAAAATTTCAATTAATTTTCACAAATTTTGCAGGTCGGGACCTGCGTTGTTTTTCCGTCCGAAAAATACGAAACAAAAAAAATCATTGTTCCAAATATTGGACTATTGTACCAATTATGATAGGTTATTTAATTCTGAATAAAAATCCGTTTAAATTGAGTCAAAACTACGTCTGGTTTTCCTGTAATCGACGTTTGAATTTGTAAGAAAATCGTCCGATGAAATTCGGTCGGACCTGCGTTGTTTTTCCGTCCGAAAAATACGAAACAAAAAAAATCATTGTTCCAAATATTGGACTATTGTACCAATTATGATAGGTTATTTAATTCTGAATAAAAATCCGTTTAAATTGAGTCAAAACTACGTCTGGTTTTCCTGTAATCGACGTTTGAAGTTGTAAGAAAATCGTCCGATGAAATTGGATACTCTCCATACACATAATATGAAATATCGCAATATCGAACCTCCGATACATAATTTTCACATAATTTCTTTATTAGGTTGACCTTATGAATATTTGCAACTATATGCCGTCTAATTTCGGTAGAAAAAAATTTCAATTAATTTTCACAAATTTTGCAGGTCGGGACCTGCGTTGTTTTTCCGTCCGAAAAATACGAAACAAAAAAAATCATTGTTCCAAATATTGGACTATTGTACCAATTATGATAGGTTATTTAATTCTGAATAAAAATCCGTTTAAATTGAGTCAAAACTACGTCTGGTTTTCCTGTAATCGACGTTTGAAGTTGTAAGAAAATCGTCCGATGAAATTGGATACTCTCCATACACATAATATGAAATATCGCAATATCGAACCTCCGATACATAATTTTCACATAATTTCTTTATTAGGTGGACCTTATGAATATTTGCAACTATATGCCGTCTAATTTCGGTAGAAAAAAATTTCAATTAATTTTCACAAATTTTGCAGGTCGGGACCTGCGTTGTTTTTCCGTCCGAAAAATACGAAACAAAAAAAATCATTGTTCCAAATATTGGACTATTGTACCAATTATGATAGGTTATTTAATTCTGAATAAAAATCCGTTTAAATTGAGTCAAAACAACGTCTGGTTTTCCTGTAATCGACGTTTGAAGTTGTAAGAAAATCGTCCGATGAAATTGGATACTCTCCATACACATAATATGAAATATCGCAATATCGAACCTCCGATACATAATTTTCACATAATTTCTTTATTAGGTTGACCTTATGAATATTTGCAACTATATGCCGTCTAATTTCGGTAGAAAAAAATTTCAATTAATTTTGACAAATTTTGCAGGTCGGGACCTGCGTTGTTTTTCCGTCCGAAAAATACGAAACAAAAAAAATCATTGTTCCAAATATTGGACTATTGTACCAATTATGATAGGTTATTTAATTCTGAATAAAAATCCGTTTAAATTGAGTCAAAACTACGTCTGGTTTTCCTGTAATCGACGTTTGAAGTTGTAAGAAAATCGTCCGATGAAATTGGATACTCTCCATACACATAATATGAAATATCGCAATATCGAACCTCCGATACATAATTTTCACATAATTTCTTTATTAGGTTGACCTTATGAATATTTGCAACTATATGCCGTCTAATTTCGGTAGAAAAAAATTTCAATTAATTTTCACAAATTTTGCAGGTCGGGACCTGCGTTGTTTTTCCGTCCGAAAAATACGAAACAAAAAAAATCATTGTTCCAAATATTGGACTATTGTACCAATTATGATAGGTTATTTAATTCTGAATAAAAATCCGTTTAAATTGAGTCAAAACTACGTCTGGTTTTCCTGTAATCGACGTTTGAAGTTGTAAAAAAATCGTCCGATGAAATTGGATACTCTCCATACACATAATATGAAATATCGCAATATCGAACCTCCGATACATAATTTTCACATAATTTCTTTATTAGGTTGACCTTATGAATATTTGCAACTATATGCCGTCTAATTTCGGTAGAAAAAAATTTCAATTAATTTTCACAAATTTTGCAGGTCGGGACCTGCGTTGTTTTTCCGTCCGAAAAATACGAAACAAAAAAAATCATTGTTCCAAATATTGGACTATTGTACCAATTATGATAGGTTATTTAATTCTGAATAAAAATCCGTTTAAATTGAGTCAAAACTACGTCTGGTTTTCCTGTAATCGACGTTTGAAGTTGTAAGAAAATCGTCCGATGAAATTGGATACTCTCCATACACATAATATGAAATATCGCAATATCGAACCTCCGATACATAATTTTCACATAATTTCTTTATTAGGTTGACCTTATGAATATTTGCAACTATATGCCGTCTAATTTCGGTAGAAAAAAATTTCAATTAATTTTCACAAATTTTGCAGGTCGGGACCTGCGTTGTTTTTCCGTCCGAAAAATACGAAACAAAAAAAATCATTGTTCCAAATATTGGACTATTGTACCAATTATGATAGGTTATTTAATTCTGAATAAAAATCCGTTTAAATTGAGTCAAAACAACGTCTGGTTTTCCTGTAATCGACGTTTGAAGTTGTAAGAAAATCGTCCGATGAAATTGGATACTCTCCATACACATAATATGAAATATCGCAATATCGAACCTCCGATACATAATTTTCACATAATTTCTTTATTAGGTTGACCTTATGAATATTTGCAACTATATGCCGTCTAATTTCGGTAGAAAAAAATTTCAATTAATTTTCACAAATTTTGCAGGTCGGGACCTGCGTTGTTTTTCCGTCCGAAAAATACGAAACAAAAAAAATCATTGTTCCAAATATTGGACTATTGTACCAATTATGATAGGTTATTTAATTCTGAATAAAAATCCGTTTAAATTGAGTCAAAACTACGTCTGGTTTTCCTGTAATCGACGTTTGAAGTTGTAAGAAAATCGTCCGATGAAATTGGATACTCTCCATACACATAATATGAAATATCGCAATATCGAACCTCCGATACATAATTTTCACATAATTTCTTTATTAGGTTGACCTTATGAATATTTGCAACTATATGCCGTCTAATTTCGGTAGAAAAAAATTTCAATTAATTTTCACAAATTTTGCAGGTCGGGACCTGCGTTGTTTTTCCGTCCGAAAAATACGAAACAAAAAAAATCATTGTTCCAAATATTGGACTATTGTACCAATTATGATAGGTTATTTAATTCTGAATAAAAATCCGTTTAAATTGCGTCAAAACTACGTCTGGTTTTCCTGTAATCGACGTTTGAAGTTGTAAGAAAATCGTCCGATGAAATTGGATACTCTCCATACACATAATATGAAATATCGCAATATCGAACCTCCGATACATAATTTTCACATAATTTCTTTATTAGGTTGACCTTATGAATATTTGCAACTATATGCCGTCTAATTTCGGTAGAAAAAAATTTCAATTAATTTTCACAAATTTTGCAGGTCGGGACCTGCGTTGTTTTTCCGTCCGAAAAATACGAAACAAAAAAAATCATTGTTCCAAATATTGGACTATTGTACCAATTATGATAGGTTATTTAATTCTGAATAAAAATCCGTTTAAATTGAGTCAAAACTACGTCTGGTTTTCCTGTAATCGACGTTTGAAGTTGTAAGAAAATCGTCCGATGAAATTGGATACTCTCCATACACATAATATGAAATATCGCAATATCGAACCTCCGATACATAATTTTCACATAATTTCTTTATTAGGTTGACCTTATGAATATTTGCAACTATATGCCGTCTAATTTCGGTAGAAAAAAATTTCAATTAATTTTCACAAATTTTGCAGGTCGGGACCTGCGTTGTTTTTCCGTCCGAAAAATACGAAACAAAAAAAATCATTGTTCCAAATATTGGACTATTGTACCAATTATGATAGGTTATTTAATTCTGAATAAAAATCCGTTTAAATTGAGTCAAAACAACGTCTGGTTTTCCTGTAATCGACGTTTGAAGTTGTAAGAAAATCGTCCGATGAAATTGGATACTCTCCATACACATAATATGAAATATCGCAATATCGAACCTCCGATACATAATTTTCACATAATTTCTTTATTAGGTTGACCTTATGAATATTTGCAACTATATGCCGTCTAATTTCGGTAGAAAAAAATTTCAATTAATTTTGACAAATTTTGCAGGTCGGGACCTGCGTTGTTTTTCCGTCCGAAAAATACGAAACAAAAAAAATCATTGTTCCAAATATTGGACTATTGTACCAATTATGATAGGTTATTTAATTCTGAATAAAAATCCGTTTAAATTGAGTCAAAACAACGTCTGGTTTTCCTGTAATCGACGTTTGAAGTTGTAAGAAAATCGTCCGATGAAATTGGATACTCTCCATACACATAATATGAAATATCGCAATATCGAACCTCCGATACATAATTTTCACATAATTTCTTTATTAGGTTGACCTTATGAATATTTGCAACTACATGCCGTCTAATTTCGGTAGAAAAGAATTTCAATTAATTTTCACAAATTTTGCAGGTCGGGACCTGCGTTGTTTTTCCGTCCGAAAAATACGAAACAAAAAAAATCATTGTTCCAAATATTGGACTATTGTACCAATTATGATAGGTTATTTAATTCTGAATAAAAATCCGTTTAAATTGAGTCAAAACTACGTCTGGTTTTCCTGTAATCGACGTTTGAAGTTGTAAGAAAATCGTCCGATGAAATTGGATACTCTCCATACACATAATATGAAATATCGCAATATCGAACCTCCGATACATAATTTTCACATAATTTCTTTATTAGGTTGACCTTATGAATATTTGCAACTATATGCCGTCTAATTTCGGTAGAAAAAAATTTCAATTAATTTTCACAAATTTTGCAGGTCGGGACCTGCGTTGTTTTTCCGTCCGAAAAATACGAAATAAAAAAAATCATTGTTCCAAATATTGGACTATTGTACCAATTATGATAGGTTATTTAATTCTGAATAAAAATCCGTTTAAATTGAGTCAAAACAACGTCTGGTTTTCCTGTAATCGACGTTTGAAGTTGTAAGAAAATCGTCCGATGAAATTGGATACTCTCCATACACATAATATGAAATATCGCAATATCGAACCTCCGATACATAATTTTCACATAATTTCTTTATTAGGTTGACCTTATGAATATTTGCAACTATATGCCGTCTAATTTCGGTAGAAAAAAATTTCAATTAATTTTCACAAATTTTGCAGGTCGGGACCTGCGTTGTTTTTCCGTCCGAAAAATACGAAACAAAAAAAATCATTGTTCCAAATATTGGACTATTGTACCAATTATGATAGATTATTTAATTCTGAATAAAAATCCGTTTAAATTGAGTCAAAACAACGTCTGGTTTTCCTGTAATCGACGTTTGAAGTTGTAAGAAAATCGTCCGATGAAATTGGATACTCTCCATACACATAATATGAAATATCGCAATATCGAACCTCCGATACATAATTTTCACATAATTTCTTTATTAGGTTGACCTTATGAATATTTGCAACTATATGCCGTCTAATTTCGGTAGAAAAAAATTTCAATTAATTTTCACAAATTTTGCAGGTCGGGACCTGCGTTGTTTTTCCGTCCGAAAAATACGAAACAAAAAAAATCATTGTTCCAAATATTGGACTATTGTACCAATTATGATAGGTTATTTAATTCTGAATAAAAATCCGTTTAAATTGAGTCAAAACTACGTCTGGTTTTCCTGTAATCGACGTTTGAATTTGTAAGAAAATCGTCCGATGAAATTCGGTCGGACCTGCGTTGTTTTTCCGTCCGAAAAATACGAAACAAAAAAAATCATTGTTCCAAATATTGGACTATTGTACCAATTATGATAAGTTATTTAATTCTGAATAAAAATCCGTTTAAATTGAGTCAAAACTACGTCTGGTTTTCCTGTAATCGACGTTTGAAGTTGTAAGAAAATCGTCCGATGAAATTGGATACTCTCCATACACATAATATGAAATATCGCAATATCGAACCTCCGATACATAATTTTCACATAATTTCTTTATTAGGTTGACCTTATGAATATTTGCAACTATATGCCGTCTAATTTCGGTAGAAAAAAATTTCAATTAATTTTCACAAATTTTGCAGGTCGGGACCTGCGTTGTTTTTCCGTCCGAAAAATACGAAACAAAAAAAATCATTGTTCCAAATATTGGACTATTGTACCAATTATGATAGGTTATTTAATTCTGAATAAAAATCCGTTTAAATTGAGTCAAAACTACGTCTGGTTTTCCTGTAATCGACGTTTGAATTTGTAAGAAAATCGTCCGATGAAATTCGGTCGGACCTGCGTTGTTTTTCCGTCCGAAAAATACGAAACAAAAAAAATCATTGTTCCAAATATTGGACTATTGTACCAATTATGATAGGTTATTTAATTCTGAATAAAAATCCGTTTAAATTGAGTCAAAACTACGTCTGGTTTTCCTGTAATCGACGTTTGAAGTTGTAAGAAAATCGTCCGATGAAATTGGATACTCTCCATACACATAATATGAAATATCGCAATATCGAACCTCCGATACATAATTTTCACATAATTTCTTTATTAGGTTGACCTTATGAATATTTGCAACTATATGCCGTCTAATTTCGGTAGAAAAAAATTTCAATTAATTTTCACAAATTTTGCAGGTCGGGACCTGCGTTGTTTTTCCGTCCGAAAAATACGAAACAAAAAAAATCATTGTTCCAAATATTGGACTATTGTACCAATTATGATAGGTTATTTAATTCTGAATAAAAATCCGTTTAAATTGAGTCAAAACTACGTCTGGTTTTCCTGTAATCGACGTTTGAATTTGTAAGAAAATCGTCCGATGAAATTCGGTCGGACCTGCGTTGTTTTTCCGTCCGAAAAATACGAAACAAAAAAAATCATTGTTCCAAATATTGGACTATTGTACCAATTATGATAGGTTATTTAATTCTGAACAAAAATCCGTTTAAATTGAGTCAAAACTACGTCTGGTTTTCCTGTAATCGACGTTTGAAGTTGTAAGAATATCGTCCGATGAAATTGGATACTCTCCATACACATAATATGAAATATCGCAATATCGAACCTCCGATACATAATTTTCACATAATTTCTTTATTAGGTTGACCTTATGAATATTTGCAACTATATGCCGTCTAATTTCGGTAGAAAAAAATTTCAATTAATTTTCACAAATTTTGCAGGTCGGGACCTGCGTTGTTTTTCCGTCCGAAAAATACGAAACAAAAAAAATCATTGTTCCAAATATTGGACTATTGTACCAATTATGATAGGTTATTTAATTCTGAATAAAAATCCGTTTAAATTGAGTCAAAACTACGTCTGGTTTTCCTGTAATCGACGTTTGAAGTTGTAAGAAAATCGTCCGATGAAATTGGATACTCTCCATACACATAATATGAAATATCGCAATATCGAACCTCCGATACATAATTTTCACATAATTTCTTTATTAGGTTGACCTTATGAATATTTGCAACTATATGCCGTCTAATTTCGGTAGAAAAAAATTTCAATTAATTTTCACAAATTTTGCAGGTCGGGACCTGCGTTGTTTTTCCGTCCGAAAAATACGAAACAAAAAAAATATTTGTTCCAAATATTGGACTATTGTACCAATTATGATAGGTTATTTAATTCTGAATAAAAATCCGTTTAAATTGAGTCAAAACTACGTCTGGTTTTCCTGTAATCGACGTTTGAAGTTGTAAGAAAATCGTCCGATGAAATTGGATACTCTCCATACACATAATATGAAATATCGCAATATCGAACCTCCGATACATAATTTTCACATAATTTCTTTATTAGGTGGACCTTATGAATATTTGCAACTATATGCCGTCTAATTTCGGTAGAAAAAAATTTCAATTAATTTTCACAAATTTTGCAGGTCGGGACCTGCGTTGTTTTTCCGTCCGAAAAATACGAAACAAAAAAAATCATTGTTCCAAATATTGGACTATTGTACCAATTATGATAGGTTATTTAATTCTGAATAAAAATCCGTTTAAATTGAGTCAAAACAACGTCTGGTTTTCCTGTAATCGACGTTTGAAGTTGTAAGAAAATCGTCCGATGAAATTGGATACTCTCCATACACATAATATGAAATATCGCAATATCGAACCTCCGATACATAATTTTCACATAATTTCTTTATTAGGTTGACCTTATGAATATTTGCAACTATATGCCGTCTAATTTCGGTAGAAAAAAATTTCAATTAATTTTGACAAATTTTGCAGGTCGGGACCTGCGTTGTTTTTCCGTCCGAAAAATACGAAACAAAAAAAATCATTGTTCCAAATATTGGACTATTGTACCAATTATGATAGGTTATTTAATTCTGAATAAAAATCCGTTTAAATTGAGTCAAAACTACGTCTGGTTTTCCTGTAATCGACGTTTGAAGTTGTAAGAAAATCGTCCGATGAAATTGGATACTCTCCATACACATAATATGAAATATCGCAATATCGAACCTCCGATACATAATTTTCACATAATTTCTTTATTAGGTTGACCTTATGAATATTTGCAACTATATGCCGTCTAATTTCGGTAGAAAAAAATTTCAATTAATTTTCACAAATTTTGCAGGTCGGGACCTGCGTTGTTTTTCCGTCCGAAAAATACGAAACAAAAAAAATCATTGTTCCAAATATTGGACTATTGTACCAATTATGATAGGTTATTTAATTCTGAATAAAAATCCGTTTAAATTGAGTCAAAACTACGTCTGGTTTTCCTGTAATCGACGTTTGAAGTTGTAAAAAAATCGTCCGATGAAATTGGATACTCTCCATACACATAATATGAAATATCGCAATATCGAACCTCCGATACATAATTTTCACATAATTTCTTTATTAGGTTGACCTTATGAATATTTGCAACTATATGCCGTCTAATTTCGGTAGAAAAAAATTTCAATTAATTTTCACAAATTTTGCAGGTCGGGACCTGCGTTGTTTTTCCGTCCGAAAAATACGAAACAAAAAAAATCATTGTTCCAAATATTGGACTATTGTACCAATTATGATAGGTTATTTAATTCTGAATAAAAATCCGTTTAAATTGAGTCAAAACTACGTCTGGTTTTCCTGTAATCGACGTTTGAAGTTGTAAGAAAATCGTCCGATGAAATTGGATACTCTCCATACACATAATATGAAATATCGCAATATCGAACCTCCGATACATAATTTTCACATAATTTCTTTATTAGGTTGACCTTATGAATATTTGCAACTATATGCCGTCTAATTTCGGTAGAAAAAAATTTCAATTAATTTTCACAAATTTTGCAGGTCGGGACCTGCGTTGTTTTTCCGTCCGAAAAATACGAAACAAAAAAAATCATTGTTCCAAATATTGGACTATTGTACCAATTATGATAGGTTATTTAATTCTGAATAAAAATCCGTTTAAATTGAGTCAAAACAACGTCTGGTTTTCCTGTAATCGACGTTTGAAGTTGTAAGAAAATCGTCCGATGAAATTGGATACTCTCCATACACATAATATGAAATATCGCAATATCGAACCTCCGATACATAATTTTCACATAATTTCTTTATTAGGTTGACCTTATGAATATTTGCAACTATATGCCGTCTAATTTCGGTAGAAAAAAATTTCAATTAATTTTCACAAATTTTGCAGGTCGGGACCTGCGTTGTTTTTCCGTCCGAAAAATACGAAACAAAAAAAATCATTGTTCCAAATATTGGACTATTGTACCAATTATGATAGGTTATTTAATTCTGAATAAAAATCCGTTTAAATTGAGTCAAAACTACGTCTGGTTTTCCTGTAATCGACGTTTGAAGTTGTAAGAAAATCGTCCGATGAAATTGGATACTCTCCATACACATAATATGAAATATCGCAATATCGAACCTCCGATACATAATTTTCACATAATTTCTTTATTAGGTTGACCTTATGAATATTTGCAACTATATGCCGTCTAATTTCGGTAGAAAAAAATTTCAATTAATTTTCACAAATTTTGCAGGTCGGGACCTGCGTTGTTTTTCCGTCGAAAAATACGAAACAAAAAAAATCATTGTTCCAAATATTGGACTATTGTACCAATTATGATA
>CAVNVL010000016.1:0-182224 GCA_963691935.1 Nephrotoma guestfalica | reverse complement strand
CATTGTTTCAGTCATACGCAAATAATTGTAAGATAAATATCGTTTTCGAAGCCACCTCTTTCACACTTTTTACAATTTTTCTTATTAATTTTTTTTAATATTAAAAAAATCACACCGATGGCAGCCAAATCTCTCCGCTCATTCAAATCCATGATAATAACTGTAGGATTAGACTGAACTTGTGTGTGCATCTCAGTTCACAGTTAAAAATGACAGTTAAAACTGTACGTGTGTACGGCCGGCTTAGGAGACCTGTTCATTTTCCAGATGCTTCATAATAACTTGTAAATTTAAAGGATTTTTTGATTCAATGAAAGGGTATCCGTAGAAGACATATGGCCTCCCCTATGGGGACGCGCCCGATAGAGCGGACAAGTTTCTCCCACAAAATGTAATAAGTAACATCCATTTTGCTTGTTACCATTTATACAATTGAGGCCATGAAAATATCATTTCAAGTGACGTTAAACTTTTCATACCAGTGATGAATATCACACCAAACGCTAATTTCTTTCTTGAATCGACTAAGAAAACAGCAAAATGTGATTAACACATCATATCGAAAGAAATCGAAAATTTTGCCTAATAGCTTTGGTTTTCTTTTAAATTTACCATGCAAGTTTAAAATTAATTAAATCTGCATAGAGTACAACTTTTTATATCAAAAGAATCCCCTATAAAATATAAAGTAATTACTGCAACAGTATGTTATATCAAAATAGATCTAAAATTTGTCACAGAAAATCCATTTTTTGCGGACGTACTTTGTGCTATGGTACAGAGATTACAAAAATATTGTGGTTTATCAAATAAAAATTAATAAAAATTTTAATTTTTTTTGTAATATGAAACTTAACTGTCATGAACACAAATAATCATAATTTAACGAAATAAAATAAATGTAACATTTTTTTAACAATTTTGCGAAATTAATTAACTTTAAAATTTAAAGCAAGAAACATCAAGTGTCCATGTCAAATGCATACATTTTTTTGTTTTTGGTACTTATATAGGGATTGAGTAACTATAATTAATTTGGTATGTTCGAATTTTGTATAGATTTTGACGAGATGATTTAATAAAGTTTGTTGTGATTATCGAGAAATTTGTTTTAGTGATTTGTTACAAAAAATTTAAATACAAAAATACAAAATTTTAAACAAGTGTGGCATAAGTGGTGTATCATCGCAACTACATGTTGGCTAATATCAGCGCACGTAAATTCGGTGGTATGTTGTTAACTATTAAGATATTACATTACATAGTGAAATTATAGACTTTCCTTTTTTATTTTCAGAATAAAATATGAAATACAAAGAGACATACAAAATTCTCTTAACCATTACAATTGGAAAAAAAATTGTTATGCAAATAATAACCTGACACCAGGACAAAAGTACATAATTTTTTGAAGTAAGGTTTGCATCATAAAAACTACTTGTATAAAAATGTGAAACGATTTACATTTAAATCATATTGATGCCACTTATAGCAAATTGTGAAGCCAGTGTCTACACTGAAACTGTAACGAAATAAGATAAATTATATTGTGAAGGACTCAGTGTTGTGCGTATTCGCATATTCCGGAATTGTTTACATGTTGGTGTCGAAAATAGTGCAGACAATTGATTGTTGAGTAGACAATGTCTAGAATTGGTAAAGTATGTAGACATTCCGTATAGGCAATGAAGATTATTGTTTTTGTTTGTTTTTACAATGTTTTTGTAGTACGATGTTTCGTCTTCTTATAGTTTTCCAGTTTAATTGGGGATATTTTGGAAATACAAAATCAATTTTTAAGAAAGTTAGTCAGGTTAGTAAGTTGAAATCAAATTTTTCAATTCATATTCAAATGTATTATTCACATTAACATGATGTGATAGTGTCGATTGTCACGTGCAACAAATATAATACTGATCGATAGAAAACTACCAGCACCACCTCACTGATAATTGAATTTAATTCTATCGTTGATGTACAAATTTGTATATAACTTCGAATATAGCAATTCGAGCCTATAAATTATTATGTCGGCTGAGACCTGCCTCGACTACCGGATGTTTCTTATTATTTTAATCCATCCATTAGATTTGTAGCAGCAGTCATTTATTTTCGATTTCAACAGTCCTACTTACTGATCGCTTATATAAAATTGTGTAGTCCTTATTCATATTATATCAATTATACAATTAATGGTTTTTTAGCACGAAACTTGCATCTTTCTCAGTACACGCTTGCTCAAGTTATCAACAACATATGTCATGGAAAGGTTCTAATAGCTAAAATTAGGTTAAACAAATGTTATTCCCATGAACTACTTTGCGTACTAGCAAACGTTTAGAACAAGTATAAATAGTCGGAATCAACACTATCCATTCCACGACATCTATTTGATGTAATGGATCTACGTGATTTAGCATATGCCAGTGATTTTGCCTCTTTCCGCATACGGTTTATAGTGCAACTTTTATCTTCAAATTCTCAGTAGAGCTACTGAAATACTGAGCTACTGAAAATATATTCTCACGCCTGGAGCTGTGTGGGACACTAACTATGTCAGCTGGTATGCAGAAGTAGAGCTATTAAAAATGTTTCAAACCATTAACATTCCTTATTGAACTGATTTTACCATTATTTTGCGTTTGGTTAATTCCTCGGAATGTTTCGTTATAAAGATGCACGATTTCTTTGGAATTGAATTGATTTAATTGGATACTTTAATATCACGTGTTGTAAAATTTTATACCAAAACGCATGTAAATAAGCGTTCAGTTAACAGAAATTTTAAATTCCACTTAACAAATTGGTTTTACCTCACTCGATAGCCAAGCGATCTTTACGCCGATCATTAAGTAAAAGTAACACGATTTATAAAGAATCACTACAGAATTTGTGAATGAATGAGAGAAAATTTTACCAACAAATGATGATCATGTTATAAGGACGCAACCAGAACCCCTTTATATTTGGACGAGAAATATTCTACAAGTATTTAGAAATGTCAAAATACCAACCAACAGGTATTCCACCAAAATGGATTTAGTAATAAAGCTTCAAAAAAGAAATAGCGATAATCCAGAAGAGAGCACTACCAAGCACTTTCAAACACGAACGGTCTGATTTTTTGTTGGCAGGAATTATTTATTTAAATTTATTTATCGACAACCAAGGTCATCGCCCTGAGTTGAACAGAACTATTACAGTTGCGAAAATGTTTAAGACACAATCTAAATAGATAATGACAAATTGCATTCAAACAAGACAAAAAAGCAAAAACAAAATATATACTTTGTATTGAATACAAGTCAATATCAATTCCAACAATCTAAATTTATTTAATACGGATTACAACATTATATTTAGAGTTCAAGTCCTGATGATATATTGTGTGTCTTTGTCGGCCATGCTTATTCTGACAACAACAACAATGTTTGACAACAACAAAATTTAGACTCTAATTTAAATCAAAGATAATAACAATCTAAACCATATTTCAATTTAATTAGACTATTTATTCTCACTAAGAATAATTGTTGTTAGTGTCGGCCATGTTTATTGTGACAACAACAACAATGTTTCACAAAAACAAAATTTATACTCTAATTTTATTATAGCTAGAGCTTGCAAACCCGGTTTTACTGAAACCGGGTTTTCGGTAAAACCGAACAAAATTGAAAACAGAAAAAACCGGTTTCATTTAATTTAACAACCGAGTTTTAAATAGATCCGATAATCAAAATTCGGTCTGGCATTATTTTGTTTGAGGTAATGGACATGCCAATAAAAATACAAGGAAATTTAAAAAATGTTGTAAAGTTATGTAGAGTACCGGTGGAAGTACAAGTGGAATACACAACCATTTGAAATCCGTACATAGCATTATTTTAGAAAAACCTATACCATGGAACCATGGTCTGGAAAACTGACGAATTATTTTGCAAACAAAATTGATATTTCACTACCAGCAGTATTGGGACGTCTTACTGCGTTTCATAGAATATCGTTTAGAACGATTTGTGAATCAACTGATTTAAAGCTTGGTCTAACTGCACCTGGATTAACAAATATTCCAAAATCAGTATAGAATATCTAATTTAATTAAGCAACATGGCGAAAATATAAAAGACCTAATTAAAATTGAATTACAACTTTTAAAAAAATATATCCAAAAATATAGTTTAACGTTTGATGAGTGGACTTCTGTAAGAAACAGAAGATATCTTAATGTGAATATACATTCAAAAAGTTCGTTTCGATACTTAGGACTATGTCGAGTTAAAGGATCTATGCCAGCTAAAACATGTGTTGAAATTATAGAAGAGAAACTTCAACAATATGGTCTTTGTCTTAATTCCGACATTGTAGCAATAACAGCGGATGGCGTTTCCGTTATGTAAAGGGTAGGAGTTATAATTTAAGTTGATCAACCTATTTGCTAAGCACATGGTATACATTTAACAGCTTTGGAGGTATTATATAAAAAACCTGTACATGAAAATGAAATGAGTTGAAAGAAGATATTGGACAAATAATTAAAAAAAAATTAGAAAAATGGTAAAAAATTGTAAACGATCCCGTACCAAAAACATAGTTGCCTTACAAAAATATGTTAACACATCCGCGGTCACACTTTTTTATTGAGGGCTACGCAGAACGTCACACACTGTAACTCTGGTAATTTTGAAGATAATTTAAATCTGATTGAAGTTTTTTGTATTAAATGGTTTGTAGAGAATTTTGCAATAATTAGTATATTTTTGCAAATACCACTGCAGATGCAGTGGTGACTCCCCATTTCATTTTATTTCATCTAGAGGACAACACTGCATTAGAATTGAGATTGCAATTACAGTGGTTGAACGAATAAAACTCTCTGTAACTCTTAAAGCGCTGTCACTGCATCAGCAGTATAATCAAAAATCAAAATTAAAAAAGAATAATTAATCTGTTTCATTTTTTTATTAAAAAACTTTAAATAATAAATAATAAAAATAGCAATAATTCATCAGAATAAAATAAAATTGTTCTAAATTTAAAAAAAAATAAGTCTTATGTGGTTTTTAGGATTCAAGAGTTGAACCAAGAGTTGACCGAGTTATGCCAAGATTCGCAACAATTCAGACACAAAGGTGGATTACCTAGACATTGCTTACATTGAAACGCCTTTTGTTTCCGTTTTTTCGATAGAGTGCATTTCCTTTTCCATCCGTTGGGTAGCGAACTTTTTTCAAGAAAATGTTGGTTTGATGAGGATGTTGATGCTGCTGATGCCTCTGGAAATATTGGAATGTTTGCTGACCTGTTTGGTGGTATTTTCAGATTACGTCCATTAGGTATGTCTTGGACGTTCAAAAATGAGCAAATGAGGGACTCTCTAAATTTTAAAAATGTTATCTTAGGAAACTTTTTTTTGTAAATAAAGTAAGAATTAAACACAGCGATATGTTTAATGTGAAAGATAACTTTTTTATACCACCGAACAGTTTTTCGAGGACATGAATAATATGATACCAATTGATCTAGTCGATCAACACCAGACATATTTTGGTTGTATTCCTCGACTTCGATGGATTTGTTTCGTTCTTTACCATAACTGTTTGTGGCTAAAGCCATTGCTGGGTGATATGCTTTATTTATACAGAGGACACCCCTCTTGACTTTCAATTTGGAGACAAAGATATTTCCTCTCCGTAACCAGATATGCTCATTTTTTTAAGTTTTTTTGCAATTAGTTCCTTTGGGTTTTCCTTTCGGTTGCTTCGTAGAGTACCACAAGTATGGGTTTTGTGAGATAATAATACGTTACATAAAAACACACTATTATAGTAATTGTCCATAAAAACTGTGTGCTCTTTTCCCAAGTATGGCTCCATTGATCTTAACACCAAAGAATTAATTTTTGAGCATGTTGGATCTGTATTTTGCTTTCCGCCATACATTTCTAGATTAAAAACATACCCACTTAGATCACACAGCTCAAAAAATTGTATGCCGTACCTAGATTTTTTATTTTTTATGTACATCCTAAAATGTAAGCGACCGCGAAACAACAACAAAGATTCATCCAGTGACAAGTGCTTGCCTGGCCTGTTACATGCTTGGCATCGATCCGTAAATAACTTTACAAATGAACTTATTTTGCTTAGATGTTTTTCATCTATCTCAGGATTAACATTGAAGCATCTTAAAATTTGCTCAAAGCGACGTCCCGACATAGTGCTTGGGAAAACTGGATGCTAATATAACGGATGCTTAGAAAATAAATGTCGCATTTTCGGTGGTTTAATTTGACTTTGTAAAAGGCAAAGACCGATGAATTTCAGCATTTCGGTTAAATTGATTGGTTTGAATTTCGCAGCGCGAGAATATCTTGTTGAGCGTTGATCACTGCATAGTCTATTTCCATAAGCATTTGTAGAATCAACTAAAATTTTGAGCAGTTCATCACCACAAAAACCATCAAACACTTCCCTTGGCGAATTTCCGATAATTTGGCAGCCTGCAGAACACTCATCAAAATTAAAATTTGGTATATCGGCAGTAGTTGATATTCATAAATCTTCAACTTCATTGACACTATCTTCAATATGATCGCTTCCATTTTGACCTTCATATTCGCTATTTTCAATATCCTCACTGTCTTCACTATCATCATCACTTTGGCCACTATTAATATACTCTGGGTCCACTATACTATCATCATAATCAGACGAAAGTTCATCTTTTTCAGAACCGCTGTCCATTTTTTCGAACAGAGCCAGCAGCCTTTTTTGTTTTTCTTCGTAACTATCCATGCTACCATACAACTTTATTCCTATAATTTTAATCGTTAATAAAGTATTGTAATGTAATTTTAAAACAAATCTCTATATCCACTATAATGCCAACCACACCTATATTAATTACATTTAATTAAATTACATAACTACAATTTACTTACATATAATAACCACTTTCAATAAGAACGTCTTTCTCGTACGACACTTTTTCTGATTCTAATGTATTTTATATGGGAATCACCACTGCATTTGCAGTTGTGCCGTTATTTTGCCAGACAGGGACAAAACTATAAGCAAAATTTTAGACTTCATTGTTTGCCCCTAAAACAAAAACGAGACAGTATAGCTGACATTTTTTAATAATCTATAAACAATAAACTAACAAAATGAGAATACCTAATTCTCATAATATAAACCAAAATATCAAAAAAAGAGAAAATAAAATTGTACTGCAATAGCAGTGGTGGCCTATTGAAAACCTCTGTAAATACTGCAATTGCAGTTGTTGTCCGCGAATGTGTTAAGAAACAATTTCAAAAGGAAATTGTACTGATGGTGGATTGCAAAACAAGATGGAACACGAATGTGAAGTTTTCGACAAAATTAAAAAATAGCAAAACGAAATTACAAAAATAATCGATATAACAAAAATGCACATGTATTAGTAAAACAGTTGACAAAAGCAATGTTAGGATTATTTAAAAATTTTGCTATGAAAATTAAATGCTCGTTAGCAATTAGTAAACTAGCGTCTTCGGCAAAGACAATAACAAAACATAGATTAATACGAAATTCGAAATGTTCAAACAACTAAAAATTATCCGTATACTCAATATTTGAATTACTGATAACAAATGGGATTTAGACGTTCACTGTATCGAGAATTGGCCAGCTCTCAGAGATTTCTCGCAAACACGGTATGTATGCTTAGTTAGCTTATGATATTCTAAACAAAAGAAAACTTTCCCCATTTTAAAATTTTGGAAAATCGAAAACCGGTTTTTAAAAATATCGACGGTTTTGCAAGCCCTAACTATAGCACCTAGCATTAAGCAATGTTTTTTATCACTCCCGACAGCGAATTATCGAATTTAATTTCAATTCTCGCTAATATAACGGGTGGTTATGATAACATTCGAAATATGTGATTCTGAAGAATTATTTACATTTTGTTTCACAATTACTAGCTGATCTATTGCCAGTGGTTTTGGAAAGCTGTGTTTACCCCGATTTTCTAAAAATATCTAAAGTATTAATGTTTACATCCAAACAAGTTAACAATTATCGTCCAATTTCGGTATTTAACAACATTTTTGAAAAAATTCTGGCGCAGATTTTTCCGTCACAGACATTACTAATTTGATCTACCGTACTTTTGACATGCAAAATATTATAACTGGCATTTTGCATGATCTTTATAAAGCTTTTGACTGTTTTAGGACGTGCCCTGACGCGCAATTTGTAATTTAAAGTAGTGTAAAATGCTCTATTTGAGGTGAGAACTGCAGTGTTCCTTAAGAAAGTGCCCATGATCCATTAAATTTTTTTATCTATTATACATAACTGATATTGCCAGGGGATCGACTAATCGTCGTAGAGGAAAGACGTGTTTTTGTCTCTCCTTTAAATAAATTATTATTAATATTTTAATTCAAATCAGTTTAGGAATGTGTAGTGTGAGACTGATGTGCTATTTTTTAGTGAGTTTTGTTCTTTAGAAGTTCACCTGTTAATACAGGTGAATTGAGACAGTTATTATGAAAATTACGTTCAACACATATAAAGGGTGATTTTTTTGTGGTTAGGATTTTCATGCATTAGTATTTGACAGATCACGCGGGATTTCAGACAAGGTGTCAAAGAGAAAGATGCTCAGTATGCTTTGACATTTCATAATGAATAGACTTACTAACGAGCAACGCTTGCAAATAATTGAATTATATTACAAAAATCAGTGTTCGGTTCGAAAAGTGTTTCGCGATTTACGTCCGATTTATGGTCTACATAATCGACCAAGTGAGCAAACAATTAATGCGATTGTGACCAAGTTTCGCACTCAGTTTACTTTATTGGACATTAAACCAACCACACGAATGCGTACAGTGCGTACAGAAGAGAATATTGCGTCTGTTTCTGAGAGTGTTGCTGAAGACCGTGAAATGTCGATTCGTCGCCGTTCGCAGCAATTGGGTTTGTGTTATTCGACGACATGGAAGATTTTACGCAAAGATCTTGGTGTAAAACCGTATAAAATACAGCTCCTGCAAGAACTGAAGCCGAACGATCTGCCACAACGTCGAATTTTCAGTGAATGGGCCCTAGAAAAGTTGGCAGAAAATCCGCTTTTTTATCGACAAATTTTGTTCAGCGATGAGGCTCATTTCTGGTTAAATGGCTACGTAAATAAGCAAAATTGCCGCATTTGGAGTGAAGAGCAACCAGAAGCCGTTCAAGAACTGCCCATGCATCCCGAAAAATGCACTGTTTGGTGTGGTTTGTACGCTGGTGGAATCATTGGACCGTATTTTTTCAAAGATGCTGTTGGACGCAACGTTACGGTGAATGGCGATCGCTATCGTTCGATGCTAACAAACTTTTTGTTGCCAAAAATGGAAGAACTGAACTTAGTTGACATGTGGTTTCAACAAGATGGCGCTACATGCCACACAGCTCGCGATTCTATGGCCATTTTGAGGGAAAACTTCGGAGAACAATTCATCTCAAGAAATGGCCCGGTAAGTTGGGCACCAAGATCATGCGATTTGACGCCTTTAGACTATTTTTTGTGGGGCTACGTCAAGTCTTAAGTCTACAGAAATAAGCCAGCAACTATTCCAGTTTTGGAAGACAACATTTCCGAAGAAATTCGGGCTATTCCGGCCGAAATGCTCGAAAAAGTTGCCCAAAATTGGACTTTCCGAATGGACCACCTAAGACGCAGCCGCGGTCAACATTTAAATGAAATTATCTTCAAAAAGTAAATGTCATGGACCAATCTAACGTTTCAAATAAAGAACCGATGAGATTTTGCAAATTTTATGCGTTTTTTTTTAAAAAAAAGTTCTCAAGCTCTTAAAAAATCACCCGTTACAATCAGAGAAGTATCTTTTTATTCTAATTTTCATTCTAATTATATAAAAGTTAATTATTTATTATTGTTATTGTTATTATAACTATTTACATATATGGGAACGGTAATTTATAATCGTATACATAGAAACTGACATTTCAAGGGAATTCCCTTTGTATGTACTTAAGTACATAAAATATTGGTACCCGAGAAACCAAAATTTGAAATTACAACAGATCGAATTGTAACTTACCCAATAGCCACCGTATTGTGACAAAAATGACTTTTTGTGGAATAATATAAATTGATAAATATATAAAATGTTAATGAAAGGAGGAAACAGTTTTCTGCCACGGGAAATTTATCATTTGAGCTGAAATATGTTGGATTGTGTTATCCATTTGGGTTTTTATTTAAATTTAATTACATTTTAATAACTTATTTTAATAATTTTCACTTACTTTAAACAATTCTATAAATTGAAATTTTGTCGAAAGTCCTGATTTAAAACAATAAAGTTGTCGGCAAATATAATTCAATTTATTTTATTATTATTTAAAATTTATTATTTATTTATTTTTTTTTACATACCGGAAGGTCAGAGAAGATTGTGATTGCAACATTCTTGATTAGGGGGTCTATTTAATTACTTACGCTTTGAGCATAAACTCAATACAATCAAATATGTTAACGATCCAAAGACTTTGCTATGGAATGTTGCTTTTCGACGATCTTTCTGGTTGAATTCAGGTTATGTTTAGTGAAGTTGTGTGAACGTTAGATATAAATTAACCCTGCTTTTAGTTGGATGAATTTAAATATAGGTAGCTGAATGACAATACCGAATCTAAATTTTTTTTTAATTTTTTTATTTTATTTTTTTATTTTGACATTATTGACGGAATATTTAGGTCATCATATGTATGATAATACTGCCGTGTCATTACGAACGTGAAGTCCCTCGGTTAGATGGTGTTGGATGGGAAGATAGGGCAAAATAAGGTTACAAGCAGTATGTGATGAGATGACCCATTGATGTGAATTAAATAACCGAACCAGTCTAGTAGGACTGATGCCGAATACATATGATGAATATTAGTATCCTTTACCTCAAACACAACTAACTTACATTAATTAACTAACGAACTCTAATCTAGAGTGTGAATTTAATTGAGACTAACATTCTAATATATTTAAGTAGTTAGAAAATGACTTTGCTGCGGTTCGCCCTACTCGTTTCTGTGACTAGGTTGTTTTGTCCTTTCCTAATTAACCTTATCTGTTAAGGATGCAAGCAGGGCCTGGGCCCGCATGATGCTGAAATATTATTCGCATTCAGATATAATTTGTTATTTGATTGTTGATATTTCAGGATTATGGTAACGTACCTAGGATCGCCGTTATGGCTGGCCTGTATGCCTCTATCATATCATATCATATATTATATTATATATAACTGATATTGCCAAATTACCGCTTACGGGTCATAATATAATGTTTGCTACCGATACGGTCCTCTCGATTAATCCAGAGATTGTCAGCTGGCAATGTTACGCATATGAGGGAGGATATTATTTTATTTTTGGATTTTCTTAATTTAAAGAAAATATCAGTAATTTTTAGCAAGACATAATTTATAATTTTTATGTCTGTGAAGTTAGCCCGAAAAATATCCCGAAGAAATGCGATGGCAACACTATGAAACGAATATCGCGACATTTTTCAGTGTCATCCCGAAAAATTTACTATATTACGCTAGTTTTTAATGTCATCCCGAACTTTTTTACTGTCATGACATTTTTACTATCATGACATTTTCTTTGTTGGCAAATTTCAGTAAACAAGAGTCGCGACAGGTGTTCGTACTATTCCGAAACCAACAAAAATATTGAAGCGAAAAAATGTATTTCATGAAAAATTAATTTAATAACCAATAATTGACTGGCAAGGTTAATCCAAAAATGAAAAATCAAGCATTCTTGTTATTAGAAAGAATAGCAATTATTTTAACAAGAAAATATTAGTAAAAATAGCCAAACAGATAAAACACATAAAATCAAAGTAGATAGCAATCGACTCTATGAGTCAAATTTAGATAATACAGCCGTGTTACCACGCCAAAATGCTGTGTGAAGTCACAGTAGATATTACTGCTGTCATTTACAGAGCAAGGTCGGTATGGAATTTGTAGAGGAAGAATCCACCTTTCAAACACAAAAATTGTGATTCGAGTCTATGAGTCAAATTTTAGATATAGCTGTGTGAAGTCGTACTAGATATTAATTAACAGAGCAAGATCAATATGGAATTTGTAGAGGAAGAATCCACCTTTCAAACACCAAAATTGTGACTCGAGCCTATGAGTCAAATTTTAGATATAGTCGTGTGAAGTCGTACTAAATATTAATTAACAGAGCAAGATCAATAAGGAATTTGTAGAGGAAGAATCCACCTTTCAAACACCAAAATTGTGACTCGAGCCTACGAGTCAAATTTTAGATATAGTCTTGTGAATTCGTACTAGATACTAATTAACAGAGCAAGGTTGGTATGGAATTTGTAGAGGAAGAATCCACCTTTCAAACACAAAAATTGTGACACGAGTCTATGAGTCAAATTTTAGATATAGTCGTGTGAAGTTGTACTAGATACTAATTAACAGAGCAAGGTTGGTATGGAATTTGTAGAGGAAGAATCCACCTTTCAAACACAAAAATTGTGACACGAGTCTATGAGTCAAATTTTATATATAGCCGTGTGAAGTTTTGGTAGATATTAATTAACAGAGCAAGGTTGGTATGGAATTTGTAGAGAAGGAATCCACTTTTTAAGCACCAAAATTGTGATTCGAGTCTATGAGTCAAATTTTAGATATAGTCGTGTGAATTCGTACTAGATACTAATTAACAGAGCAAGGTTGGCATGGAATTTGTAGAGGAAGAATCCACCTTTCAAACACCAAAATTGTGATTGGAGTCTATGAGTCAAATTTTAGATATAGTCGTGTGAAGTCGTAATAGATATTAACTAACAGAGCAAGATCGATATAAAATTTGTAGAGGAAGAATCCACCTTTCTATCGCCAAAATTGTGACTCGAGTCTATAATTCCAATTTTAGATATAGCTGTGTGAAGTCGTAGTAGATATTAAGTAACAGAGCAAGGTTAGTATGGAATTTGTAGTGGAAGAATCCACATTTCAAACACCAAAATTGTGTCTACTACGAATTCACACGGCTATATATAAAATTTGACTCATAGACTCAAATCACAATTTTGGTGTTTGGAAGGTGGATTCTTCCTCTACAAATTCCATACCAACATTGCTTAATCTGTGTGGTACTGAAAAAATTAAATTTTGTTAATGTCGATATTTCATTGCCCCTAAATGTATACATTTTGTGTTGTTGTAAATTTTGTGATTTTTATTTTGTAAAATTTGCTTACTAACTTATCTGCTTATATTGTTTATTTCTGTAAAATTATTAATAACTTTATAATTTTTCATTTTTGCTGATCTAAACATTGCATATTTATTAAATTAATAACCACTTAACAGAACTTTTCCAAATATTCGTCATTGCGGCGTAAAAACAAATAAACTTATCGTTTGACGTAATTTTTCGATCTTTATATCGATCGATATTATTTTAAACTAAACTAACTTTAATTTTCAATATTTTTAACTGATATTAATCCCTCAATTATGCATTTAAATTCATGCTAAAGAAAGAATTAGGTCAATTGGTAATATTTTATGGTCAAAAACTGATTTTTACTATACATCGTTTTTGACAATTTGAGTGACACAGTTTAAGGCTAGTAATTATTATTTAAAATAGTTTTATTTTCGTTCAGAGAATTGTTGTTTTTCTAATATTAAATATTTGAATTAAATTTTTTTTTGTATATTTTATTAAATTTGATTATATATCGATGTGAATTATATTAGTGTATTTTTTTCGAGGAGATATAAAAAATTGTCGTGAAATGTTATGTAGTACATATGATTTTAAATGACAATTTCGTGATACTAATTTTATATTACAAAACTATACTCGTAGTAATTTACAATATTTGTTTTGTATGCAGCAATAATAATTATATATACTTGACTATCAGTATAGTATTAAAATATTCTGTAAATACATAATAGTCTTGCCATATGTAACTATAATGGTTTTTCGGGATGATTTTTCGGGCTAACTTCCCAGAGGTAAAATTTTTCACTTCCCACGTCTGCGACACTATGATATACCACCACTCTAAATAGCAACTTTTACTATAGAGCAACTTAAATTTTTTTCATATCAGGCCACAACGTCAGCAAATGTAATATTAATGTATATGTAGTTAATCATAAACGAAATACGCATTCATAATGGTTAACTAGGGTAAAAGCATACACAAAATCATAATTCATATAACTGGAAAATGTTAAAAAAAATAAAATTTATGTTGACGACGTGATTATGTTAAGTGAAGGAAATATATTTTTGTATATTTTCGGATTCGTTTGTGTTTTGTATGCGGTTGATGATGATGAAACAAGTAAAAAATTTTATCATGTATCACAAGAACCATATAGAAACCAAAATTAATTATTCGTCGCATTTTAATAAATAACATACAAAAGTAAGATTTTTAAGCCTTACTGTTATCAAGTTCTTCTGAATTAATCAATAAGATTTTTAGATAATTAATTTATATAACACTTTAAACACGCTAAATAAACATTTATGATTTTTAGTTTATTGTCTGGTGGTGAACAAAATTAGATATTTATAAAGTCAGGCGGGAACAAATAAGGAGCTTCGTATATGTTAATATGAATATATTCATCTTTGTAAATGATACCGAAACGTAATTTCCAAACCTAAGAACATCTAAGAAATTCACGTTAAAACGAAGGAATTAAGGCTGAGCTTACGTAATAAATGTGGATAAATGGGAAATACCTCATTATCAGACATGAGGCACATAATTAATCAAATATTGCGAATGATTTCTGTTCTACGGCCTAACTTCATGTGCTTCGATCAACATTCATAGTAAGATTCCATTTAGATTCAAACCAATTCCAATTCATTCAACCCGAATTTGATTATATTTAGTAGATTGGCTCAGTGTTATCCGACATTGCCAGTTATACCTAGAAGTCTGCTCTAAATACATAATCTTATCTCATTTTTCCTACAAAGCTAAAAAGCATAGCTCAATTCGTTATTACCAGATTATTTCAGAAATCAGTTAATGGTAGAGAATAATAAATAAAATATTATTTCGAAAAATTAAAAAAAAAGTCTTTGTTCCCCAAACGTGCATCAAGTGATTGAGCTATGTTTTTACTCAAGTTATATTTTTTGAGCCACAATGTTATTATCTCGTAGATTACAGCTAACAATCGTGTTAAATTTTATAATGATTACAGTTCAAATCTATTTGCACAGAGCTAATTACTTTCTTGTATTTCATAACATCGTTTTGATATATCAGAATATCGGTGTCGTGTTTATCATTTGTCGGGAAATCTATTCAGCTAGAAATTATGAGACTAAGAAAGTTGTCGAGCTTGAAACAAATTTTAATTAAGTTTCACAAGAACCGTCGGTGTGACACGCATTGGTTTAAAATTTGTAGCCATGTAGCATATAAAGTGTTGTAACACTTATTCTGTTTGTCATAAAGGTAATGTATAGAAAAAAAACCAGTAATCGTTTTTAAATACAGGATTAATTTTTTCTCCTTTGAGTGTGTAATTAGTTACGCTGCGAATATTTAAGGAGGTGCATTGGATAATCTCAAATTTGTTAGGGAAACCGATTATCATCTCTAAACTATCATTATTGGCGATGCCAAGAAGGCTGGCGCTGAAGTTGTGAAAAAATTAGTTGCCGCTTCTCTTGCAAGTTTTTTATCCCGACATACAAGCTTAAGTTGAAGATTTTTGATATCAAGAAGAAGTTTGATATCAAAAGCCACAATTTGGAGGTGTTGATTAATGTAAAATATTTACCTGCTAATGTTATGATAAACAGAAAGATTAATTTCTTGAACTCCATGATACCCGGATTGTTGGCGCGAAAATTTTTTATTTTGAAGAAGATTGCAAAGACGATTTCCTCGAGTTCCCAGGCGAGGTTCACGAAAAGAAGGTTACAAAACAGTGGTAATGTTAACTTAATTAAATACGAATACTTTGAATCAAATTTCACCAAAAAAAATTATACTAACAGAAAATAAAAGTATAATATCCGAAGTTATTTTTGACAAAAAAATGGGTGGGCCATCATTGTTTGTGCGTTTGTTTTTAAATCAAATCTATGGCAACACATTTTTGAACGATTTGCTTGAAATTTTGACAGCCCGTCAGTCTGATATTCCGCGTTACGAAACAACCAAATTTTCGCTTGGGGAGCATATTGGTTTTCAAACTCAGTGTTGTATTGCCGAAACCGTGCGAATTCAGAAAATAAATATTGGCCGTAAAAGAGTGCCAAGCGGAACCACTGTAGTAAAATTGTTGAAGAAAGTTCGTGAGAAAGGCATAGGATGAAGAAGTGGTCCCCGATCTCAAACAGTACGCATGGCCGAGAATATTGCGGCTATGTCAACTTCAAATTGACGTCGATTTTGGTGAAAAATATGTGTTCAGACCAAGCGAATTTTCAGAACTGCTGTATTTGGGATTCGAAACAACCACACGTAATTGTAGAGAAGCCACGGCATCCACCAAAAGTGACTGTTTATTTTGGATTTTGTAGTGGTGGTGTATTTGGGCATTTTTCATCGGAAACGCTGCTGGAAACGTCGTTACCGTTAATGGCGACCATTACAGAGCCATGCTGACCAATTTGCTTTGGCCTCCAATCGACGCTATGAAAGTGAATAACCGTTGGTTTCAACAATATGGTGCAAACCGCTGATACAGCCGTTTTGGAGATGTCAAATGGCACTTGACGAAAATAACAATAGATGTTATGGGAATAATCCAAAGGTACCACAAAATAACGAGCTTTATTCATTTTATAGCTTTTTTATAAACAAACTTTGGCCCAATCTTTATGTGCTAAAGATCGATAATTTTTTCATTCACAAACAAAAACAAATTCTAAACGGGACATTATTTTACATTATACCACAATTCTTCAATTTAATAACACTGTGTTTGAATCACCTGGATCACTTGGATATAACCTTAATTCAAGTATGGTGAATTCAATTGTGCTAGTCCCATTTCAAAGTTACTCCCCATTTTTGAGATATCGCTTTGGACATGTTTTGGCTCTGAGTCAAAATATACACACACTTTCACTTTGATAGCTCCTGAACCATTAAGATTTTCGTTTTGCTTCCTTTAGCATAGTTGTTAAGCAAGTCAAGGCAAACAACAGTAGAGTGGAGTGATTTGGGTTGTTAGTAATGATAATTTTTCTCGATTTCACTTGCATTACTACAACTTTGACAATTACACGATTTAAGCCGCTAAAGTAAGCAACTTACTAGCCCAAATTATGAAAAATAAAGTCTTTGATCATTATCAAACTGCATATAAAGATAATAAATATAATACTTGCATATATGTTCAAATCATTTGTTAACTAAGACAAGCTTTACAGATTTTCGTAAACAGTCCCATCCTAGATTGACTGTTTGTTACTTTAACATGGCAAAACATTTCCTGAAAATTACAGCAGTAGACTCTTTTTTCATAATTGCAGCAGAATGACCGGCTACAAGGGCTAATAAAACCGGTGATTGCGAAATACTTCCAACAATAACCACAATTCACTCTGAATCACAATCGTGCTCCTGACATAGCCGAACATAATTGTCGATATGTCTCAAAATATACGATCAAAGCACAACACAATCTTTTTTAAATTTCCGAATCACAAACGATGAATCGCTGCTTGTTTCCACTCGAAGCGGTGGGTAAAAATTAACCGTGCGTTCAACTAATTGGACGCTGGATATGTTAGTAGTACATATCAACAAATAAGCCAACAAATAAGCGTACCTAATATATTAGATCAGCTTTGTGTGTTACAGATGAATTATGGGTTAATTAATATTCCGTGTAACTTCCACGCTCTCCGGAAAATATTTAATGCTTCTCACAGCCGTATTTTTTCAATATAAGATCCCTATGTTATTGTTATAGGAACGCATGAGTATCCATTGCGCACAGCTCAATGACTGCCGATGAACTCAAAATGATCATCTTGATCCCAATAAATTAAAGATAGAGTATATTTGACGTACTGACAATGGTTCCGACACGCTTGAAAATGCTAAAATTAATAAAGCCATACCGTATGCCGTTCCAGAAAAGTAACTATTTTCCAGTCCACGATCTGAATTAATGAGAGGCTTCAATTCTTTAAGTGTTTTTAAAAACAAGTTGAACTTTTGGATTCCAAACAATCTTTGCCTGTTATAGCACGGTTGCTGTTCATGAAATAAGAGTTCTGCCGATTCACTCGAGATACGGTTGAGAATATTTGTGACATTCTTGTTTGGAATCACGTTTGGTTTCGTTAAATAAGTTTTTTCATGACAACACCTTCAACTGTTTCAATGCCCATTACTAGTAGAATTGGTATGCAGTAGTGACTACGGTGGGTTCGTTGGTGATAAATTTGTTCATTTCGTTCCAACGGAAATTCGAAAGCGTTTATTCACCGTTCGAAACCGTTTATTCGAATTCGCGCTTGGCTTCCTCAATTCGAAGTATTCTTGTTGTTACCCTCCCCTTCGTTACTCTTTGAATAATTATATTTTATTCTTTAGACCTGACGAACATTCTCCATTCATTAATTTGTAAAAGACACAGAGTTTTGTAAGATATTTTGTGTTGTAGCCTGCCCAGACCTTTTGTAAGTATATCCAGTTACTGGAGGGCAATACCATATGCTCCACCTAACATTTGATAGCAATTCTCTATACATGGTCTAACGAAGGTCTTAATTATTTGAAGAACCTGATGCGATTTAAAGTATTTTCTGCATCTATTGGGATCGCGAAGCTGACGTAGCTAATGAGATAATTTGTTCATCCTATTTTAAATTGTCGCTGATTTGTCATTAATCTAATCTGTCCAATATAATTACATCTAGGCACGTAGAAACAGAATATTTTATAACTGTACGATCGCTTGAAGCACTATTGAAACGAAACCAAACAGTGTCATAGATTAAAAGATAATACGATTTTCTTGATAAGCGAGTATATTTGTGTGCCACCTTGCGTTTATTTTAAATAACATGTATTTGATTCATAAAGTAGTGATGTAAAATATTTTAAATAATTACTTGATATTTAATTAATCCTAATTAAACGGATCGTACATAATTCAAGACGAACCAACAATGGTATGTCTGATTCACCGCGATACCAGTAATGAGTCTAGTGCAAGAAGTAAAATGTGTAAGGCAACCATTTAACTTGTGGCTGGGTATACCACGTTCAGTTCAAGCTGGTGATCGGTATAATTTTACAGGCACATTAATTCTGGAAGCCCGCCCGATTTGAATAGTTCAATTATCGGGAACGAGAAAAGAAATTGGTTTGGAACGTAAGCACGGCGATCCGGAAAGTGTTCGAAGATTAAAATCAATTAGTGTGTGTTACTTAAACTACAGAATAGTATTTTAGTATTGTAATGTTCAGGCAACTACGACAATATTCGGCGCAACTGACCTATTAATAAGAAAAGTAACAGCGGGAGATATGGAAAAACAGATGACTTTCAGCATCAGTCATGCGTTTTTCCATATCTAAAGGGAATAAAGAAATTGAATAAAACATTTTATTAAATTTATTTTTGCCGGTTTATTTTTATTCTCTGTTAGTGAAGTTCCTGTTTTCTAAAGCTGATTGTTAATATTCTTAATTAGAATAAGTAACCAATCCACCGAACTTCTGTTTACGTGTCACCTCGAATCCTTCATCGCTGCGTTGTTTAACCCGTTTTTGAAACTGCTTCAGATGAAAACATTTTTGTGATCATTAAACCGGAAACCATACGCTGCCCGGCATTTCATGAAATTAATCCTTTCTCTAAATAAATAATAAATATTTTACGTTGATTAACACGTTGCTTAGAGTTGATAGTGATGGCACTCCAATCGACTCTAAACTACCTTTGATCATAGCCTCATAAACATTAGACACGAATGGTGAATAAGCCCCACGAAGCTTTCATATAATTTAAATAGGGTGGAACGAACATTTTTATGAGTTCTAAATGAATCGCAATAGAGCGGAAAAGTTGCATATAGTGATTCTAAGAAAATGTTAAAAACGCATTTGCAATTAATTTAACTTTTGATCCGCCGCCATTGACATCTTTATGCTTTGAACTAATTTTTTTCCGATTGATGAGCGTGCGTTTCATTTGGATATGAGATCGGAGTGGAAAATGGTTATAAGTTCTGTGGATATTAAAAACTCGAAACGAATCAATAATAGATGAAGTGGAAATTAGAAGATCAACTGAGGTTATATAGAGTAGATGAGAAAAATTTATACCAAATATCTCTATTTCTCAAACAATAGGTGTCCGTTTAGGGTCAGAAACTAGTGGAGAAATAGAAGCAGTTGATTCAGATTCATAATTTGATATGCAAAAACCCCAACAGAAATTAAATGCTTTTTCACAAATTCGAACACCATTATCCAACCGGTATATCCATTATCATTACCGGTGTATCAGACAGAGTGCTGCAATTGCTAGTGCTGTTCTTGAAGATGTGGGACTAATTACAATCGTAGCTACTCGTTGAATTTGTTCTACTCGATGCGTCTAATTTCGAAAACCATCCGCTAAATTTTTTGAGATTCATGTAATCTCTGGGAAGTGGGCCCTATTCTTGAAATCCGTAGAAATTTCCACATTCGGAATATAATTTGCTTTAAAATTCTTTTAATTATTCGATTTTCTCGCCGGCTATTTTAATCATCTTTTTAAATTTGCTTGCAAGTTTTCTATTATTTATTTATCTACTAAGGGAATAACTCCGCATTGATTTACCCAGTCGGAATTTTTCGCTTAGTAGGGAAATAAACAATAGAATACTTGCCAAACACATATGGAAAAATGATTAAAGTAGCCGGCGTAAAATTCGGATAATATAAAGAATTTTAAAGCAAATTTTATTCCGAATGCGGAAATTTCAAGAATAGAGACCTTGGACGGAATAAAGCACAATATATCGCGATTCAGTTCCGATAAATTGATTTACTTTTATGATGCGATCGATATTGACATGCAACTTAGTTGGAATGCCCTTAGAATTTAAGAGTATATTAAAATTGGCATATCATTCTTTGTTTACTGCAAAGGGAAGTTAATAATTTTGACAGCTGGAAAGACAAAACACTTGTACAAGAATTTATTGGAAATAAGAACTGCCAGAGAAATATAATCGAAGAGCATTATGTATTGGTGGAGGAACCTATATCTAAATATATAAGCTGCTGCAATTAGTAAAAACATTTTTGAATTTTTTGATGAACATTCAATCGATTGTTCTTACTTAAATGCAATTGGTTGGGATATAAAAGCCATAAATACAGCCCAAAACAGAGGAGTCATTTGAAGACTATGGTTTGTATGTCAGTTGTTGTTTTGCCCATCCGAAAAATATTATATTGTATATGATATCGGATAATTGAGAGCATATCCGAGAACTAGAAGTTCGAAGAATATTAAAAGATAAATCTCAACGGACAGAAGGAAACCACCGTAAATTTCAAGTACCAAAAATAATCTTTGAAACCAAGGAATATTATAAGATGATAATCTGGGCTGAAATTATAGAACCTCCTTTGATGAGCCATATAACCGATAAAGAATTACATAATATGATCCAAATAGGCAAAGAATTCGATCGGTTTACGTGCCACACTCAAGCGGTAAAGAGATGTGTAAAATTGGTGACGCAGGCTGCCGCTGCTGTTTGCGGTATTGATTCGCAAGTTTTCCACAAAATCGGAATATAAAACTTTTAATCAAACAATTCTTGGATTTCGTATATAAAATTGAATTTATAAGGAAAGTTCCAATAAAATATTTTCAAAAGGTGATTCATATCACCTCAAGAAATATGTTTAAAAATTTGCTATTTACTGGAGTTATAATACGATTAATACACAACTATCCCGCACTATTACAAATTAAATATAAAAATAAAATTTTATTATTTTCGTTCCACCCTAATGTATAAGTCGGCGCAAAGGATAGTAACTTTAAATAATCAATCGTTCATTGCTTGATTTAACGTCACATCATACATTTTGGAAAATAGGCAACTTTACTCATCGTCTCAAAATAAGCTCTGTGTTGCTTCCCCGTGATGGCTGTGACCCATCATATACTGATATCACGCTCTTTTCAGACGGCAATGAGCTTATCTTCGTTGAGCAATAAATAATTCTGGTCGATTCGAGTTATCAGACATTTTTGTTTTTCAAAAGTAATTGACTTTTACGAGTACTAGATTGACTAACCAATTGTTATGATTGTGAAATTTTATACCGTGATAATCTCAACAATTTGCAAAAACACAATATATAAAATTGTTGGCCTGATGAGCGGGAAATGCCCGCGAACTACTAGAATTACTATATATTGCAACTGTAGTGATAAGTTTTTAAAGTGAAATAATTTTGGTTTGTTTAAGTAGTGGATCGCATAAATTTAGCAATCCCTGTGTAATTGTGTTTTTGATTATTTCTACTACGAAAAATTGTTATGGCATAAAAATTTGGAAGGCAAATACCTAGACCGTTTATTTAATCGAGTAAGAATTCATTCCCTTAATTCTCCACATCCCATAATTATGGTAATTCGTATGTAGGTAAAGACGAGAATATTCAAAAGGTTTCGGTTGATGTCATGGAAAATTCTCATTCAAGATATTTCGGTCGAACTAAATAGAAAACCATTATCAAATAAATAAATAAAATTGAAGCAAAATAACCAACGAAACAACAGGAATGAATTTATAGTATACCAATCGTTAACTAGGGGAGCGATAGTCGCCACAACAAAACTCTACTACATCATCTTGCAATTTTTTTTTTAAATTCTTATTTATTCTTTACGCAAAGACAGATCATCTACAAGAAATGTTGTGGTAATAAGACCGGTGCAACGAATGGGTTTATTCTCCAATAATGAGTATTTCAATCAGGCATACAGTATCCAAATAGTAAATGTTTCCAAAGTAAATCTTTTTAATTGTGTTCGGCGTGACTTTTATAGTTATCACTAGTCAACAAATTATCGATTTCAATAAAACACAAAATCTGTAAAAAATTTTAAATGTAGAATTAAATTCTAAACACAAACGCCACGAAATATAAAATCTTGGAAGAATACTAAAAAGATTTTCTCTCCATGGGAGAAGCTGCAACAATAACATAAAATAGTAACTACAAATTTCAATTAAAATTAATGACTGGAAATACTCATAAATTTACTATGTATACGACTGGTTCTGGTGTATTTTATAAAATATTTGTAATTGAAATTGGTTATGTTTGAACATTAAAATTGTATTTTTATTGCATGAAATTTATATCAATTACAGCCCACACAAAACATGTTCTAACTAGATAGATGTTTTCGGAGGAGGTGTAATGGCTTTTTTCTAGATATATTATTCAGTAACCATTGCATGATGAATTTAATATAATAACTCAATTTTATTCGTGTAATAATAAATCAGTAAATATTTTTTTTTGTCTAACAAGTATTCATATAATTCAATGTACACATATGTGTTTCGTCTACACTGACATTTTCCATCCTGAGTCGCTGTGCAGGAAACTAAATATTTCTTATGCCCCAAAAATGGTGTAACCGATGGCATGTGTAACTGAGCTTGCAACTGGTTGCACACCAATAATTAGAGCAGCGTCTAGCCGGATAAGCGGATCCCGTTAAGCATGCAAGCAGCCATCATTACGTAATTTATTACGACAGGTGTGTTAGAATCTAAGAAAAAAATGCCGAATGTTTATGGATGGCCTGAATCATATATATCCCTACTGAATCATCCGCCCCACAAAATTTAAATTGTAACTTAGCCACTCATTTAAAAAAACGAAACATTAGCTTTGCAGTAGTAATATACTCCTAACAGGAAACTTATGGGGTTATACGTAACTGACTGTATTTACTGAAAGGCGAACTGGATTTGAAATTAACCCCAAAAAAAAAAAATTAATTTACAAAACGTATGTACGTAGCTTAAACAGGCTTTGATTAATTAAATGTTTTAATTTCTATGTTTATTATAACAAAAATTATAGTCCTAAGAAAATAATGAATAAAAATGAATACTAATACATAATTACGTCAGCGATTTGGATTGTTAGTGCTGATGTCCCCGCTTTTTCGTGTGCCGTTGAAATTGATTGACCTTCATATAATTAAACCAACCTTGATGAACGTTAGGAAAAGAGGTTACGCCGTCCAAGAAAATATCACCGAAGATTGTGAATACAATTTTCAATCTGGTATAATTTTCCGATTTGATTGACCAAATGTTACTAGTCGTATAGTTGCTCGCGTATGTTGTTTAGATGTACAACCACCGAATTTTTGATGGTAACATGTGAGTCTGCTTAGTTGTTTTCCAAATACTTAAACTGATCGATGCCCGTGGTATATTAGTTTTCGATATGTTTCACCAGCTTTTAAACATGATGGTTTACATGCTCTTTTAGCTCTGTTGCATGCCTCACGGTTAAGGCTGGTTTCTATTTTATATTTATTTATTTTTATATTTACGTATTTTAATAAATCACATCCACCTCAGCATTATCCCGCACGCTCTCACAATAATGATTTAATTAAAGCAAATACAACAACAAATCTCAAATAATATTTTGTTATTAATCACAGCTCGATGTTCAATATTTTCCACTTTCATAAATTTTCGAAACACGTTTTCATTAAGCCACTCATAAAAAAGCGTGCCCTTGAGGTGGCGAATTGGGGACAGCTCTTCAGTTTCGACTGATGCTAAAGACTACGGAAGATATAAAATACTCCCCGCGAACCAAACGCAACAGTCAATGCAATGGAAAATATACGATAAGAAAACATAACCCCAGGTGGAAAGCCAAGAGCCAGCCGTTAGAAGATTTAAAAAAAATCTAAAATAGTAGTCATCACTACATTCCAGTAGGCCGATTCTGGTTTCCCTATAGGAATAGGAAATAGAAAAGGATTTGCCATTTTTATAGAAGTTTTGTGTTTTTTCCTATATGCGTGTTCTAGTGTGTCTTATAGGAATATCTTTTTTTTTATTTATCGCAGTTTTGACGTTTATTTTTCCACGCCTACTTTGGATACGGAAAGTTATTAAAAAAATTTCCTATATTGGAAAAAAATTCTTATTTCCTAAAGACACCAGAATCGACCTACAGGAGGATAACATGTTTACAGAAGAAGGACACTTCCTGTATAAGACTCTACGTCTGGAAAGAACAAAAATAATAATTTTCAGAAACCTCTTACCTATATTGCCGAACCGGTAAACAGCCAGAACGAGTTAAATAGGGAAGTTGGCTGGATATTGCATAACAATAAACGAGAAAAAAATCGCAAAATCATCAAATCGTCAATTTTGCCTCCTGAACAACCCTTAAAAAAAGAATACCTCAAAATTTTAATAAAACTAACAAAAAACATTAATAAAATTACTAATGAAAGTAAAGAGGCGCCACAAACAAAACTGCCACCAGTAGATGTAAATAAAGTTCAAACCTTCCAGGATATAAAACAGTTCGTTGATTCATATCAGATACAATATTAAACAACATTGCTGAACATAGCAGTCCTCAAAGTAAATGTTCCAGGTGTAGATAACTATTCCTAGTGAAAGAGAAACACATCTATAAAACTCTAAAAACTAAAGCACTTACTCTATCCTTGCTTAGGCTAACGTTCGATAATGAAGAAAATACAAAAAACATTTATGAATAAGATAGAAATTCAAGCCCTAAGAAAACCAAAATTGATTCCGTAATGCAAAATATGTCAGTTTTATATGAACACACATAACTATTGCAGAATATACCCATAATACGACAGGTAGCAGCTAAATATTTTACAAATAAATGTATAAAAACAGAAAAAGAGCAGCAAAATGTATGAACTTTGGCGAAACATCTCGCATGCTACAGAGCCATTTCAGTTGAAATAACAAGGTAATAGTAAAAGATAAACGTATAGAGCCGAGAAACCCAATGAAATCAAACCTGAATACCAAAGGCACCAAAGTACAGGCTTATAATATTCCGAAGTTACTAAAATTGGAGCACAAATAAATAACGACTCCGACAGTCAAATATAGCAAAAAAATTTAGACAGATTGGATGAAAAAAATCAGAAGCAAGTGGATCAATTATACTTAGCCTTACAAAACTAGAAACAACCTACCTCCTGCTATAAAAGCACACAAATGAATACATTAGAATATAAGCATTATAAGAAGTTATAAGAAGAAGTTGCAAATGCTCTTGGGCACCCTAAAAATTTATGTTGTTCTCATACCCGAAACAAACATTAGAAAACAATCATATTTGAAATTAACAGGATATCAAGCATATCACACAATAAACCAAGATAACATCGTAAGGTAAGGAAGCGCTATATTACTTAAAAACAATATTTACCATTACAAAGGTATCAGTAGTACCAGAGTAATCAACCAGCATCAACATCAAATAGTTCCTAGAAAATTAAGGAGAAAATTCACTGTTGACGGAGACTTCAATTCAAAACATATTTATTGGATCAAGGCTAGTTTCCACTAGAGGTAAAGAGTTCATTGTTGCAGTAACAAGATGTGGTTGTGATCTATTAGACTTTTTTATAACTAAGAAATTACCAATAACTTACGTAAGTATCGAATTTGATATCGTCTCGAACTCTGACCACTTGTCTATATTCACTCTCAGCGACGAAATAATATCCAAAGAAGCAATCCTTCCCAAATAACTAAACTAAACCGAACTAACTAAACTAAACTTAGTAATAGAATAAAGATGAATGTACTTCTAAGATAGGAAACAATTGGATGAAGAAGTGGAAAAGTTCATAATAGTCATACAATAGTCAGCATGGAATAATACACGCGGAATCAAAATTATATTACCAGGTACAAATTACACAAAATAAATTCGAGACCTAGGTTAAAAATAAACTAAACTATTTGACCCAGCGAATAAAAAACGGAAGCATCGAACTGGTATTTGTTATCATTAAAATATAAAAAAGATGCGGACCATTCCTTATGGAATACAAAACAATTAACAAAGAGCCCAATAACTCAAACTCCACCTACAAGACCCAGCAATGGAAGTTGGATAATAAGCAATGAACAATAAGCACGAGCTTTTGCTGATCACCAAAAGTGTAAATTTCAGCATAATGAGGTACAGACCTGTGATGTGCAAGTGATTAAAGAAATAACAGATATAAATTGAAGAAAATCTCCAGGCTTTGATCTGATAACAAAAAAATTTGCTTAAAAAACATCCTAAATTTGACATTACAAAACTTACCTCTCTAATCAACCCAACCTTTAAAATCAAAAATGTGCCACCATCTGTGGCTATGATATTCAAGCCAGGTAACATGACATCCTAACATGTTTAACTGAGTTTAGCCAAGCTAGCCATTTCACGGCAGAACACCATAAACCGGACCCAAATTTATTGTTCCCAATAAAATATGCAAAGGATATTATTGATGGTCCTTGCATGTCAAAGCAAGTGGAAGAGCGAAGATTATTCGTAATTAAGAATTTAGGAACTATCACTGTCTTCCTAATCGCAAGCACCTTTCGGTGTACTCCAAACCAACGTACTTTTCTAGGGAAAGGCACAAACCCGCAAGTAAACCAATACATTATGACGTTTATTTGTTTATATCAAACTTATTTTGAAAGCGCTTTTCTACGATAAAACGTCCCTATTTGAACGTGAAGATAAACTAGGTAATCACGTTTCTTCTATAACATGATAAAATTGTGCATCATTAAAAAAATTGTTGTGCCTCATCTCCAACATAATCATATCGTTTATATAAAATAAAAAAATAGTAGGACCCACACTGGATCTTCACGAGACTGTAGTGTCTCTAGTGTCACACTAATATTAATCGAGTCATAATTACCAATTTAAACGAATTGAAATGTGCCAGTGAGATCGAACGATCGAACGATCTACCGACGTTACTTTTAAACTATAGTAAACAAATTTACATATAGGTGTTTTGTTATCAACTCAATCAAAGACTTTCGTCAAATTTAGAGAAATTCAAGCGGTAGACCTTTTGTACTATGTGTGACCATAGGCTCACAAATCGCTTAATGTTGCCGATAGTGTACCTTTAGCCTAACAAAACCCAAATTGGTTTTTATGTAGATTACATTAAACTCCCTCAGAAAGTACGATAATCTTGCTAAATAGCTTATAACTGGTTTTGAAAATTGGAGTTGCTCGAACTTTTTTCATAAACTTGATAAAGTAATTAGCTACCAACAATCTATTTGTTAATATATAGCTTTCGTTAATGATGGTGTAAAATTAGATTGTTACTTCTTTATGTGAGTTACTTTTGTTTGCAGAAATGATGGAATTTGAAGAGAAATCATTAATACAAAAGTCAAACTAAAAATACATTTTTACAGATTTTCCTCTTATAATCAATCATGCTTCTTCACTTTTTCAGGTTTTGCATCACAACACCGTCCTCGGACGGGCTCTGTTACTAATTCTGAAATAAGATTCCACCATGTGCAAATATACATATTTGCAAAAGGAAGGAATAATTTATTTTGTAAAAAAAAATATTTTACGTACTTCAAATTGAAAAGTTGAAATGATGGTAAGCAAATTTATTCCATTTTCTTCCAAGGGTATATCATGCCCTAAAAATGTGCAGAAACTACCAAGTTCCAATATCTACAAAAATTATGCAAAATCTATGAATTATTTTTTTAGTTTTATTTTATGAAATTTCAGTATCTTATGTGCTGATAAAAATTATTCCAAGAAAAACCCTTTTAATGTTCATGCAAAGAGTATAAATAATACGCATACAAAATTTTCACAAATTCAAAAGAAAAGGATTTAAGGAGTATAAAAAACTTATTACTTGGACGTTTTGTTATCAACTTTTCGGATTTTACATAAACATATACATACATGTTATGATAAAATCTAATATTTTAAAAGCATTAACTTGTACTACTTGGATATAGACAAAATGGTTTACAACTCGTATGGGTCGAAAAACATATTTTACATTATGAATTTTTATGGTATAGAATCAGTAACACAAAAGGTTAAAGTGAAAAGCACACCAAATTTATCACATGAATATTAGCTCTAAAGTATTATTGTTTGTTGTCTTTCTTAAGTCTTATTGACAAGCTGTCCCAGAAGTAACAACAAGAATAAAAGACAAAGCCCTACCGCACGTTTAGGCTACACGTAAAGAAGAAAATCAATATTGACATCAATATACAAAATACGAAAAAACTTAATTCTGTATCGGAGCTATATGGAATAAAAAATAAACAAGTTGTGATAACCAATGATCTGTTATTGATCAATGATTTATTTAGTTTATAATGTTCCTCAAGACTATCTAAAATTGCTTGGACAGTGTTTTTGAAATTTTCGGTATCGCTGTTGATGTCATTTTTTCGAATCTAAAGAGGCTTGCGCATATGTACCATTCTTCATATGCATAGGTACTTCATTTCTTGCTCGAACATTGTTTGGATGATTAAGCGGAAGTTTGCGTGCCTGAGGCCTGAGGCTGAATGCTGCCCATTACAATTTATACATTTTGCTGGTTCTTCTTTAAATAGTTTGCAAGTTTGTGATGGGTGCTTTCCAGCACATTTGACACATCTTGGTTCGCGCGTACAATATCGTTGCGTATGGGTATAGCCTTGGCATTGCATGAACTGGAGAAGTTTTCTTTTTGAAACGGATTCTAGTCGGTTCTCTCCGCTATGTCTTTCTGTTTTAATAATGTTCACGACAACAAGAATTACTTTCACAGGTTGAATGTAGGTTTCTTGCCATGACCTTGATGGGACGATCGTTTTTATTTTCGTACGTGTACCACTGATACTTTTCCATATTTAGGTTTATTGATAGCTTCTGTATGCGTTTGGATTTGAAGTGTTTACCTGACATACATTATTGTTCAGAGCAGTGATTTTGTACTCTTCTTCCATAACAGCATTGGATCCTTTCCAAATCCTTTGGATTTCTGAATAGTTAGTTACCCCTACTATACAAATGGATGAAGGGGCTTTTACCTTTGGCTGTGCTTCATTTTGTTGAGCTAGTTGCTGTTTGGGTGATTTTTCTACCTCGGATGAGGATTCAGCTTTTTTTTTTTAATTCTCTTGTTTTGTATAGCTTTTCTGTTTATCAGCATCCAGTTAGTTTTCCTATCTAACTCTTTTTCGTTCGTTGTGGCATCAGCCTTAAGCAACTTGTCTCTTTTCGGTTGTACATCGTTGTCTAACGCTTCTTTGTTTATGGTTTTCTTTTCCGTTTTTAGAATGTGTCTTATCTATTTTCATGCAGACTACCTAGCGTTGAAGTTTGGATATTAGAAGCTACATGTCCTCAATTTTTTGTTTTAGTGCTTGATTTTCTTTTTCTAGATTAGAATGTCCATCGTTTGCATTGCTAGCGATGTTGATGATATGATGATATCGGATGCAGGAGAGCCTTTGTTTAAATTTTTGTTATACATTCTTGCTGTGTTTGATTGATGTTGAAACGAATTCGCTGATTCAAAATTGATTTCACTAACATGAAATAAGTGGTTCCCCCAGAATCCATGGAATCGGCCTCCGAAGAGTGTGGATTAGCCATTTTGAAAAACGGTGTACCACCTGGGGTAAATCCTTTTGTGTTTTGATCCATTGCATTGTGTTGGATTGACTATTCTCTATATTAATACGCTAATACGAAGAGATTGGTTACCACAACCGTTCGTATTACAATACGTTGCCAAGGGTGCGCTCGTATCCCAGAATACTTCGTGGAGGCTGTCAATCATTTGCAACCCTTATATTTTACTCGGATGATTTCCACAACGTTAATCCCAGACCAGTAACGGTTATAACCTCCGTGTATGAAAGCATAGTAAATAACACTAAAATTTTCCACAAAGTTCTAAATTATTATTGATTAATCAAATTTTCGTGTAAGTCGCTCAAAATATTAACGAATTAACGATGTTAACGATAACGAAATTATGATAATAAAAAACTTATGAATCTATAATTACCAGATTAAACCTCATTATACCATTGCTATAATCCATTATCATAACGGAAACTGTTTAATACCTAATCAGCTGACAACAAAATGGAGTACGTTTCAATTTTTGTTTTATTTATTATAAGGAGTTCAACTAATTTCATAATTCGAGTTAAATAAATTTAAATTGTTGGGATTGATATTGACTTGAATTTAATACAAAGAGTAAATTTTGTTGTTGTCATACATTGTTGTTGTTGTCAAAATTAACATGGCCGTCAATAACACATAATATATCATCAGGACTAGAACTCTATATATAGTGCCGTAATTCGGATTAAATAAATTTAAATTGTTGGGATTGATATTGACTTGAATTTAATACAAAGGGAAAATTTTGTTGTTGTCAAACATTGTTGTTGTTGTCAAAATTAACATGGCCGTCAATAACACATAATATAGCATCAGGACTAGAACTCTATATATAGTGTCGTAATTCAGATTAAATAAATTTAAAATGTTGGGATTGATATTAACTTGTGTTTAATAAGTAGGATAAAATTTGTTTCTGTCAAACATTATTGTTGTTGTCAAAATAAATATGGCCGACAATAACACATAATTTATCATCAGGACTAGAACTCTATATAGCGTCGTAATCCGAATTAAATAAATTTAAATTGTTGAGATTGATATTGACTTGTGTTTATAGATTGATATTGACTCGTTTCGTTTTTAGTATTAGGAAATATGATCACATTTCGCCCTTTTTGAATTTGATTTTGGGTTGTAATTTAGTTGTTTTTTATGAACTTCGCGTTTGTCTTTTTATTTTTAAGCTTCTCAGGACAAAGCAACCTCCCTATTTATTTAATAAGTTATTGTTCAGTAGGTCTTATTCTTCAAATTTACGTTTACTTCCCCCTGTAAACTTGTGTAGGTCTCTTAATACTTCGTTTTCTGTTAGAGGTATTTCTTTTTGGAACTCTATTCCATTAGATATTAAGAAATCGGCGTCGCTTAGATCTTTTAAAACGGGTTATTTAGCGTGGCGCGCTTGAATGACAATACATTTGTATAATAATATTTTTATATTTATTTATATTGTTTTTGTATGTAGTTTGTAAGCATTCACTTCTTGCAGTATCCTCCGTAACAAATGAGCTTGAGCTCAACATGGAGGGTATTAGCATGGAGTGGATTTGTTTTTTGAAAAAATCTGAGGTTTTTATGCCTAATGGAAGTATTTTTTAGTTGATGTTCATTTATTATGCTTCCATATGTGCTTTTCCTCTACTAAAATTGTTATGTCAATCTATTGATAAATAAATAAATAAATAAATAAATAAATAAATAATACGGAGGATAAATTTTGTTGTTGTCAAACATTGGCGTTGTTGTCAAAATAATGATGGCCATCAATAATAAACTATTTATCATTAGGACTAGAACTCTATATATAGTGTCGTAATTCGGATTAAATAAATTTAAATTGTTGGGATTGATATTGACTTGAATTTAATACAAAGAGAAAATTTTGTTGTTGTCAATCATTGTTGTTGTTGTCAAAATTAACATGGCCGTCAATAACACATAATATATCATCAGGACTAGAACTCTATATATAGTGCCGTAATTCGGATTAAATAAATTTAAATTGTTGCGATTGATATTGACTTGAATTTAATACAAAGGGAAAATTTTGTTGTTGTCAAACATTGTTGTTGTTGTCAAAAGAAACATGGCCGTCAATAACACACAATATATCATCAGGACTAGAACTCTATATATAGTGTCGTAATTTGGATTAAATAAACTTAAATTGTTGGGATTGATATTGACTTGAATTTAATACAAAGAGTAAATTTTGTTGTTGTCAAACATTGTTGTTGTTGTCAAAATAAATATGGCCGTCAATAACACATAATATAGCATCAGGACTAGAACTCTATATATTGTGTCGTAATTCGGATTAAATAAATTTAAAATGTTGGGATTGATATTGACTTGTATTTAATACAAAGAGTAAATTTTGTTGTTGTCAAACATTGTTGTTGTTGTCAAAATAAACATGGCCGTCAATAACAATAAATATATCATCAGGACTAGAACTCTATATATAGTGTCGTAATTCAGATTAAATAAATTGAAAATGTTGGGATTGATATTGACTTGAGTTTAATACAAAGAGTAAATTTTGTTGTTGTCAAACATTGTTGTTGTTGTCAAAATAAACATGGCCGTCAATAACACATAATATAGCATCAGGACTAGAACTCTATATATTGTGTCGTAATTCGGATTAAATAAATTTAAAATGTTGGGATTGATATTGACTTGTATTTAATACAAAGAGTAAATTAAATTGTTGTCCAACATTGGTGTTGTTGTCAAAATAATGATGGCCGTCAATAACACATAATTTATCATCAGGACTAGAACTCTATATAGTGACGTAATTCGGATTAAATTAATTTTAAATTGTTGGGATTGATATTAACTTGGGTTTAATAAGGAGGATAAAATTTGTTTCTGTCAAACATTATTGTTGTTGTCAAAATAAATATGGCCGACAATAACACATAATTTATCATCACGGCTAGAATTCTATATGGTGTCGTAATTCGGATTAAATAAATTTAAATTGTTGAGACTGATATTGACTTGTATATAATACGGAGAATACATTTTGTTTTTGTCAATCAGTGTTGTTGTTGT
Organism: Nephrotoma guestfalica; assembly: GCA_963691935.1. Lineage (NCBI taxonomy): Eukaryota > Metazoa > Arthropoda > Insecta > Diptera > Tipulidae > Nephrotoma > Nephrotoma guestfalica. The sequence continues at coordinate 148,336 of CAVNVL010000016.1, read as the reverse complement.
CAAAACAAATATGGTCGACAATAACACATAATTTATCATCAAGTCTAGAACTCTATATATAGTGTCGTAATTCCGATTAAATAAATTGAATTTGTATCGATTGATATTGATTTGTATTTAATACAAAGAGTAAATTTTGTTGTTGTCAAACATTGTTGTTGTTGTCAAAATAATGATGGCCATCAATAATAAATAATTTATCATTAGGACTAGAACTCTATATATAGTGTCGTAATTCGGATTAAATAAATTTAAATTGTTTCGATTGATATTGACTTGTATTTAATACAAAGAGTAAATTTTGTTGTTGTCAAACATTGTTGTTGTTGTCAAAATAAATATGGCCGTCAATAACACATAATATATCATCAGGACTAGAACTCTATATATAGTGTCGTAATTCGGATTAAATAAACTTAAATTGTTGGGATTGATATTGACTTGAATTTAATACAAAGAGAAAATTTTGTTGTTGTCATACATTGTTGTTGTTGTCAAAATAAACATGGCCGTCAATAACACATAATATAGCATCAGGACTAGGACTCTATATATAGTGTCGTAATTCGGATTAAATAAACTTAAATTGTTAGGATTGATATTGACTTGTATTTAATACAAAGAGTAAATTAAATTGTTGTCAAACATTGTTGTTGTTGTCAAAATAATGATGGCCATCAATAATAAATAATTTATCATTAGGACTAGAACTCTATATATAGTGTCGTAATTCGGATTAAATAAATTTAAATTGTTTCGATTGATATTGACTTGTATTTAATACAAAGAGTAAATTTTGTTGTTGTCAAACATTGTTGTTGTTGTCAAAATAAACATGGCCGTCAATAACACATAATATATCATCAGGACTAGAACTCTATATTAACGTAATTCGGATTAAATAAACTTAAATTGTTGTGATTGATATTGACTTGTATTTAATACAAAGAGTAAATTTTGTTGTTGTCAAACATTGTTGTTGTTGTCAAAATAATGATGGCCATCAATAATAAATAATTTATCATTAGGACTAGAACTCTATATATAGTGTCGTAATTCGGATTAAATAAATTTAAATTGTTTCGATTGATATTGACTTGTATTTAATACAAAGAGTAAATTTTGTTGTTGTCAAACATTGTTGTTGTTGTCAAAATAAATATGGCCGTCAATAACACATAATATATCATCAGGACTAGAACTCTATATATAGTGTCGTAATTCGGATTAAATAAACTTAAATTGTTGGGATTGATATTGACTTGAATTTAATACAAAGAGAAAATTTTGTTGTTGTCATACATTGTTGTTGTTGTCAAAATAAACATGGCCGTCAATAACACATAATATAGCATCAGGACTAGGACTCTATATATAGTGTCGTAATTCGGATTAAATAAACTTAAATTGTTAGGATTGATATTGACTTGTATTTAATACAAAGAGTAAATTAAATTGTTGTCAAACATTGTTGTTGTTGTCAAAATAATGATGGCCATCAATAATAAATAATTTATCATTAGGACTAGAACTCTATATATAGTGTCGTAATTCGGATTAAATAAATTTAAATTGTTTCGATTGATATTGACTTGTATTTAATACAAAGAGTAAATTTTGTTGTTGTCAAACATTGTTGTTGTTGTCAAAATAAATATGGCCGTCAATAACACATAATATATCATCAGGACTAGAACTCTATATATAGTGTCGTAATTCGGATTAAATAAACTTAAATTGTTGGGATTGATATTGACTTGAATTTAATACAAAGAGAAAATTTTGTTGTTGTCAAACATTGTTGTTGTTGTCAAAATAAACATGGCCGTCAATAACACATAATATAGCATCAGGACTAGGACTCTATATATAGTGTCGTAATTCGGATTAAATAAACTTAAATTGTTAGGATTGATATTGACTTGTATTTAATACAAAGAGTAAATTAAATTGTTGTCAAACATTGTTGTTGTTGTCAAAATAATGATGGCCATCAATAATAAATAATTTATCATTAGGACTAGAACTCTATATATAGTGTCGTAATTCGGATTAAATAAATTTAAATTGTTTCGATTGATATTGACTTGTATTTAATACAAAGAGTAAATTTTGTTGTTGTCAAACATTGTTGTTGTTGTCAAAATAAACATGGCCGTCAATAACAATAAATATATCATCAGGACTAGAACTCTATATATAGTGTCGTAATTCGGATTAAATAAACTTAAATTGTTGTGATTGATATTTACTTGTATTTAATACAAAGAGTAAATTTTGTTGTTGTCAAACATTGTTGTTGTTGTCAAAATAATGATGGCCATCAATAATAAATAATTTATCATTAGGACTAGAACTCTATATATAGTGTCGTAATTCGGATTAAATAAATTTAAATTGTTTCGATTGATATTGACTTGTATTTAATACAAAGAGTAAATTTTGTTGTTGTCAAACATTGTTGTTGTTGTCAAAATAAACATGGCCGTCAATAACAATAAATATATCATCAGGACTAGAACTCTATATATAGTGTCGTAATTCGGATTAAATAAACTTAAATTGTTGTGATTGATATTTACTTGTATTTAATACAAAGAGTAAATTAAATTGTTGTCAAACATTGTTGTTGTTGTCAAAATAATGATGGCCATCAATAATAAATAATTTATCATTAGGACTAGAACTCTATATATAGTGTCGTAATTCGGATTAAATAAATTTAAATTGTTTCGATTGATATTGACTTGTATTTAATACAAAGAGTAAATTTTGTTGTTGTCAAACATTGTTGTTGTTGTCAAAATAAACATGGCCGTCAATAACACATAATATATCATCAGGACTAGAACTCTATATTAACGTAATTCGGATTAAATAAACTTAAATTGTTGTGATTGATATTGACTTGTATTTAATACAAAGAGTAAATTTTGTTGTTGTCAAACATTGTTGTTGTTGTCAAAATAATGATGGCCATCAATAATAAATAATTTATCATTAGGACTAGAACTCTATATATAGTGTCGTAATTCGGATTAAATAAATTTAAATTGTTTCGATTGATATTGACTTGTATTTAATACAAAGAGTAAATTTTGTTGTTGTCAAACATTGTTGTTGTTGTCAAAATAAATATGGCCGTCAATAACACATAATATATCATCAGGACTAGAACTCTATATATAGTGTCGTAATTCGGATTAAATAAACTTAAATTGTTGGGATTGATATTGACTTGAATTTAATACAAAGAGAAAATTTTGTTGTTGTCATACATTGTTGTTGTTGTCAAAATAAACATGGCCGTCAATAACACATAATATAGCATCAGGACTAGGACTCTATATATAGTGTCGTAATTCGGATTAAATAAACTTAAATTGTTAGGATTGATATTGACTTGTATTTAATACAAAGAGTAAATTAAATTGTTGTCAAACATTGTTGTTGTTGTCAAAATAATGATGGCCATCAATAATAAATAATTTATCATTAGGACTAGAACTCTATATATAGTGTCGTAATTCGGATTAAATAAATTTAAATTGTTTCGATTGATATTGACTTGTATTTAATACAAAGAGTAAATTTTGTTGTTGTCAAACATTGTTGTTGTTTTCAAAATAAACATGGCCGTCAATAACACATAATATAGCATCAGGACTAGGACTCTATATATAGTGTCGTAATTCGGATTAAATAAACTTAAATTGTTAGGATTGATATTGACTTGTATTTAATACAAAGAGTAAATTAAATTGTTGTCAAACATTGTTGTTGTTGTCAAAATAATGATGGCCATCAATAATAAATAATTTATCATTAGGACTAGAACTCTATATATAGTGTCGTAATTCGGATTAAATAAATTTAAATTGTTTCGATTGATATTGACTTGTATTTAATACAAAGAGTAAATTTTGTTGTTGTCAAACATTGTTGTTGTTTTCAAAATAAACATGGCCATCAATAACACATAATATATCATCAGGACTAGAACTCTATATATAGTGTCGTAATTCGGATTAAATAAATTTAAATTGTTTCGATTGATATTGACTTGTATTTAATACAAAGAGTAAATTTTGTTGTTGTCAAACATTGTTGTTGTTTTCAAAATAAACATGGCCATCAATAACACATAATATATCATCAGGACTAGAACTCTATATATAGTGTCGTAATTCGGATTAAATAAATTTAAATTGTTTCGATTGATATTGACTTGTATTTAATACAAAGAGTAAATTTTGTTGTTGTCAAACATTGTTGTTGTTGTCAAAATAAATATGGCCATCAATAACACATAATATATCATCAGGACTAGAACTCTATATATAGTGTCGTAATTCGGATTAAATAAACTTAAATTGTTGGGATTGATATTGACTTGAATTTAATACAAAGAGAAAATTTTGTTGTTGTCAAACATTGTTGTTGTTGTCAAAATAAACATGGCCGTCAATAACACATAATATAGCATCAGGACTAGAACTCTATATATAGTGTCGTAATTCGGATTAAATAAACTTAAATTGTTAGGATTGATATTGACTTGTATTTAATACAAAGAGTAAATTAAATTGTTGTCAAACATTGTTGTTGTTGTCAAAATAATGATGGCCATCAACAATAAATAATTTATCATTAGGACTAGAACTCTATATATAGTGTCGTAATTCGGATTAAATAAATTTAAATTGTTTCGATTGATATTGACTTGTATTTAATACAAAGAGTAAATTTTGTTGTTGTCAAACATTGTTGTTGTTGTCAAAATAAACATGGCCGTCAATAACAATAAATATATCATCAGGACTAGAACTCTATATATAGTGTCGTAATTCGGATTAAATAAATTTAAATTGTTTCGATTGATATTGACTTGTATTTAATACAAAGAGTAAATTTTGTTGTTGTCAAACATTGTTGTTGTTTTCAAAATAAACATGGCCATCAATAACACATAATATATCATTAGGACTAGAACTCTATATATAGTGTCGTAATTCGGATTAAATAAACTTAAATTGTTGTGATTGATATTGACTTGTATTTAATACAAAGAGTAAATTTTGTTGTTGTCAAACATTGTTGTTGTTGTCAAAATAATGATGGCCATCAATAATAAATAATTTATCATTAGGACTAGAACTCTATATATAGTGTCGTAATTCGGATTAAATAAATTTAAATTGTTTCGATTGATATTGACTTGTATTTAATACAAAGAGTAAATTTTGTTGTTGTCAAACATTGTTGTTGTTGTCAAAATAAACATGGCCGTCAATAACAATAAATATATCATCAGGACTAGAACTCTATATATAGTGTCGTAATTCGGATTAAATAAATTTAAATTGTTTCGATTGATATTGACTTGTATTTAATACAAAGAGTAAATTTTGTTGTTGTCAAACATTGTTGTTGTTTTCAAAATAAACATGGCCATCAATAACACATAATATATCATTAGGACTAGAACTCTATATATAGTGTCGTAATTCGGATTAAATAAACTTAAATTGTTGTGATTGATATTGACTTGTATTTAATACAAAGAGTAAATTTTGTTGTTGTCAAACATTGTTGTTGTTGTCAAAATAATGATGGCCATCAATAATAAATAATTTATCATTAGGACTAGAACTCTATATATAGTGTCGTAATTCGGATTAAATAAATTTAAATTGTTTCGATTGATATTGACTTGTATTTAATACAAAGAGTAAATTTTGTTGTTGTCAAACATTGTTGTTGTTTTCAAAATAAACATGGCCATCAATAACACATAATATATCATCAGGACTAGAACTATATATATAGTGTCGTAATTCGGATTAAATAAACTTAAATTGTTGGGATTGATATTGACTTGAATTTAATACAAAGAGAAAATTTTGTTGTTGTCAAACATTGTTGTTGTTGTCAAAATAAACATGGCCGTCAATAACACATAATATAGCATCAGGACTAGAACTCTATATATAGTGTCGTAATTCGGATTAAATAAACTTAAATTGTTAGGATTGATATTGACTTGTATTTAATACAAAGAGTAAATTAAATTGTTGTCAAACATTGTTGTTGTTGTCAAAATAATGATGGCCATCAATAATAAATAATTTATCATTAGGACTAGAACTCTATATATAGTGTCGTAATTCGGATTAAATAAATTTAAATTGTTTCGATTGATATTGACTTGTATTTAATACAAAGAGTAAATTTTGTTGTTGTCAAACATTGTTGTTGTTTTCAAAATAAACATGGCCATCAATAACACATAATATATCATTAGGACTAGAACTCTATATATAGTGTCGTAATTCGGATTAAATAAACTTAAATTGTTGTGATTGATATTGACTTGTATTTAATACAAAGAGTAAATTTTGTTGTTGTCAAACATTGTTGTTGTTGTCAAAATAAACATGGCCGTCAATAACAATAAATATATCATCAGGACTAGAACTCTATATATAGTGTCGTAATTCGGATTAAATAAATTTAAATTGTTTCGATTGATATTGACTTGTATTTAATACAAGGAGTACATTTTGTTGTTGTCAAACATTGTTGTTGTTGTCAAAATAATGATGGCCATCAATAATAAATAATTTATAATTAGGACTAGAACTCTATATATAGCGTCGCAATTCGGATTAAATAAACTTAAATTGTTGGGATTGATATTGACTTGTTTTTTGTTTTTGTCAAACATTGTTGTTGTTGTCAAAATAAACATGGCCGTCAATAACACATAATTTATCATCAGGACTATAACTCTATATATAGTGTCGTAATTCAGATTAAATAAATTTAAATTGTTGGGATTGGTATTGACTTGTATTTAATACAAAGGGAAAATTTTGTTGTTGTCAAACATTGTTGTTGTTGTCAAAATAAACATGGCCGACGTACTTTTAAGCCAATTGACGTTTGTGTTTAAGGTTTATAAAAAAATTTAATTAGAATTTTGTGTCACATTGTTGATTTACAAAATTGAATAAAAGAGGATGCTCGTATATAGAAGTTATATAAAACATTTTTAGAATTGCGCTGATAAATTCGAGAAGCAATAGATTCTTTGACTGACAATCGATCAAGTAAAAACTATTTATAAGAAACTATGATTTCATGTTTGAAGAAACAAAAACAAATTGGTTAGTGGCAGCTTCCCGAAGAAGAAACCATGTTCAAAATCGTCATCTCGTCCGCATGCATTACTAAATATAATCAGATAACGGTCGTTACCAAATTGCCGGAAGTTATATTGATCAGACCTTGGGTATCTTAAATTATTTTAAAATTAATTTAAAAAATGCAATTAGACCATTCATTGCACATACTAAAATTGTTTAAAATTCTATTACGATATGTTTCTCTATACGTAGCTATATACAATTGAAAAGCATTTATCATCGGAGCCCGTCATCGGGACAAGAACTTTCCTTTGCAGCCTAACCGCATTTTCCACTTACCTGAAAATGAAAAGCAAAATAAATGTTATTAGTAAAGTAATAAAACACCGAATTAAAATCGCAAACAAAGCGATTCTAGCAAAAATCGCTCATATACACACATTTTAGAAAAATTCCAATAAATTTAAAAATCGTAAAACTGCAAACATTCTTATTTATGAATACAAATTGCAATCCCCTTTATTGAAAATCTCGTTTCGAACAATTTGTGAAAAGCACAAAATCAAAAAATCCATATATGAAACCAAACATACTGAGTTTAGCTTAACCATGCGGCATAACATCTTAGGCAAATATGATTCGTGTTTGACATAATCAGATTTCATTAACAAAAGTTAGATAAGTTTACTAAATATAATGAATTTCTTATAGAAGATTCTTTGTGAAATTTTCTTTTTTCATTTTAGGTTGCGGTTTTAGGATCCAACATATTTGGCACGTATGATTTGTCTGCCCTTGTGTAACTAAGTGGTCAAGATAAAATCCCAACCGTTGAGCATACCCAACTTTAAAATAATCGACCATTTAAGATGGGCGGTTACAACGTGTTACCGCCATTTTTTTTTTATTAATGACATAAATTCGCAAACAATTTAGCTTATTATCTCTCTCGATCTCAACTAAATTCTATCATATGTTATTTCGAGCCTTTTAGAGGTACGATTAAAATAAATACCCGATACAATAACGATTATCGTTTTATTTTCCACATGTACCCAAGCGACATAAATGTATTCAAATTAATAACCGTGTATGACTATTTATATGGTCGTAATACTTAATTATTATTTTTCAATAAATCACATACACAAATCCACATTTATAAAATAAATCATTTTCAATTCAATTAAAATATCAATTTAAAGATAAACGTAATTCCACTTAATTTCCAATAAAAATAAATTCAAAACAATGTTGTAATTAAAAAGATTTAAAATGAAAATAATCAATTATTGTTGCCATGCAATTACAGATTAAAGCGTTTCATATATTGAATAAAATTGCGGTTTAATTTTTTTTAATTAATTAAATAAATAAAAAAATTGGTGGTACACATTTTGATATAAAATGACGGAACCACAAAAACCTTTATAACAAATGGAAACGTTTTAATGTTAATTTATTAAAAAATATTATGAAAAATTAAAAATGAGATAACAATTTTAGTATAGCAGAACATTTTTATGTAATTTATGGTGCAGAACCAATTCTGCGTTTCTACACAGGAACTTGAGGCTTAGAAAACTTAAAATGTCCCACACGAAAAACGAATTCATCTGATTATGTTCTCAAAAAACCCGCAGTTGCAATTTGGAAAACTAATAACATGAAAAACATAACATTGTACGGTCAACTCTCTGGTATGCTTTCTCAATAGAACAGTTAACCGAGACAAAAACTAATGTGGCTCACACAACCAAACAGCTCGTTGAGTAAAAAAGTGGACTGTATTTTTGTTCTAATGATTTTACAAACAAATTTTATTTGTTATTTAATTTTACAATACTGGTTGTGTTGCCCATTGCGATGATTGTTTTTTACAATGTCAGATGCCGTTGGATGGTCGACCTTGCAATCGTCAGCTACTTCAGTTAAAACACGAACTGTCAGTTCGTCACGTGAATATTTAAGTGTCATATACACCATTTTGAAGAAGGTTTGGGAAATTTAATTTTTAACTTTGAATGAAAATGTGTTTACATAACAAGTAACATTTGACGATGATGCCAATTTTTATCAATAGTCTAAATGGTTCTTTGTTCAAAACATCTTAATTCATGCCGTTAGTCCTAATCGTTAGGAATATAAATTAATTTAACCGAAAAGTGATAAAATTGGATATGGGACACTTGCCATATATTTATAACATCTACATTTTCTCGGACACAATACTACAAAAACAAAATAAAAATTCTATTTTATCATTAAAAAAAATATATTTCAAAATTTTTGGTTTTTTTATACTTTAGGTACATTTCATTAATTAAACATATTTTCAATATGATTCTTATTATATAACTAAATAATAAAATACTTCATTATAAAAACGTAAGATATATATATTTCATATTTCGGAACATTAATTTATTGATCGGCTAGAATCAGTCTCCTAAGAATCAGTAAACACGGTGGTGTTCTATGGTAACTTTAAAAAAGCTTTATGGCAACTTTAAAACGGCTTTATGAAATTCTATATCTTCATTATTTGGCATAACCGGAAACATTGACAGAAAGTCTTTCATATTTTCCTTGGCGATTACACCAGGGATATTAGACGTTGTCACGGATGGTAACTTGGTAAGATGTGAACTTTTTACTCTTCGAGTTCCCTGCACCATCAGCGGTATCGATTGGTATTGTTCACTTGCGTTATAATTTTTTTTATATTTTACAACCAAAGTGTCGGTCTTTTCATAAAGCAGCTCACCTCAAAGGCTTACTTTATTATAATTAATAAAATCCGACGATTTCATCTGCAACAATTTTAGTTGAACATTATCGTAACTCATTGCCACAAGATGTCGGATAAGATATACGGGACTATGATAAACTATATATTTCAAATGACGCTCGATTACGCAATGCACTGCGTCCACCACTTGCACTCGTGAGTATCCAGGAACGGAAAATCGTTGAATGATGCTGCTTACTACATTTTCCTCAGAAAACTTCAGTAAAGCGATGGATGTAATTCTATTTCGGTTTTGTGGAACACAAGAATCCGACCACAACATTATTTTTGTCACGTTAGCGTTTTCTTTCAACCTCGACCTTAGGATTTGAATCAATGTACTGGCAATGTCGTTATCCGTCCGGCCACTTTGGCTCTCGTACCGTATTGCACAATATATAATGCCATTGTTATGACAATAACCAGTGAGGTTATATAAATTTAGTTTTCTTTTGTAGAAAAAATTAGAAGCATTTCCTTTTGGTAACCTAAAAACGTTTTGTTAATCGTAAGATACGAGCACTACTGATGCATCTTGCTTCGCGATTTCTTTGTCTGCTTTCTTGCGTTTCTTTGCACTTTCATTTAATACTTTGTAGCATTGATGGTCGTCGGTCTATGTGTGGTGGTTGGATTTGAAACGCTTGCATATTTACAGCAATTATCGCAAACATCTGTTTTGGGGATAAAAAACGACAGATTGTATTCCTTGTTGAATTTTTTTTTGTACGTATGATATTTATTTTCATTAAGCCCTGTTGCATCTTTGTACATCTTAAAAAAAATTTTAATTAAAAGGCGGCCTCTAAATACTGTCGTTGTGTTCGTGCTCGTAAATAATGCGAATCCACACACGGGAAGGATTCTATGTGCTTTCGTACTTTCTGAAGTAGATCCTCGTTAATGGTTTTCTTCACGTGTTTCCCTTTAATATTTGGTTTTGGTACTCCGGTTTCCGGGTCGATATTATTTTTAAAAAATAATAAACACTTCTTTGTGATACAGATAATGTCGCCAAAAAAAAAAAGATCGACATACGCGAAGCTTCTGCTTACCTTATTGAAAATGGTAATGAAACGTGTTTAGCTTTCTGGATATTTCCATTTTCTTTTTGGTTCGTTTTATTTTTGGCTGGGCTCGTATCACATAATGAGCATGGAAGATTTTTCTTTTCCGAATCTTTCAATACCCAAAAATCACTATGTATTTGTCTTCGATGACTTTCCAAGAAAAGTGATGTGCAAGAATTGAGACATGATTTATCACATTTAGAAGGGTTTACTGATTTGTCAGGAATTATTTTACTACATGGATTGATATATTACTTTCCCGTTTGTCGTTTTCGTGATAAAATTATGTGGTGTGTCTAGATCTTGGACAATTGTTAGCTGAAGTAATGCCCCCTGGTTATCAACGTCAAATTATTAACGTCAAGCTAGTTTCCTTTAGTACACCGTGATGTGGAAAAAATTATATTTGGCGATTCTGATCATTAGAACCATCTTGGTCAACAAATCGCATATGGCCTAATGTAAGGTATTCATCCATGAATTTGTGATACATTTGTTTATATTCGAAATTACGATTTAATTTCCTTTCCATGGCTAATAGTCGTTGGAAGGCTTGTATCGTTGATCCAAGTGGTGGACATTGCTCTTCAGTGGCAACTTGACTATGAGACGACCCTCCTGATTTCTGCGATATGTAGATATAAAATGACTTTCACAAATTTCTTCTTCCGTTGTCCAAGGTTTCGTATGGGTAAGTTCCTCCTGTTCCCACAACTTCAGAAATGTTTCGTCGAGGTATTGTTCATCAATACTGTTTATATGATAGGTTTGTCGTTGTACCATTTCATCCCGTGTGTTAACCTGGCCTGTGACTCCAGCGACCACATATCCAAATAATGTTTCACGTGCGATCATGCTATTGACCAATTCTATTTGGTTATTGCGCAATACATGGAAAAACTAATCGGCACCAAGTAATATATCAACTTCCTTTTTTTATGGAACCTTACTTCAGCTAAGGGTATTTCTGCAAGTTGATTAAATTCATCTGGATTAATAGTTGGCGAGGTCTGTAATGTTGTAATTGTCAGAAGCACAAAAGCAGTGATCGTTAGACTGTCCGTCATGTTGAATTGAGAATAGATTTGCAGGGTAGTTTTACCCAGTGTGTTCACATTCGTAGTAGCAAGCCCTTCCACTCTTAGTCGTTCATAGCTGCAACGAAGTCCCAGTTTTTTCACACATTTTTGTGAGATAAAGCAGATTTGAGAACCCGAGTCTAACAAACCATTGCTTAATGTAACTTGTCCAAACGGATTTTTCACCTTAACAATGGCTGTCGGTAATATGGTGCCGCCATTCTTATATGTGTTTGGTACGGCAGCATCTAAAGACGAGTTGTCATTCGGTTGTTTATTATGCATGGTCTTGTTTATGGCGATTGAAGTTGATTCAAGTGAATTGACCGTATAAAGTATCATTATTTGCGATTGTCTCTGGATGAAGCAAGGTATGTTGCCAGCAGCCACAATTACTATAATTTCTCTGACTCAAATATTGAGTTGCTCTATGACGAGGTGATAGGCAATTGAAGCACACATATAAATTAGCTGCTTGCTCTCTTCCATTTATTAAATTCAATCTCTTAAACTTGTTGCATTGGTGAAGTTTGTGAACGTCCTTACATAATAGGCATTCATCTTCAATAGTAGATACAGTTTCAGTTGATGTGCTCTTGTTGGTTTGAACCTTGTTGGCATTTGCCTTGGTGATTCACAGTATTCAAGAGCATCACATCTCTCGCTAATGAACGTTAACAATTCCTAAAATGATGATAATTCCTTATAATCTGTTTTGTAATCCCATGCCGTTTGTGTTTCGTGATCAGTTTTGTTAAGAAGCAAATATAGTTGCCATGGGTCACGACTTTTTGCTCCTCCGCATAATGCATCTATTCCTCGGTTGACATCATCGATATTGTTGAATAGTTGCCTACGTTTCGTGACATACCTTGTTTGCAATGTCTCAGACACCGGAATATGCTTTAACAAAGCTGCTGCTTCGTCGTGGAGAAATTCTCTCAAATACTGGAATTTCTCAGCATCACTCAAACCAATTTTGCCGTAAACGGTCGGAACGTTGAGCCTTGGTAACCCAACATAACTGTGTGGTTCGTCTAAGGATTGAGATACCGTTTGATTTAATGAACTCGTAAAAGTGCTTGATAAATTTATTAGAAACTCATTCTGCTCCTTCAACACCGTTAACAGTTAACCGAGTAGAAAGAACGGTACGGAAGCAGCAATAAATTACCCCAATATCAATTTAGTCAAACTTGCAAATCAGTACCGATTTCAAATATTAAACATCTTTCAAAAGTGTTGCTACATAAAATAACAAAAAGCTAAAAATGTAACCAAAAATGTAGCATTACACAAACAAATTATGGCAGGGTTCAAATTTTTATTTATTCTACTAGAACTCTTTTTATACAAGAAACATATGTATGAGTGGTTTGGTGCAACCTTTCGGGACAGATTCTATAGAATCCAAAATTTCCAAATTTAAAAGAGCACACACGGTCTTGGAAATGTTTGATGGCTATTAATACATGATTCTAGAGATTCCTCCACAACTCTGAGTATACCGGAATTTCGGATATACTTTGGACATTTTTTTCAAATAAGTGGCATGCATTGAGATCATAAAGGATTAGATTTTAACAAATTTGAAAAGTGCTAGGTCATGCTGATGTTTGATAACCATTAACCATAGGGTCTATATACGATTTGAAATATATTCTAGTCTGTACCATATGAATTTAATTTGTTAATAAAAAAAGTTAGTAAAAAAGGTTTTTTTACCGTAAAACAGTAAAATGTAAATTTTTAAACTTAAATACAATTTTAAAATTTATTGGTAACAAAAATGTATTTTTAGTAATCTACTCGAAATTTTAACTGATTATTTTATTTCACTTGTGTCTATCAGTGATTTACTTTATTTAATTTTATATTTTAATGGCGACCAGAAATAATGAAATTTAAAATTTATGCATTAACCGTTTCGTAGGACTGTAAAGTATTCTGTAGATAAACTGTAATAAAAAAGTTATAATTCCGTATATAAATATTTTGGTTTGAGTTATGAGAATAAACAAACGTTCTTCAAAAAATAAGATAAAGAATCCGAGAATGGTGAAAAAGCTCAAAACTGGATAATAATGATCGAACAAAAGTGAATTAGATATCCCGCAGTCAACGACAGCCCAAATTACTAAGGAATTTAATATTGAGGTTGTATTTGATGATTATAAAAAAATAAACATAAACAAAAAAAAGACGACAAGGACGAAAAGGAGAAACTAAAAGGTTGCAACCCTCTACTGAAAAAAAGCAACGGGAATATTACAAACAAAACGATATTTAAACGTTTTCTTCGTATTGTCTATATACCGTCAATTATCGAAATAATTTACACAAAAAACAATTGTCAACACTAGATCTGTGCGCGGATACGTTTTCTCGTATCCGCATCCGCAAAATCGTTTTTTATGAATTTGCTTTACGTTCAATCTCAACTAGTGAACACACAAAAGTTTAAGTTGTATTCTGTTTGAACCATTTGCATGATCGGTACTACGATCACCAGTATTTTAGAAACCGATTGTTTGATTTTGATGAGAAGGGGGGGGGGGGGGCGTGTAGAAAAGAGAGAAAATACAATAACCACTTCACCATATACGTCAAGCAACCATACTTTGCCTTAGTACAAATTTGGCCAATATAAGTAATTGGTAAAATGGAAGGAGAAAACAAGATTATCCCGTCTCCCGGTATGCCAGTATTTAAATTATGTATCATCCAGCAGCAGTCTGTCTTTTCCAGCAGCCTTCGGATCTGGCGAGGATTTAATGAACTTATCAATCATTAATCTAAAACCAACTTCATATTGTAACCTCATTTGAGGCGGCCAAATCTCTAAATAGGATTTTGATGGTTGGTTTCATTAACCGAAATAGTCCAAACAGACCACAACTTAGGCCCTTACGTGTTCGCTGTTTGGTTTTGATTATTAAACAGTTTGATTTAGGAAGGAAAACATCAATCACGTTTGACCTTTTTCATCGTCAGTCATTTTTATTTCAATTTCTAAAATAATTTAATAAAAAGAGTGTAATACAAATTCTTTAAATCATTATTAATTTTTAAAATTAGACTATGAAAACATCTATATTACGCTCCAACGACTTTTAGCAATCAGGATATCATTCACAAGATCAGGATCAATAGCATTTCTTGTATCGGTTATAATATTGCCTATACATATTTGGTAAAAAATAGGTTTATCCGCAACCGTATGTGGATAATCCATATCGTGCGGATAATCCGGTTAATGCGGATAACATTTGTAAATCCGCATCCGACACTCATCCGCAAAGAACGAATGCGGATACATCCGCTGTAAGCCGCGGATAGTGGATAATTCTGGATATCCTCGGATATTCCCATTCGATGCGGGGCTCTAGTCTACACTATTTTTGATACCAACATGTAGGTAATTACGAAAGACGAGTAGACGTACATAATTGGTTTGAAAAACGTAAATCATTTATCAGATCCTGCCTACCGTCTCAACTGATAGTTTGGTTGACCGATGCACTTATAATTGGGACAACCATAAGCGATTCCATTTCCCTTTGGAAATTGAAACTGTTTTGGTTTACAAATCTAGTGTCAATAATAAGAACTGTAGATGATAATTAAATGTTAATATTATTGGATTAATTTAATTTAGTCCAAATTTGCTACATTTGAATCATTACTGAAGTTCAAAAATTATTTCTTGCGTATCACTCAGTAAATTAGTGTACGAATCAACTGCTCGCGTATTTGCATATCAGTAAATAAGCGGACACTGGTTTTTAATTATTGTTGGAATCCAGTTCAACAAGAAGCATTTTAACAGGGCCAAATAAAATGTCGTTACGTATCGGCTTCATCGATAATCGTAACGCCGTACGAGTCTAAACTCGAGGTCATGAACGTAATTCTCTGTACAATGACGTCTGTTTATGTTTATCTTCGAATATTGTATCCACCTTCAATAATCAAGTTGAACATTAATTTCTTAAGCGAAATGTATGCCGCCATTTCGAAATACAGCTGACACGCAATCAAGTTGTGCGTAAATCGAATTGTATTCGGTTTTTTAGAGGATGGCTCAAAGTAGTTTATTTCAACAGTTCGATATTTGGCTAAACAACTGACGTTTATTAATTTCTATTTTCAATCATATATTTTTGACATTTTGAAAGAAAATTTAATTGTACTAATACAGTTGTGCAATAAATATCAATTTTTCTTTCATTCCGTTGACCGATCATAGAAACACATTTTATATACATCGGTACGTAGATTGCCATATATCAACTTGGATTGATTTTTTTCAAATGTGAGGTAGAAGTGTTGCACCTTGGATTCGAGACAGAAACAATAATTTTCGCGTTGTAGACAAAACGGCACCACTATTGAACCTGCGTTATTAATTTTTCATAAATGTGTGGTTCCGATTTCTACATTTTTAAGAATCTCTTTCTTGTAGAACATATTTCAAAGTAAGAAATGTTGAAATACCCAATTTTTCGCTATAGTTCAAATATAATAACTATTTACACACATTTTTATCACAATGCCCAAGGAGTAACATTTGACTCAATATCTGGTGGCGGTCTGGTGTAATAAATTATTAATGATGGTAAAACCGACCTTTAAATTAAAAATTTCAAACCTTTACCGTTCGGAACAAATTCCGTGTAACTTGACTCAAAAATAATTTATTACACACCTGTATAAGGTTGAACTACCCTTAACAACGACCACAGAGTAACATTAGACCTCATATCTGGTGACGGTCTGGTGTATGGTACACATCTGGATAGGGCTTAACTACTCTCGACAAGACTTTTTGCGACATTTTTCCTAAAATCTTGTGGCAGTCCGGTGTAAAAAAATTTATTAAATTTGGTTAAATTGACGTTTTTGAAATATATAATCGTTTTGGGGTGAAATTTACCCTTAGGATAGTTATAGGGGTGGTCTTGAACTAACTTATTCAATGTAATTAATTTGTAATAAATTTTGGTTCAAGAATCATCCCGATATCATAGCTACATCAAAAGTTACAATTTTGGCGGTGCAGGTTTAATTGTAAGCTAAACCGACCACTCGTTCCTCGAAAACGGTAACTGTAATAAAATCGGGATTTGTTGTAATAAATTGTAATAAATGTGTAACAAATTATAGTACAGGTTTCATTGGAGCGCTCTAATTTGGTCGGCGCAGGTTAAGAGCACTTATTTTTTTATTGGAGGTGACTTTAATGCGAAAAACACCTATTGAAAAGCTAGACTTACGACGCCAAAAGGTAAGGAGTTGCTTTAAGCAGGGCAGATATCAAAATGTGAATTTTACTCTGGTGGTTCCCCAACATACTGACCCAGTGACGGAACGAAGATACCTGACCTAATAGACTTTTATGCAGTAAGAGGTATATCCCGGAACTACATTCACATTGAAGACAGTAATTCTCTAGTATCGGATCATTCCCCAGTTATCATGACAGTCAGTGAAATGGTAATTCAAAGCAAGAGTGCACCCACATTAACAAATTCAAAAGCGAACTGGGATCTCTTTCGTGAAGTATTGGAGGAAAAAATCAGTCTTCAGGTGCCGATAAGAAATCCCCACCAGTTGGAAGATGAATTAAAACAACTCAATTAAGCAATTCACTATGATGCTTTGGCAAGTACCCCTATTATACAAAATAAGAAAAAGCTGGCAAATAACTAGAACACCGGAGAACAAAACAATTCTTAACAGTCTCCAAACTCTTCTTAAAGAAGTTAAAAATGCATCAATTAACAGATATTTAGTTTGCCTAACCGATGAAAAAAATTCAGATTATTCTCTGTGAAAGGCGACGAAGGGACTCGTTAGACCCAAAATGCAAGTGCCTCTACTTATAAAGTAGGATGAAACCTGGGCAAGAGGTCCTAAAGAGAACACTGATCTGTTTGCGGAGTATCTCGAGGATACCTTCTAACCACTACCATGGCAAACGGCCAATCAAAATATAATGTCAATCCAAAGGCTAAATGATTTTGTTATACGGCTAGGAACTCTCAAAGAATTTAAAGAAGTTGTAAAAAGCAACATGAATGTTAAAAAAGCCCCAGGATATGACTTGATTGCTTGCCAAATAATCAAGGCAGGTAAAGGATTTCGTAAGCTAACACACATAATCAATGCAAGCTTTCGGTTAAAATATGTTCCGTGGCAATGGAAAGTAGCAGAAGTAATCATGATAGCAAAACCTGATAAACCACCAATGGATTAAAAATTGTACAAACCAATTTTATTGCTGCCAATTATGTCAAAACTCTTTGAAAAATTATTACTAAAAAGACTTAAACCAATAATTGAGGACCGACAACTAATTCCTCCATATCAATTAGGATTCAGAAAAATCCACAATTGAACAGGTGCAGAGATTCAACAACGTTATTGAAAGAACGTTAGAACGCATAAAAGTATGCTCTAGCATATTTCTGGATGTCGCCCAAGCATTCGATAAAGTTTGGCACAGTGGACTGGAATTAAAGATGCACAGAGGTCTGCCGAGGCAATTCTATACCATACTATGATCTTATTTATCCAATAGACATTTTCGTGTAAAATATGAGGATGAATACTCCGAACTAAAGAAAATCTCAGCCGGTGCCCCACAGGGGAGTGTCTTGGGACAAATCCTGTATTTATTATATACAAGGGATATTCCAACAACAGATGAAGGAACCATAGCCACCTTTACAGATGACACATCAATCATGGCAATTGGAAGTAATGTCGACCATGCAACGAGCAAACTCCAGGAGATTACCAATGCGGTTTGTAACTGGACTAAGCGCTAGAGAATCAAGCCTAAAGAGACGAAATCCACGCATATTAACTTTACATACCAAAAGGCTTCCCATCTACCGATAGTAATTAACTCACGACCGGTGCCATACGCAAACAAAGCTAAATATCTGGGCATCACTCTCGATGCCAAGCTCAAGTGGGGAGAGCACGTCAAAAAGAAAAAAGAAGAACTTAATATTAAGTTCAGAAAAATGTATTGGCTCATAAGTAGTGGCTCTGAGCTTACAATATACAACAAGCTGCTGCTATATCGGCAAATACTGAAGCCGATATGAACCTACGGTATTCAACTCTGGGGATGTAAGGCACCAGAAATATGGAAACCCCTATATTCGCCAAATGATGGATAACCCTGTCGCTGAAAAAAGACTTTAAAGAACGAGGCTACTTGACCTAGTAAACATACCCAATTAAAATTATATTTTCAATAGGTTTAGTTAATTTTTGGACTAACCATTGGGTTTCACCCCAACAAATCAGAATTATTTAAGAAATGTAAAATTTGTAAATGTGAAAGATAATTTGCTAGATGAGCACAGTCTCAGTTGTAATTAATAAAGAAAAACAAAACTACTTTAAACAAGATATATTTTCTCTACTGACTGAGCCATTAAATCAAACCGTTTGGTAGTAATTCAACGCTCAACGAAGATCCGCTATCAAATCGGCCACTATCTGTGTTTATTGAACATTTATCAACGCTGAAAATGGCAGAAACAATTATTTAAGTAAATGACTAAGCAAATCTTTGCTCTGTAATTTTTCTTAAGTGAAATTTTTCCTTTTGTTTTCACTGCAATCGTGTTCTTAGAAATAGAATGAAAGAAGATCCATATTGTGGTTCAAAACCATAACGCAATACAACAACAACGTTTATAAAAGCTCATTATTTATTAATTTTCCCAGTCGATTTTCACACAGTTTAAGGGTTTTCTTGAATCATATTGTGAACTAATTCAAGTTTGAGCTTTTCTCTATTTTTCTGTAGAAAAACATTAAAAAAGCTCATGGTTCAAATCGACATAAACTAACAAATAAATTTCTTAATTATTTTCAAAGGGAAATATAAATTTGTTTACCCGTTTAGTGGAAAAAAGCTCGAGCAAAGAGGCGCTATTAATTTAGATGGCTCTGGTATATCAAACAAAAATTTTCGAGCGAGAACCATCAATATACCCGTATATGAAATTAATAAGTTAAGGTCGGTTAAATTTTAGTTTTGTGTAGTTTGTTATAAACATATATACAAGTAAATATTGTTTTCGGCTAATTTTGTGGGCTAGCTCTAAGTTTGCAGTTGGAATAGTACCTTCAATTAGCGAATTTTTAATCAACGTATAGCTATGATTTAGCTACTTAGTTAACATTTAATAAAATATCATTTCCAAAAATATTCTAATAATAACCCATAAATTAGTATTTTTTATGTTGATTACGAGTATATCTATTTTCTATTTAATTTGCAAAAATTTAAAACAAAAAGTGCAAAACTAAATTACTCGTTTTATTATAAAACATTAATATTCTAAAACAATAAAAATTAAAAAAAAATTGTTGATTAAATTTACATGAAATTTACATATGTTACCCATGTTTTCCCAATTTCTTGTTTTGTTTGTTCAAAAATAATAATTGATAATAAATTAGGAAAACTTTTTTTAAAAATGTTTGTAAAATACATATGTACGTATGATTGTTTGTATAATTTCATGATAATCATAATTATTATTCATTAAACTTGCTCTTTATTCACATAAAATGAGCGAGCATCGATCGAATTAAAATTGCTTGCAAATATATTTGCACACGTCTAAAGTAAACAGACAGTAGTGGAAATTCACAAAGCGGTCGATCAACTCTACATTGTACCTACATAATTATCATTAATTGACTGTAAACATTTCCATTTCATGTGCATTTACAATTAGAAAAATTCTGACATACAAAACTAATTTGAAAATAATTTCCCTATATCCACCAGAGTAAAATATACATTTTGTATTTTACCGTTTAAAGTCGTTGTTGCAATTTATAACGATTCCATATATTTTATCCACAAGGGTGTGTCGATTTTAATTAAAGCTCGATTAATAATAATAATAATAATAATAGCATGATAAAACGGATATAAATGAACTGTGTGTACATCACCGATTGAGCTGGCATGCTTTTTATCGATATATTGTATCTACCACGACCGCATACTACAATAACAGCAAAACTACGATAACAATTACAAAACTATTTACAAATAATGTTCAATTATTTTTATTGCCATTGTTTTTGTGAATTGAACTCACACAAAACATAGAATTATTGTAATGAGTGTTTATTTTCTGCTTACACAAAAACACCATGTACTGAACAAAAACTGTAAAGATTTTTATCGAATTCAAATGAATGTTGAGGAAAATTACTTGTTGTGTGAAAATATAATGTTTAAAGTAATTGTATAGTAATTTGATTTGGACTTTCAACAAAATTATTGTTTACAAATGTTAAAATGGCAGAACAAAATTAGTGACAGCAGTTATTAGTTCGAACGGTTTTATTTTTATGGAGCACATTAAACATAATAATGTTAGAGCTATGCGTTCATTTAAATTGACCCCACATAAAAAACACTGGTAGTGTGAACTCATTTTTATCCCGATATATAGTTAATTTATCTATTAGTAGGTATACAAAATATACCTCGCAGTACCGGACCCAAATTGTGGAATAACCCTTAGGACAATCTGGGGGGTAAGGGGCGTCCATTTATATTTATGTTATGTGGAGTTAATGATCTAGTTTCGAGTACATCAACATATATGTCGTCTCTTTCGCGACGTTTCGTGAAGTTGACCCAAAATTCTGGCCCCAAAAATTATTATTTTTATCGCTGGCAATACAGCCATCTATTGTGATAACTATCATGATAGAAAACAATTAATTTCACAAAAAATCGAAGACTAAATATTAATTTATACCATACTAGCTGAGCCCGGTCCGCCTTGCTGGCCCTAAGTAAACCTTTTCTTTTGTATTGTCTCTCGATTTAACTAGATGTCACAGCATTTAGTTATTGAAAATTCATTTTTCGTATATCTGTACAATAAGTACATTGTATTTGAGTTTTGAGACCAGAAACCGGTCTCAAAGAGTCCTCGTGTGGAGTCACCCAATAAAATTTAAATCCAAGTATGTACTGTAAATATTATGTAGTATATGTACATATAGGTGTCATTATTATTTATTATTATCTGATCTGAATGTTTATTTAAGTGGTTTATAAGTTCTTTATTTAATTAAATTAATTTTCTCTCTAACTACGAGTATTAAAAATGCACGATGAAAATTTACAATTTCAAATAATATAAATAACATATGTAGAGTTTAAAAGGGGTGAAACCTCATATATATTACATTTTATGCTATTTTCTGTAAACAATTTATCTGGCTCAACAATATTTCTCGAAACAGCTTTGCAATTGCATGGGGAAGTCAGACACGAATATCAATTGATTTGAGTTATAAATCATATTCAGTGACTTGCTCATGTTCCAATTACGTAAGAAGCCTTCCGCGTGATTCTGTCGTCCGTTCGTGCCGTCACCCCATGTAAACAATTGATCTTTTTTGATTGACAGAGATAATACTGCGGAAAATGCATAAAATAATTTTTGGGTACGAATTTGGCTGAATTGGAATTGTGGCAAATTTTAATTTTGGGGAAGCTGGATTTGACTGGGTCAGCTCTTAGCGGATGAAAGCCAATCTTGGTCTGGCTATAGTGAATGGAGAAGCTGGATAATTCTTTGGCCGATTATTTTCAAATTTATTTCGTAGAAAAATCCAGAACTTCACCCAGGATTTATGTTGGAATCCCGATGCAGCTCAACATACCCGATTTGGACATAATTAGTTAACAAATTTCCTAGCACGGCCGAACTCAAGAACTTCTACTAAAATCCATTTTTAAATCCCCATACAATTCTGAATATCTGATTTGACAATTTTTATTTTTTTTTATTTTTTTGGGACATGGGGGTCAAATCGCGTTCAGTGAAAGTATGAAGGTGAAATTTTGGTTTTTTTGTAACAAATTTTGATTTCACATAGTGGAATTTAAAACTACGTGCGAATAATTCAAACTACTGGATTGCTAATGGAGGGGGCTTTTCGTTTTCATTATTTTACGGAACGCGACTTGACCCCATGGTCAAGTTCCATTCAAAATAGTCGAATTGTAGGACTTCATGAAAGAGACACGTTAAAATCCCAATACAGCTGAAATTTTTTAATTAGAATTTTAGCCCAGCTCTGCGAAATAAATTGGAAAGTTATCGGTTGGGAAACGGCCTGGTTCCATTCAATATAGCCGAATCCCAAAACTTTGTTAAATTCGGCTTTGCACACAGAATTTGACCATCATTTGTTGAGAGATGGTCTAGTTCAATTGAGCATTATGTTAGAGTGCCAATCCAATTCTGCATACCATATTTGACAGTAATTGGATGAGGAGTGGTAAAGCTCTATTGAGCATTGCATAATATGTCTTGTGCAGTATAGTTATACTTGGTAATTAAACGAATATTCTTTGGTCATCAAAATTAATAAACATTTGATACAATCCGGTAGTTTAACGGGAACCATTGCCTTTGGGATGCCTGATATATTTTTTTTGCTATTTTTTGAAAAATATATCGTGGCTGCCAATTCAAGGGTTAAATACTTTTAGATTTTAGAGTAATTTTTAAAATAATTTTTAATCTAATTTAAATAACTAATAAAGTTTCAGGAAATTCGATTGTAAGTTGTGGAATTGCAGGTGGATTAAATTAATAAATGTTTACATTATTTAGCAAGCTGGAAAATATTAATTTAGAATTAAATTTCAGGAAATTTCCAGATGCACGTGAAATAATAATATTTTTTCCCAGGTTGCTGATTTAGAGAAGCAATTGTTGAAGACCAATACCATCGTTATCCATTAAACCTATTAAGCCTTTATCATTCCTCTAGTAGATTAGAAGTAGATTAGAATTGTGTTGTGCCGTACGATCGCTAGGTGTCTGAAACCGGATCGTTCCGTCCAAAAAAAAACCCGTCACTATCCTTTCTTTCGTTATGTGTAAATAGGCTGTAGGAATAGGCCCGGCGTTATCCGGGACACTTGTCCAGTACTTGGTCCTACAGTCCAATCAATCAATCAATCAATCAATAAGTAAATTGTATTAGAGTGTAAACATTATAACGGGAAATTGATTTGGCAATATTGTTAATGAGCTATTGGAATGCAAACTGCTGTTAAATGATGACAATGGAAAGATAAATCTCTCACGCACAGTGATACCTGATGAAAGAATTTTTTATTAATAAAAAATGTAAAAAATATTTTATGTGAAATTAAATTCGTGTAAATTTATTGTAACGTTCTTTATTTGAAAATTTGTTTGGTTTAAAATTTGGTAATTAAATTAGTAAAATGTTAATTGATAAAAATTATATTATATAGCGAACCCCGATGCACTTCGCTGCAACCAACCAAAAAAAGAAATTAAATATTCTTGATTTTTTTTTTATGAAATGAATGTATTGTATTTCAAAATTATTAATGTCAATCCAAAACATTTGGATACACAATATTTTTCGTTTGCCCATTTGAAGCGAGCAGAAACAAACAATTTGGAGTTTCAACTCTTGAGCAGGCCACGTATAGCTGTCCATGTGAAAAGCACGGCACCTCCAAATTTATGAAAAAAGCACAGATCCTCCGCATATTTGAAGCGTTTGTTCTTGTGCATTATTGATGGACATGGCAAATGATAGACGCACTGGGAATTGCAAACGCTTAAATTCAAATGGCATGTCTGTTGGAATCAGTGAAATACGTGGTATGAGCACAATTTCACCTTTCGCTGTTCCGGTCAATATTGTGGCTTCAATTAAATTCGGCATCAATTTTTTTAATACCAGTCTTGTGCCATTGCACAGTTTTGGTGCATTTAAATTCCGCAGTAAAATAATTCATGAGCCAACCTTTAAATACAAACAATGCGGTGGCATACCAGGTGGTTCCAATGAATTCAAAAATTCAATTGGATAATTTACTGCATCATCTGCATTGATTGCGCTATCAACAGATTTATATGATTGCACTGCACCTGGTAATTTTTTTTGAATCTGATAATTGATTGCATTGACGTGTACATTTTTTTGTGCCAGTATTGCGCGTTCCCTCAACCAATTGTGATTTCTGTAATTTTGAACAATATTTGGAAACACACTTTCAATCAACTCTTCTGTTGATTGGAGAATGGTACAAAAATTGTTCGGCAATGTAATCAATCCATTTGTATTATCGACTCGAACTTTGCCATTTCCAATATCTAACAATTGCTTCGAGAACCGATCTGCAGATTGGTCGTTGTGCAATTGAACGCGCATATTTATGTTCAATGTCAACTTTTGCACATGTCGCCACAGAACAGAAGACTTTAAGCATGCATTGATCTCATTCGCCGGTGTTGATCGTGGAACCACAGGCAATATTTGACAAAAATCTCCTGACAATAATATCAATGCACCACCAAAAATTTCTTAATTCTAACGTAGATCTTGAATTGTACGGTGTAATGCTTCCAGCGATTCTTTATGCGTCATTGAACATTCATCCAAAAGAATAATTGCTGCTTGTTGCAAAACTTTTGCCATCGCAGAATTTCTTGAAATATTGCACGTGGAATGTTCAATCACCTGTTAATTTGAGAATAATTATATTTTACAATATCATCGTTTAAATTTTAAAGTGATCAATCAATAAATATAAGCACACCTGCACATTCTACGGCAATTTTAATGCAGAGTGCGCTGTTCGTCCACAATCCAATAGAGTAGCAGCGATTCCCGATGAAGCAAGTGCCAATGCAATTTTTCGTTGCAATCGAATGGCTGTCAAAATCAGTGATATCACAAACGTTTGTCCCGTACCACCAGGCGCATCTAAAAAATATAATCCACCGACTTCATTTTGTACAGCTTGCATGATGGTATCATAGACATGTTTTTGATGGTCATTTAATTTGGGAACATTCAAATTCACAAATGTTTGCAACTCATTGGGATCATACTGTTGTCCACATTCTAATTCTCGAATTGCCCTAATGCTTTATTTGCAATTGTTAGGCACATATCTTAAATCGCTATCAATGCCTCATTATGCATTTCCGTGTGAAGACGCATTCCAATCAAATAGTCTTCTGCCATAAAATCTTTGTATTTGTTCCACAATTCAAGCGGATTTGGTGGAAAACATGTTGATATGATTATGGCATTAGCATACGTATTTGATGTGGAGAAGAAGCAATCGATGCATCATGAAGCGTTAAATCCCAATGCGCATCATTTTCAAGTAAACCTAATTGCTGACATGCTTTACGATACGTCACACATAAATGACCATTTATTCTTCGCAAATGTTGAAATGAACGTGGTCCAACAACATTTACTAACAACAACCGCAAATAATAACATTCTGCATTGTTTGGATGAACTGTGTATAATCTTCCCATGGTATCTGCAAAAATAACACCCGGATGGCCATCAACAAGGGTTCCTTGTTTACGTCGTTGTCATTTATTTGCAGTCCAAGTGAAATAATGCGTTACATCTGAATACAGCAACGTTCTGGCAAATTCATCGCTTTCACACAATTGAAAGAATGCAGTTAATGTTGTTGCTGGTGGCTGTGCTGCTCTCTGCTGTACATTTGCATCGGTAAAATACACACGCTGGCCATTTTCAAGATGAACAGCCAAATGAACAACAGCAGGATATCGCTCATCATTGGAAATTAATAAATTCTCCAAAGAGCTTCATTAGTGCTAATGTAGCGCCCCATTTGATATTGGGCGATTTCATCATTGCTATTGTCACCAGCTACTCCAAAAACAGCCATATCACTGCCTTTATTCACATATTTACAAATGTCGTGTACAATTTAATCGACTTCACAGGATTACAGTACTCAATATTTATGTGAGCCTGAAATACTTTTGACAATAGTGGAGAATAAGGCACAATTCAACGATTATCAACTTCAATGTCTCTCGTGTTGTTATGTGGCCATTATCCTCCGGTGACCGACGTCGGTACAACGGGTTTCCGTCGTCACCTGTAATTGTATCCGAAGTTAATGCTCTTGGATACCGTTTTGTACATTTTCCATCGATTATGCATGGTGAATTCATATTTATTTCACCGCAATGGGCCGTGGATCATATTTTTCGTGACAACTTCAAATAATTCTGGATCGCTGATTTCATCTGGAATTTCAGCTGATATAATGTTATCAATTTGATCGAGTGTTATTTTACGAACCAGCCATATCAAGATATGCGCGTGCGGCAACCCTCTCTTTTGCCACTCAACCGAATACATCCAACAACGCGCCTCCCTAAAAATTCGCAATTTGATAATCAAATCCATCAGTGTTTTTACTTTCTGTCGAAATTCACGTGCTGTTATATCGTGTCGATCTGTTGGATTCTGACCATCAAATAAATTGTTTTTTATGTCAGCCCACTGTGGATTGCATGTGAATGTTATGAACGACCATATTTGTGAACGTATGACATTGCTTCTTGCGTATATTCACGCATATGGCGCAGACTGCCAACATATGTCGATGGTACTATTGCAGCTCGCAAGTGCATGTATTCTTGCGATCGCAATTTGCTTGATTGAATCTAAGGTAATTAAGGCGATCTGTTTTAATTTGCGCATACATGTCCACAGCCTATTGGTAGAAAAGTTTGCCACATCGCATAATAAAGTTGTCTTCTTGTGGGCGAATCTCGAATCTATACGAATAATAATTCATCCCACTAACTTTTTTGAAATAAATAAATTGAATTCATTTATGTTTTGCCGATTCGTGGATCTATCATTAGTATATTGATATGATAGCCGTCGCCACCTTTCCAGTGCAATAATGGATATTGTAATGCATCATAGCTGCGGTGAAGCTCTGAAACACGCCGTAATTCTTCATTTCTTCGATGTAGCACAATATCGCGAGATTGAAACTGGTTTCCAACAATTACAATGGCCACTTCATCAATTGTTGGTGCATTTAATCGTCTCGCATGCTCTCCAAAGGGTGTTTTGTCAGCCCTGATAACGATTCTGTGATCATCAGATGGCATACGATCGAGAGCGGTTTTAAACAATCGAATTAATTCATTGTGCTGATGAAAGAATGTTTGAAGTTCAGAAACAATTTGTCGCCTTGCACGCGCAGCAATTGTACAACGCCGATCCAATTCACGATTTGCATCTCCGATAAAATAGATTTGCAAAAATTGATGATCAGCATCCGGATATGGCAATGAGGAACCAGTTAGGTGATAAATCTGACCTTGAATCTGTAATATTTGTGAAATGTAATTAGATGCTGGGTCAGAATTCTTGAACACCTCAAAAAAATGAATGTTCAAATCGCATTTTTCATATGATATTCGGCATGAAGTAATCACCTTGGTCGTACCAAAAGAAGCCATTTGAATGTGAGACAAAAAATGCTTAGACGTTTGCGACGTTCCAAAAATGAATGAATTAAGTGGATCGGGGGGAGATTCAAATGCTGGCAGTCCACTTTGCTCTTTGTCCTATGAAAAACATCACTTGTTATAAAATTCCAATTGGAAAGCAGCGAATGACCGGCTGTATCAGAATCCAAGAGTGAAAGATTCATTTGTTTGTCATTTGTATGCTGTCAATCAAATGAATGCGTGTATTTATGAGTTTGTGCATTGAGTATAAGTATATGGCAAAATCCGATAGAAATATATGAAATTCTGAATGAAAACTATCTTAAAAATGAAAAACAACTTTTCAAAATTAAAGATAAATAAACAAAGTTCATGCTCAGGGGAATGCAAATTAATTTTTCTGCCACATTTACGAAATATAAATAAATAAATTCAAAATAACTTTTCAAAAATGTTTCCCCATAGCATTTGTATGGAAGTTTTTTTCGTGTCATCATTTTCAGGGACTGCATACATATTCACTCATAACTTTGTTAGACGGCCATATACATATACGGCATTGGTTTGTGTATTACTTTGGATCGTTTTTTTCGGTAGGTCTGACCGAAATTTAAACTTTTTTTTTCAAATGCTGAATTAAAATTTTTTCAAAAGGGGGGCTGGGACCATACCCAAGCGATCACAAAGTGTGTGCATGAGGTGTGGGGGGAAAGTGACCTTTTTTTAGCTCAGACACACCGTTATCGAGCTATCTGCAATTTTTCGATGTTACGTGTATTTGTTGTTGTTTTACAAAGAGCGAGTTCATTTCAGGAAAAAATTCATAACTCGAGAATGGCTGGATCTATTTTGAATTTCAAAATCAACTAACCATCATCACTCCTCCCTGCACCTTCCCTAAAACTGTTATGGCAATCAGTTGAGCCGTTCTCGAGTTATGAAGTAACAATCAACATGTACACTACTTTTTATATATGGAGCGATTATGTTTACGCTATCATCATGATGGTGCTTTAAATGAGAGCGAAATGTAATTTCAAAAAATTCCAATAATTTCATCTTTATTAAAAAATATTTATTCCTCAATACAGGTAATATTTCTAAACTTGCAAAATAACATTTTGAAGTTCCAAAACCGTTGGCAAGCCGTTTTACAACTTGAGTTGCGCCGACCATGAAGTTGCTCATTAGTTGTAACAACGTTGCTGCACCTTCCAGGAAACGTGTCTGCAACCGTAAATGCCCAGTTATTTTAAAACTTTGGTTATGAGAATATAGATAAAATGTATCGAGATTGTTTAATTAATTCATTGAAGAATTAATTATGTTTTTAATACCACACTTTATAATAATTACTTTCTTGAAGATTTACTTTTCAATATATTCAAACATTATAATTTATTAGAAAATTACTTTTATTTTGTGGCTAACGCAGTTCTTTCTCTCTGGCTGACTAATTTTATTTTATTATTTCTTTTTTTCTCTTCTCTTCTTTTTATGAGCAGGCGACAATGCTTTTTTCTAGATCTTTTCTATAAACATTACATGAATTATCTCGCCCCAACTCCTTGTGAAATTTTATTCAACATCATCGCCGCCCTTGAAATATCTTATATTTCAAAACCTTGAAATTATTTAACTATCTGAATTCATTTTTCATTTTTCTTATTTTCAATAAACTTATATTAATACACTAACAATTCATTATCATTATTAAACAAAAATGTCTAATTCAACATTCAATATTTAACTTAATTTATACCTATTATTCAACTTAAAATTTCAATATGGTTTCTTAGGTGTAATAACCTTAATAATATTTAATCTTGCAATTCGATTGGCAAAACTGCAATTTTTTTAAACGCTCTCGGAACATTATCCTCTTTTAATAATACTAAACACGTCCTTCTGTTTGGTGGCGGTTTACGATATTTTTTTCTTTGCTGAAGACCTTGCCAATGATTCGCTGCATAATATGTTTCGCACTTTTTCAAACAGCCTCCAATAGTCCTCCAAAGCGCGAGGATTTGGACGGTATAGTATGCCATATAATTCTATGATTGGCACAAAAAGCAATAATTTTATGGTTAGAAATTTGATTGAAGAAAATTTTCTCTAACTGTTTTAGCTCAGAATTTGCTCCAATAAAATTAGTAGCATTGTCAGAGTATATACGCGCATAAAACTCCCTCCCTGATACAAAACTTACTATGGCAACTATGAATGATTGAGTAGTCAAGCCTTCAACAAACCCAATATGCACAGCTTTACTATTGAAACAAACGGAAATTCCTATGTAAAATTTTGTATGTACTAGTTCCCTTAATTTATTTTTCATTCGACCGGCAAAGTCGACCCCTGTGAAATAAAATATTTTCTGTGGAACTGTAACTCTATGCTCGGGAAGATTTCCCATTATTTGATTACAAAGTTCAGGTTTTGCTTTAAAGCAAATTCCTCCTGCTAACAATCCAAAACCATTGACGTATATTAAATGGTAAGGTTTGAGGACCAGCATGCAATAATCGAATATGTTCGGAGCTGACCAATAACGATGTAAATCCATGAGCTTTAGATAATATTATAGGATGGTGACATGCGAACGGCAATTTCGAAATGTTCAGTCGTCCGACCGGTGTGAAGTTTAAATCAATTATCAAAAGTGTAGCTACACAAATACTCATTTTTCAAAAGTGTATTTACACAATTTAATCAAAAGTGTAGTTTTACACAGTTATGTTAAATACCGTTATCAAAATTAGTCCATAAGAGCACATACAATCCGAGGACATTCACGGATCTGAATAGACATCTCTAGGATTCCTTGATTATGGCCTACAATTCACCTCTACACTTTCATATTAAATATGGCAAGTGGAGTGGTATTCTAAATTCGGTGAGAAATTCCCCGAGGGTCGCGTTAATATGGTGGTTATCAAAATTAGTCCATAAGAACACTTGCAATCCGAGGACATTCACAGATCTGAATAAACATCTCTAAATTTTCTTGATTATGGCCTACAATCAACCCCTACACTTTCATATTAAATATGGTAAGTGGATCGGTTTTCTAAAATCGGTGAGAAATTCCCCGAGGGTCGCGTTAATATGTTGATTATCAAAATTAGTTCATAAGAGCACATACAATCCGAGGACATTCACAGATTTGAATAGACATCTCTAGAATTACTTGATTATGACCTTTAAACAACCCCTACAGTTTCTTATTGAATATCGCAAGTAGAGCGGTTTTTTAAGATCGGTGAAAGATTCTCAGGTGTAAAGTAAATTTAATTTATTTAACAATATTTATCTCTAATAACACACAGCCCAATGGGACTTACATATTGGAATATGCATCTACCTATTAACAACTACGGTTTAATATAAAAACGTTTAACCGCATAGACATACATAATTTAACTTTACATTATTTATCAAAATATATTTAAATACCTTTAGGTATGGCTTATATACTTTTGTTTGTTATCTGTTTTAAATTTAAAGTACTTAAAAAATAATTTTTTTAATTAAATAAACAAAATTCAACCCTGCTACATTTTCTTCTGTGTATAACTACACTTTTGATTAAATTGTGTAAATACACTTTTGAAAAATGATTATTTGTGTAGCTACACTTTTGATAATTGATTAAAACTTCATACCGGTGTCGTCCGCCGATTCGCAATGCTGTTTTCAGGTGATGTTCCGATCATCGAGGAGATGTTGATAAACACTATTCTTGATTTAGCACATAACAGATTAACTTCACTAATATAAACTTAGTTTCTTGATACAATATAAACTGCTGCTCTAAATCCGATTTCCGCATATTTCGATGATTTATGGCTTCGATAACAAAATACATCTTGAGATTTGAACTCTGAGATTTAATAGCTGTGAACGATACGATACCCAACTGTCAATCATATTAAGTGGTAATGGATCATCCCATGCCAATTCTGAATGAACCCACAACGTTTGCATAAATTGTTTAGCGAGGAATATCGCCGGGCTGCAAATACCTAGTGGATCAAACATCTGCGCAATCTCAGATAATACATTGCGCTTTATCATTATGACAAACAACGCCTTCGAAACTGAAGCAACATATATCACTGTGAACATGCCACTTTATTCCCAAATAGATAAGGCATTAGATGCTGATTCTACTGAACTGCTAAATGGTACTACTTCTAGTTCATTTTGAAACAAATGTACGAAGTTCGAATCCACCTTTTGCAAGAAGGCGTTTTATGTTATTCTGAATTCACGAGTTTCTTCAATTGAAGCTGCACCTGTTAAAAAATCGTCAACATAAAAATCCGATTTAACTATGCTTGATACCAATGGGAAATTTTCTTGTGTGTAGAGACATGCTAATTGATCTATAGCGTTTTGGTAGCCAGGTAAGGCGCGCTTGCAGTGTCATATGTTACAGTTGTAAGCTTGTAGCACTCAATATCTTTGTCCGATGAGTGTCTTCATAATATTCGAAGCAAATCTCGCTGATCTGGATGAATCCAGAATTGCCTGGACTTGATACTTCCAAAATCTTAATACTATATTAATTATATTCTGTTGCACAACTGGGCCACTAAACATGACTTCGTTCAGTGGCATTCTATTTTGAGTTTTCGATGATGCATCGAAAACTACACGAAATTTCGTAGTAGTTGAGCTTTCACGAATAACGTGATGATTATTCATTCAAAAATTCGTTATATGTGGAGATTTTTCTAATTTTCGTTCTAACCACAGTAATTGTTGAAGGGCGGAATGATATGATTCTCCTAATTCATAAACATTGTTTTTCAGTGGCACTTTTACCGTATATAACCATTCCGTATCACGACAACAATTTTGACGTAGTGGTTTTCACTATTTTATTTTCATTTGAATATCTATTATCAACCTTTATTTCCTCTAATTGCCAAAATTTTTCCAAACTTTTGAATAAGTTAGTGAATGAAGAATTAGTTAACGCAACGGAATAATTTAAATATTGAGTTGGTACATTATCGAATTATATAAATATTTTTAAAATGAGTTAAAAACACTTATTTTAATTCAGAAAAAAAAAATTTTAATTCAGCCTTTTTTAATTCATGTATAGTCAAATAATATATGTTTGTTTTTGTTGATGTCAAAATTTCCCCAATTTTATACCATAAAATAAAAATGTTGTATCTCAGTCACGCTAATGTAAATTTTCGATCTCTTCCTCATATTTTCGGCAAAAATTTTGTAACGTTCTTCTGTTTCCTAGTTGAATTGTACCATATGTAAGGATTTGTGCTATATGCTCATTTGCATATGGCCCACTGTATGCCTATTCAGTCGCTACGTTAAAGTTCGGCCATCCCACAGTAAAACCCCATTCAGACTTTCCAGCTCCTGACATCTCAAAACTAATGTACATATTATGCACCAATATGCCTGTCCTATAAAATTAGTACATCAAACATATCACAACAACAACACCATATACACATGCGAATCAATCTAATTGAAAAAAGTTGATTCTTAAATACTCCTACAACACTACAATCCCCACCAGTATAATGAATATCGTACAAAATGGTACATCATCTTAGCAAATACAACAACAAAAATCATCGCAAAACAAAACAACAAAATTAACAAACCCGTTTATTATAAGCCATTGAAATTTTGTTTTACAAGTCCCGTTTGAAATGCATGTTATTGTTTGTTTACGATTTCGTCATTCTTTATGCTGCGTACATGACATCAGAATAAAAATCATCACGCTCGCTACCGCACTCAAAACCAATCAATTTGCGTGAAAAGCGTTTATCCCGCCTCCTATTCCGCACTCAACTGAAATATTTTTAACTTTGTTTGTGTACGTTACCATGGTATTTTTTCTGAACTAACTCGCGTAGTCGTGTACGCACGCAGCCTACCGATCTCGTTTTCATGTAATGTTTACTACGGTGATTGACAGTTTAACGAGAAAGCAACAATACGAAATACATTATATACGCATATACTCGTACATACACATCTCTTTGCTATGATCGTATGACAAAATGGGGAAAAATATTTAACAAATGACAAATGAAATTACTCAATTAACGTATTCCATTATTATTCGACTTGGAGAAAATATATTTTACGACGTACATGGATGGTCAACGTTTTCTCCACGGTACCTTAATTTTTTTGTTACAGTAAATTTTTTTTAGTTCAGTTAAATATTATAATTATTTCTGCATTCTTTTAAATTAATCTTACAATTAATTATCTATAAATTCGAAAAAAAATGTTTTTTTTTGTTATTTTTCTCGAAATAGATGTAAAAACAGTAATTCAGTAATTCAAATATTATTGTTATGAATTAAGTCAATTAATTATTTCTGAAAGGTCTAAATGTATTATGTTAATTATATTGAACATTATAGAATCCGTTAGCAACATGTTTCCAAATTTAAATAAGACGTGCTAAATATTAAACTGTCGCGGTAAAATGAAGTGTATTTAATCGACTATTATGCTTTTGATCCATGCTCCGGTCTAGCAAAATTTAATCAAAGCCTATCAAAATCCACGACATCCGACGAGTACGAGTAATCAGTTTGTATGAGGATCTTGCAAGAGAGGCAGACTGGATACCTATACAAACCTACGAACCACAATAACAAAGGCGTCACCGCCAATAAAAGTGATTGACATTACAGAGCTTACTAATATTTAAGCTGTAATGAAATCGGTGTCACAAACGTCTATAGAGTAGTGCGCTAAGCAAACAACTATTGGAAGGTAAAAAGCCGAAAAATTTAAATTATGGCCAGAGGTTTTTATCATACGTGCAAGAAGGAGGATATGAAATGAAATCTCAAGAATTGCCAAACAAAGACGCACAACATAATTAAACGAGAGAAAACTGAAAATAGCCAAATCATAAAAATGAGGATTCGGCCATTCATGCTAACATTCAACAAAAGTGAAAAAATTTAAAACCATTTTAATATCAAAGCAATAATCGATATGAGGGTTAAAATAGAACCACTGAAAAACAACATGATATCACTAAATCACAGCTGGAAAAATGCCACGGGTTTAGCGACGCACAAAGGTATTGTGTGTAAAGGACATCACCCGGCTTGGTATAAAAGATGCAAAGTGGCGGTACAACTGCAAAGATTATGAAATAAAACGTGCCATTCTACTCAAAACTGTAACGATACAAGAGAGAGAAATCCCACTACACAACTAGAGTAGCTTCTCGCATATAACGCAGCAGTTAACTTATGCTACTAAACAAAATCCATTCGGTCCAAGCGAAAAAAGGCGTGCATTTATATGCCTAACAAAACAAGTAGGAGTCTTGAAATTATATTACTAGACCAACAAAAAGCTACGAATAGACTAACATAAAGGCTATACTAATCAAATGAACAGATCATTTTAAATTGTCAATTGGAATGCGAATTAATTACCACACCATGTTCCAGTGCTAGAAATTTTACTGAACTAAAAAAAAATTAATATGTTTGTATCGGAAACTATTTTTACAGAAATGTCATTTATTAGTCACGTATTGACTATGAATTCTACCATGCTATTCATCCATGAGGATATGCTACAGATGGATCTACCGTAATTACTTAGGCTAATATTAAATATTCGGAAGGCCTGGTATCGAAACACAAATAATGCAAATTAAAACCTTCAAAGTTGAATCAATCAATAATTGGCATCTCAGCACCTCCTCGATTTACAGTCCTCAGTTTAAAAAGAAGAATATAATCGACTTTTTAAATCACAAGGATCAACTTATATTAGAGGCGGTGATTTTAATGAAAAGGATATATATTGTGGGTCTAGAATTACAACCTCTAATGAAAAAGAGATATTTAATTTAGCTCGCGAGAATAACTGCGAATTTCAATATGGCGATTAATCAAAATATTAGCCTACTCACATATATCAGATCTTCTTGACTTCTTTGTAAGAAAGAGAGATTTAGAGGACTACACGAGCGAACGGTGATGCAGCTGAGAGGTTAACTATAAGCAGTCAATAGTACTTTCCAACAAGTAGCATGTAAAAGTGCACCTGTTGCTTATACCAACTCCTAAAGGAAACACAACTGACCTATTGTGGCCACAGACTCGCAACAAATTAAAATGACACTGAGCTTGTTGTGGACTAAAGGGAGCCGATCACTCACTTTCGAAAGCAACGATGGAGTTAAAAAGTTCCAAAATACATGTGCCACCTATCAACAATGATGACAGATTCTGACTTAAAATGGAAAGCGAATGTCACTCTATTTGGTGTCTTATAGTGGCCTTTCATACAACTATATTATACAAAAGTAATGTTCTTGACATAAGGCATGTCACTTTATTGAACTTATAAATGAAATCAATAATAATTTATGTGTCAGAAATGCTCCAGGTTATGACTTTATTGCTGGGCAAATTGTGAAAGCAATTAGATGAAAAAATTTAGACAGCCTTCAGGTAAACCCTAGGTAAACCCGCGAACGGTAAAACTGTTATAGAAAAATATTACTATTTACACTCAATTTAAAAATATTTAAGAAATGAAATCTGCGGGAATATACTCATTGACGCAAACGTTAGTCCTCCAGATTAAAATTTCTTGGCCCTCAACATTATCGTGCAATTCTAAAATGCCATTATGAAACTACCTGTTAGTGTGCGGTTATACAAACTAAAATCTGACGTCCTTGTTTATTTTTTAGGCTTTGCCTATTCAAATTTTATCTTCCGTGATGTGAAGTATTATCGTTTCCGTTGTCGACTTGGGACTTATACTGAAGTCTTGTCATTCTCGGAATTTTGCATAGCAGTTGACTCTCCTTTCTACTTTATAAATCAGGTGATCCAGATGGAGTTTTGCATACTTAATTGCAACATGGGATTCCTCACCTTCAAACATGCGTTGCATTTGGAACTGTTAACAAATCTTGGAAGATGAGTGAGAGAAGAGTGAAAGTCGTAGAAAACTGAACCACATGAACTTGTTTCAAGTTTTGAATAATCGCTTTGTTGTTTCTAATAAACAGTTTTCTGTTTATTAGATCAGATGTTGAAGGTGCCTTTGAAAGTGCATCTCTTTCTACCATCACAGAAGCCTGCACAAATTTTGGCATTCAACAAACCATCGTAACATGGATTGGATCACGCTTTAGCCTTGTATTGTTATGAGCGAACTGAAACTGTCTCTGGTTACGGGCAAACGCATTAATGCATCTAAAACTAGTCTGTTACTATATACTAGTCGTAGAAATATTGCACCTTTCCTTTTTGGAAAAACGGTCGCCAAATCCGTTATCATAAAATTTCTTGGTGTTACTTTAGACAGCAAACTTTCTGTAAAATTTACCTTGTGAGTATACTTCAAAAATCTACTGGTATTTTTTGGCAAAGTACAAGAGCAATTAGAAAATTTTGGGGCTTGACGAATGCGTTGATGATTATTTATAAATCTGTAAGTTAAATCAAACTACCTTATTGCGGAACGTAGCAATCAACAAGGTATGTCTTGCCGCGCTATTGCCAGTGCTATTTATTCGACACCTATGTATTTACTTGCATTGTAGACAATCATGATTCTTCCCCTATTATACGCAGTATTTCATCTTAGGCTTTCGCCGCTGCTTTTCGACAGCGGTGCTTGGGCGCGTGAAACACTCGGTTTTATTGCAAGGCGTCGCCCGCACTCACTTTGAGTTTGGTGCAAGTTTTGGAACCAAGTGTCATTCACATGCTCTATACGATCATATATGAGTCTAGGCCTCAACTGCATCGTGTTCCATTTCGCTATTCCAAACAATGACATAATTCATTCGTTACGGAATCCTATGACCACTTCCAAACTGGTCCATTACTGTAAATATTTTATTAGGTTTCTTTGCTCTAGCAGTAGTGTTAAGGTTATGTGGACTCCAGCTCATTGTCACATTGTGAAAACATGATCGTTCATGCTTTGGCTAAAGTAGATTTATACTTGTGGAATTCATTGGGCCTGGAGCGGGCTAGACCCTTGATCTTTAGTAATGGTAAGAAAGCGATTAAAACCACATTAATTACCTTAACGTAGCGGACTAACCTTTCTTCTTCTACCTGCTGAAAGACAAAATATATCGTTTGCGAACATAATCAGAGATTAACAAAGTATGTTTTATCTTTGACGAAAGATCAGCTTTTACAACGAATAACACTTGTTCAAGTTTCCGAGAGTGACGACTGCCTTGAACAAGATAAAAACAGCATTATTTTTGTTTGCAGTTTTCCCCTTTCGAGGTAGCTCGACCTCGGTTTCTTATCTATAGATCTTTGAATGTAGGTCAGTTGTCTTCCTTGCTTAGGGAATTTGCCAGAGCAGTCGAGCGTTTTTGCGAATTATGATCCAATTCTTGTTATGCATTCCAGCGTACTTGAATAACAGCAAACATGCTCTCAATCACAAGAAGTAAGTTATGATTCGATTAGGAAAAAGTAACATTACAATATCCCTTACCCAGTTCAACGTTTGTTCAATCGTGTAAATGTAAGTTATACAAAAAATATATTTATATATAGGGTGGCGCATAAGTAACATAATTGATTTTATTTAACATTGGCATTTATTACAATTTAGACTATAATTTGAAACAATGTTCACATTATGTTTTAATGATAATATCTTTGAAATGGTGCCCATTGTTTGCTTCGACCTACAAAGGTGCTCTTTCCAAAGCATTTTCCATCACTTCTTCTTATATATTCGCATTAAGCTATTGCTTGGTTCTTGGCATATTGGCATACACCTTATCTTTTATGTAGCCTCAAAGAAAAAAAATCGGGAGCCGTTAGATCGGGCGAACCGCGGTGATAAGTTAAAATCAGAAAAACGCGAAATTATTCGATCGCCACAAATTTTGCGCAGGAATGACAGCTCACACAGCTGTGTGAGCTGTGGCTCCATCTTTTTGGAACCTCAATGCTGTATGGTTCCCTACCTCTAACCTTAACAAATTTTCATACATTGCGCGGTATTGAATGCCATTCACATTCACCAACACTTGTTCCTCGTTTTTAAAAAATATGGTCCAATGATCATTTCTGAAATTACTCCACTCCATATTGTGCATCTAAGTGGATATATTTGATCTTCAATAATTATTCTTGGATCTGAGTGCCCCTAATTCTGCAAGCTTGTTTATTCATGTGATCATTGAGGCCTCATCGCTCTATATCGCTCTATCGGACTATATTTCAACTACACTATTTTCCATCATAAATTTCCCGAAGTTTTTCTAAGTTAATTCTGAAAAAAAAAAATACAAAAACAAAAAATTTATTCACTAATTAAAACATAACGCTAAGTATGCGCCACCCTTTATTACGCGTTTAATAATTTTGGATGCACTCCACCCTGTTGTATTGTTTTATGTCAATTGCTAATATTATCATCGTGGTTGTAATAGGTAACCGGCTTGAGCAGCGGTAAATTGTTAAACACAAACAAAAAACAAACCGACCTTATAAAAAAATTCCAACATCTCGTTTATTCGAAGTCAAATTGTTCATTATAACCGATTTGGATTTTATAACTGGGGAATTTTTTTTTTAGTTAGCATAATCGGTTACCTACATAAATTAATTTTTTCTTGCCAACTCATTGTTCGGTGATTAATAACTGAATTATTATCTTTTCGTGTTAAATTATATAAATAATCATAATTATGGTTTTGGCGCAAGCTACGTCACTTGTGATGGCGTACGTCCGTTCGTATATTTCGCTATGAACAAGAATAATGAAGTTACGTAAACAGGAGCAGATGTGCCTATGCTACAGTTCGAAAATGGCAAGTGATGCAATTGCATGTGATTATTGTGGATGTTCATAAAATGCAAGTTGTTTGTATGCAATTAAAACAAATTGGGCTGGCCCAGCCACGCCATTTTAATATTGTCCGATTATTTACTGTAAGAAAAAATTATTAAAATATTACTATCATACGTTATAAATTAGTTTAAAATAAATTTACTAAAAGCACAGTGTATAGTGAATCAAATCCCTAAAACTAGTAGTGTATAACCGGGATTTCATAAAGATCTTTTTAGTGAAAAAAAAAAATTAATTGTATAGCGCTTTACCGCATAACAGACCTCCGAACATCTGGTGAGTTCTTAAATTTTATTATTTTTTTATATATTTTCGTATATACGAGTACTTAAGCATACAAAATATTTGTTCTGTGATTCGGTAGTTTATTTTACTTCAAATTAAAACCAATATATTCCGCTTAGTAGGATACAGCTGATTGTCGATTTTTAAGGTAAATTATAAAATTACTTGTTTCGGGTCTAGGTTACATAAGATATTAAGGCCCAAATTTATTTTCTTTATTTAATAAAAAATTCTTTGATAAACTATCGATAAAAAAACTGCTAAAAATTTGCCAAATCTTATATAGGGTTATCTAACGTAAATTAAATTATATTGTCTTTTAAGAAGAACCTTTACAAACATTTTAAAATAAGACTTTTGGGCTGTAATTTGTTGCTGACAAAAGCTCCCGGCGGATCGTGAAGTTTTAGAAGTGCTCACAGATTTTAAATATACCGCTATACCAAATATTAACAGATCGAATCAAACTAAGATGCGTAACTCACTTTATACCCACACTCAACAGTATTTACACTTTTAATTCTAAATGTTTAGTAACCCAACAAAAAAAAAACAATAATGAGCAAACCGAAATGTAAGTAAAATCTAAGGCAAACCAATTAGGAGTTATAATGAATAAACTTGTCACACAATTTTACAAAGAAAATGGCAAATCGAAAAAAAATAACTTTGTATAATAATTAGCAAAATCGAAAGCTTTACAAAAGAATTAAAATCTTAACTAAATAAATTATGCAAAAGTTGAGCTACGTCATTGTCCTAATAGCATTTGCCTTTAAATCTTGAGATGCGCATATTCCAATGGTGTATTTTTATTTCTAACTGTCCAAGGCCATCTATAAATTATTTAGTAGCTTTGAGTCATCACTGGTTCATTTAATATTTTACAATGTTTGCGATTGAATTAAAGTTTCTCATTATGATAATCAGCATACATCTAAGATGGTTTTAACAAGATCGTGACCGCCTTCTTTTGCATACTAAACATTTTGAAGAAGTTCATCTGGCGTAAATGGCCGCTGCATTAGCTTTCTCAGATGCGTCGCAAAATCCGTGTAGATTGATTGATGAAGTTGTGTGATAATTGATTCATCTGGGTATGGTGATTTCTTATGTGACGGCAGAAAGTTCCTGAATCTCCACCACTGCGTGGTTATAGCCGGAGGTAGTGATTGATCCCAGAATAGCCCTGCTAACCAAGATCTTGCATCATTAACTTGGTCACTACTGCAACTTGTGCTAACTATCCTAGAGGGTCGAAAAGTTTAGCACTCTGAGATAGAATGTTGCGTTTGATAGGTACCTTAACTAACTATCTGTAACTGGATTTCAATGTATTCCGAGAATCCACCAGTTTTGAATAATTATATTATTTGCTTCTGAGCACCTTATGTTTCCTCGAATGTGTTGTTCCCAGGGATGAGGTCATCTTTATAGAAATCAATTAACGTATAATTTCTGATGCGCTTGATACGGCTAATGATACTGTACCGTAGGTTACTGTAGTTAGCTTGTATTCTTTTAATGGCTGCTTTGGTAATTTCCTCCAACAAATACGTTGATAATCCAGGTCGTCTTTATCAGCTGTGTATACTTAGATATATGTCCGCTATCGTAACAATATGCTTAGCCGCTCCTGTTGCAGGTTCACCAGTGTGGGCCCATTTAGCATGATATCATTTAAAGATATCCCTGTGGATATTTTGGCTGATGCTCGAAAACGATCCCCAGCTTGGTTGTTGTGCTCGAGTAATTCAGTACTGATTGGTATGGTAAGTAGTAGTGCTGGATCTATCCAGCTACGGCTTCAGCTACTTTCATATAACCTAAAGTTTTAAATTCATCCTAAAACTGCTTATATGTTAGTCCAAATTCTAGATACCTTGCAAGCTGTTTTTTGACTTGCAATAGATGCAACGACTGTCCAGCTTAAAGTATTTAAGGCTAGCCTGACGTGTAAGAGTTTTTGTATAGAATTCTTCACATTCCCTTTTGCCTTTTGTTAGTTCCCTTTTCCTTGTTACTTCTTCGAGTTCCCAAAACTGCTTTAGCTGCTCGTCGATCTATGCTGAGGTTGTTACTAAGATTTGAATGATCTCCATGTTTACGTTAGGAGATGTGTTTCTAGTGATTATCCAGCCTAACTTGGTCTGCTGCGCAATTGGTGCATCTGGTACACCCATTAAAAGATTAGCCATAATTATTTGGCCGTGGTAATCGGCTCCTAACAGAATGTCAACTGGACCGGGTTCATAAAATGTTGGATCTGCCCATATCAGTTGTTTAGTGTGATTTCAACATGGATTGGTTGCAACTTAAGGTAGATTTCCGGTTATGTTTTTGAAAACCATGGCCTTTATTTTTAACTTGAAGTTTGATGTGAATCTTGGACTAATTGTGAGAGCGCTGTTCCGGCTGTTGTTATTCCCATGTCAGCAATGTTTACTTGATTAGATGTTTTGATAACTTGAGACCATCTACAATTTCTTCAGTGATGAATGTTGCTGGATCAATAAGCATTCGAACTGAATGTTATCCGTTGTTGATTGGTATCCAGACCATGGCTGTTGCCAGCAAAACTCCACTTTTTAGAGTATTGACATCTGTTTGCAACGATGTCTTTGCTGGAGTTTTCGGTTTCTTTGCCTTTTCTTTTTGAATGTAATGAAATAAAGTATGGTGAGCGCCGTGACACTTTTCACATTTATTATGGCATTTTCGGCCATGCTATTTTTGTAAACACCTTCTACAAAAATCCTTTTTCTTAGCAGCCGTGATCCTCTCTGTTACCGTCAATTCTTGGAACTTCCAGCAAGTGCACAGTTTGTGATCACCACCAACAAAGAACACAGCAAGATAATGGAAGCGTCAGTGCTACGTGATCCTATCTCTAGCAACTGTGGCTAGAGAATGTAATCTTGTTTCAAGAAATTCACAAAAACTTTTCATTGTTTGAACTTATTTTGGTGCTTTGATGCTGGTTCCGTACAAACGGTGTGTTTCTGCGTGCAGCTTCCTTGAGAGTATGGTTATTACAAAGGCACTCAAATGCTTTGTCTGGATACCCAAATTGGTGAGAGCATGTATGTACTCTAAGGCATTATCATGCATTGTTCGCAGCCATTTGGCTAATTCTACCGTTAAGGTAGGTAATTGATGTGATATCTGGCCAACATCCTTTTGTCTTCATATCTATTGCCGTGATATAATTTTTTCCTGACAAGGCTAAATGGCTGAATAGCTTTGCTGCTTGTCCTCGGGCCACCGAAAGTAGGTAATACATTTTGTATAGCTCTTAATTGGAGTGA
Source organism: Nephrotoma guestfalica (assembly GCA_963691935.1). Taxonomy (NCBI): domain Eukaryota; kingdom Metazoa; phylum Arthropoda; class Insecta; order Diptera; family Tipulidae; genus Nephrotoma; species Nephrotoma guestfalica. Next base: position 104,387 of record CAVNVL010000016.1, on the reverse strand, counting down.
ACAGTTCTATTGAATAGACTATAGAAGCTGTCCATTGCCTATAGTCCCCGTAAAATAAGGGAATTTCCAATTTTGGTAGCTTTGTGTTGAGATCAATCCGTTATCCATCTTTTCTTGTAATGCAATAAGAATTGTTTCGTATTTATTTTGAATGTTGTCGAAAACGTTGTTCACGAAATACTCTTCACCCAATTCCTTCTTTTCGTCTTCTGCAATTATATTTTCGTGATTATTGTACGAGTAGAATGAGTTTCATGGGTCTGTTAGCTGCTTTAATTTCAGCTCGCAATAGACTTTGCTAGGTTTTAGCATTGAAACGTAATTCTCTATTTTGTTTAGGTTTTGCTTCAACATCTTAGCTTTGGCTGCTTGCGATTTGTAGCGCGATTTGTTCTGCTTTTTTGGGGTAGATGATTCAAACAAAAAATCTGTAATTTTGTTGCCCGACGATAAAATGAATCAGCTGTCAATGTTGCTACTTATTTATTTGTGGAGAATTTCGGTGACAAGTTTGCTGTAATAATTGAAACTCTACAATAGTGAAGATTTCACATTCGCCATGGTTTAATAATTTTGTGTTGCATTATAGTGATCTTTTGCAATATTGAGCAAGTGATGCAAATGTAAAAAATCTGTGTCTAGCTGGACGTTTAGCCTATAGTTCGGCTAAAGTTGTTTTGGAACTTGTAAGATTTCTTTTCATTCAGAATGTATCTATAATAAGATGGAAGCTTGGAGCAAGTTGTTAAAAGAATGCATATCTGCTAAATGTGCGTGCTCGTCTTGGCAACATGATTTTGATCTTAATGTGTTTCAAGAAATTGTTTATTTATTTAGTACTGCAAATCACGACTTTCTGCGAGCCTTCGGAACAAAAAAATTTAGTACCGCTCCCGCACCATTGTTTATTCTATCAGCCAAGTTTTGGAGGACAGATGTAGCACCTACGTTTTTTTGTGTTAATGCCTACGTTTTTAAATGCAAGTTCAATATTTTCAATCGAAATCCTATATTGGTTAAAGTTTGTTCACCAAAGTCATGGTTTTTCGGAAACAAGAAAGACTTTTTCGGAGTTTGGAAAACATTTGTTTGGAATGCAGCTTTTATTTTATGTAGAGTCCCAACACATGTCAACCCTACACTTAGATTGCTTCTCTCTTGCTGGTAAAAAACTAACAAATGTTATTATCCTGTTTGAATTACAAAATGGAGTACACAATTGTTGAACCACAGTGGATGCTAGGTTCATTGCTTCTGGCGCTGTTGCAGATCCACTAAATTTTAATTCCGTATTTGTCGTAAAATTTGCGTTTACCGCTTCCTAATTTTCCCTTAAAGGAGCAAATTTATTAAGGTTTCTTCTAGCCGTTCAAATTGTTTTGTCATCAAGTCGAATACATTTGGACAATAATTTAATTCATTGGCAGGACATGCTTGCTTTGAATAGAATGTTGCCAGAGAGAAAATGCCAATATTCCTTAAAGACTGATATGTTGTGCTTGTTTAGACCGGCGTTGATCGGCAATCCGGTGAACCAGAGAACCTCAACTTCATCTGTTGGCTTCCACATTTCTGTACGTTTCTCGTAACCGTACAAGTTGCTAGACTTTACGATAAGTTGAATAACTTGGTCGCATATGAATAGCGAAAAAACATCCCCTGTGGCTCTATTTGGCAATTCCCCAGGAATAGAGAACTGGGGAAAGATTTACATATAATTTCTGTTAAAAAAAATTTTCCCGGCATACTACGGTAAAAAGTTAGTAATAATTTTGTTGAAAACAAAATAAAATCGGAAATAATTTTCACTGCTTTTTTCGCTATGGAAATATTATTCACAATTAACAAAAATTTACATCAAACTTTTAAACTTTTTTTCTCAGTAGGCCAGAAAAAACAGATTTATACATAACATCTATGTAAATTCACTCCCAAATTTCGTATTCCCAGGGAATTGCCAGAATAGGGCCACTGGTGAATCCACGTGTTTCCCTTGGGGAGGTTTTACCTTGTTGATACTATCTCTAATAAGGTTACAAGCGGCTGTTCCACTTTGAGGAAAAAGGCTGCTATTCCATACTTTGCATTTTAGTATATTTTGTCGATAGGTGGTTCAATAACATTCTGAGCATCTTCGGACTCAGATGCTTCTTGTTCGTCATCACAGTCAAAGTTGCTTTCCAGCACATCTATTTCGCTATCAGGTGTGTCAACACATTCCAAAATTCTATCCTAACTCTCATCATCACTTTTCTCCAAAGCAGCTCGAACTTCTTCCTCCGCCCACACATGCTTTCGGTTTGCCATACAGCAGAACATTACAAAACGTTATATTCTGATTTGGACAATTCAAACACAAACTTACTTTGTATAGATCACTTGTTCAATTGCCATTAACTTTATTGGTATGCAAATTAGAATTACAAAATAAATGAACGCGAAAAACTTGAGTATTAATATAGCAACAAATACAATTGGCATTACAATTTTTTTGATCACGTATAACGCACGTATAATATACATTTGGGCCAAAATATGTCAAAATAGTTTTTCAGACAATTTCTTACAGATCAACCTTAAAATGAGTCTCCGAGACTCAACCTGAACTGATTAGGGTTGTTCCTTTTTCGGGTTCGATTGATATATGTATCGCATTCGCAAATATATTTCAAAACTGTTTTGATTTTTTTGATTTGTTTAGCTTGCCCGGTAATTTTGTCGAGTGCGGTAATCTTTATACAGTTATTCAATTCGATGCCTTTGACAACATAATTGGCTAAGGAGGTTAAAACACGACAGCCGGGACAGCGCATCTTGAATAAATGAGCTCGCTCTTTGTGGAAAGCTCTATGTATGTGTTAAACGTTAGCCTCTCGAGCAGTGTGTTTCCTGATAAAACATCGTTTATTACTCCAATTTTTGAATCTGGTAGACAAAGCGATATTACTTGTTATAGAGGCATTTCGATTCTTTTCGCAAATTATTTTCCACCAGTATACATTTCCGTTCAACTTTTATTGCCTTAATTATTGTTGTTTACCCTAAAAATCCCAAGTTGATCTGCATGTTGAGATTGGCGCTATAGGCTCTAATATGTATGGCCCAAGTATTACGGAATTTAATTTATGGTTCCCAGGAACTACGAGTTCCGGAAACTGAAGCAAGTCGTATCGACTGGTAATGATGACCACTAATCACAATAAAAATCCCAAGGCGATCCGTATGTTGAGATTGGCGCTATAGGCCTATATGTGTATGGCCCAGTATATGAGAACCAGTTTTTTATTAATGATTCCCAGGAGCCACGAGTTGTGGAATTCGAACTAGTTTGAATCGATTTGCCATAATTATTGGTGCTTACCCTAAAAATCCCAAGTTGATCCGCATGTTGAGATTGGCGCTATAGGCTCTAATATGTATGGCCCAAGTATTACGAAATTTAATTTATGGTTCCAAGGAACCACGAGTTCCGGAAAGTGAAGTAAGTCGTATCGACTGGTAATGATGACCACTAATCACAATAAAAATCCCAAGGCGATCTGTATTTTGAGATCGGCGCTATAAGGGTACGAATATTATAAAGTTTTAAAATTTTTACTTTTATTTATTTACTTCGCATATTAATGATTTTTATAAATTATATTTTTAATCTACAATTTTCTGTGTTTTTTTTTCTGGGATGATCTACATAGTTTGCCATATTTAACATAAATTATAAACAAATCCTGGGCTGGGATTATAATGCAGTTTTAGTGTTGCCTGATGACATATTTTTTTTTTTCTGGGATGAAATCCTGGGCTAACTTCACAGACATAACACCTTAAGGGTGATAGACCCGAAGCCGAAGTTTATAACCCTTCGGGTTTTGACAGAGGAGCCAAGGATCCTTTATTGATTAACATAATTGAAGATATAAAACTACCCTTGGGCTTCTCCTGCTTGAAAATCCACCAGTTCCCCGTCGGAAGATCCAGATTTCAAATCTGGAAAGTCCTCAGGGATTCATCGAGGTAAGCCGGCTCCGTGATAATCCGAACCATTGTCCTAGGTTTGCTCGGTATCTTCTCTTTCGGAACAGCTCTGAGCTTTGCTCTTGGCCATACCTCGCCTATCTCCTCGATCGCATTTCTATAAAAGAAGGCCGACATTTGATCTGCATATACGCGATCAATTTTAGCAGTCGCTGATACCAACCCGCGTCCCTACAAATTGACAGGGGTCCCAGTTGTTGTCCAAGGTCTTTCAGGAAGCCCAGGTTCAGTGCGTTAAACACCAACCTCTATTTTCCCCCATTGACACTCCCGTCCTCAAGACTCTCGTACACGATGGCTAGCACCACCTCCACATCCTTTACGATGTCGCGGAATAGCTTATGCCCCTTCGGCGACTGTCCCACATGGAGCTTGGCCCGTTTCCTCTCGGAATCCAGTCCTCCATGCTCTTCCTCACTAGGCCTCTGTCTTTTAGACTAAAGGTCCTCTTAAATTGAATTGCTTCCCTCCGCTATGCAACTTTTTGCCTAGTTAACACATTTCCTCTGCTATTCCGTCCATTGCTCCTGATGTACCTGATGTACTGTAGCCAGTCTGCTCAAGACACGGAATCGCGAACGCCTCGTTCTGTATCTTTGAACCGAAGGAGTAATGACTTTCTCCTTTTTTCAACTACCACTAGTTCCTGGCTTAAAAGCCTCGGAGCCAGTCTGACGGCTGGAGTCCCAGGCCCCCGTCTTCACCAGCGTTTGAGAAGTGCTGGTCACTTCTTTAATTTTATTTGCTTTTTTATCCATACTTATTCTCACGAGTAACGGAGAAAATCATACAACTGGAGTTCGTCAGGTATCCAGAGGGCTTCTTTATGGACTGAGCAATTGTTTTTAGATGGGTCTCACGCCAGGCTGATCCAACCCATCCGCCACCATTTAGCGTGATCCGTCTTACACCTAGGTTACTTAATCACCCATTCTTGTTTTTACGAATGAGAACCTGGAGGCGGTTGCGATAGTGGAGTGTATCACTGGATAACTTTCGACAAATTTATGAGCATTTTTTGTTTGTTTTCCTTTGTTATTTCTTAAGTTATTTTAAAAGTTCTGGTGGTCAATACTTTTTGTTGAACCAGTATATTGAAGTATAAAATTTATGATTGGTGTGTGGTGCCAATAGTTACATCAACAGTGACACAGTGACAATAAATGTAATCGTTACGTAATTTGCTTTTTTGATATAAATCAAGACTTTCATTGGGATAAACAAAAGATAGGTGAACTGATGCAGCGGAAATTTTTTATTAATTTTGTGTCTCGATTTTCACTAAATAAAACATCCCACTGGAATAAAGTATTAAAAGTGATCCTTAAAATCACAAATTGATTGGTCTCCGAAGTAAAGGAACTCGGTAAATGAAATCTTGATATTTAACAACATTCCGTCTTTCCGCCATTTCTTAAAGAATGACGGTGAAATTTGGATAGTAGTATTGAAGTAGTTTAGGGAATTTAAAGTTAGTTTTGAACAAAATTCGAGAATCTGTTCGCATGCTGGACTATACTGGGCCATTTCATAACAAATCCTTTTGAAAATTTAAAAAAATGTATTTACTTATTTTCAGTTTTTGGCCAATATCTCAAAAACTTCCAATATCAACCAATACTTTCAGTTGTTTTTCTAATAGCTTAGACCATATTAAGGCTCATTAAATTTCTCTTGTATTTTCAGTATGACCTAAGCTGTTAGAAAAACAACCGAAAGTTTTGATTACTGTAGTGGAAGTTTTTGAGATATTGGCCAAGAACTGAAAATAAATAAATAAAGAAATTTAAATTTTTAAACGGTTTTGGTTATGGGGGTTCAGAAATGATTAAGTTTTGTTCAACATGAACAGATGCTAGAATTTTATCTTATTTTAAAATTCCTAATCAATACTACAATGCAAATGTCATCGTCATTCTTTAAAAAATGGCGGAAAGACGAAATATTGTTAAATTTTGATTTCATTTACCAAGTTCCTTTACTTCGGAAATCCGTCAATTTGTCATTTTAAGGATCACTTTTAATATTTTATTCCGCTGGGATGTTTTATTTTGTGAAAAAAGAGATACAAAATAAATAAAGAAATTTCCGCTGGAAAATAAATTCTCTTTTCTCCACTTGCGGCGAGTAGCGTAATCTCTTATTTTCAAATTGCAGCATGGCAAGCTGTTGAGATTTTATTTAAAGTTGTACATTTAGGAGGTTCATTTCGAGTATTGCTTAAGCTCGAATTCTGTTTATAAACTGAAGATTGTTTTAATTTTAACAAAATATTGAATTTTTTAAGCCTGAATTAAAATGTTGAATGTGCAGTATTCTCCATGTTATTGGGCTGCACAATAAATAAAGTTTTTCATCGATGGTTTTAAAGTTCGAAAATTCAAATAAAGTGTTTTGGTTTTAAAATTTTACTTTTTTGTATAGTACCAGTATTCAAACAAACAACGTCAATTCGTTTTCAGTAAAAGTGTCACGTTCCAATATGACAATAGAAGAATGGAGGCAAGATGGAAATGACGATATTTTCTTTCGAATTTGTGTTGTTATGAATTTTAAAATAGAATCAAATATTGATTTCTATATACAAGTACATGAATATTATATTTATTGTCGTTATTATTTTATTTTCAGAACTCAAAAAATTATTGGTCTTATATTGAAAACTTTATTCTCTTATTTAGCATCCTGCTCCTAATACTTGGGAATCGCAACGAACAAATTTGACTTTAAAAATTAGGTATTTTTTGTGTGAACAAATTTATTGCTAGCTCATCGTATTATTTATTTATTTAAAATTATAATTAATATTGCAAAATAATATCGAAGCACCGAGAAACACCTTATCCAAGCGGAAAAACTTGAAAATGGATACATATTTTTCTTGTGTCTTGATAAAGACACTGCTATCTTCCATCTTCCATAAGACGACCCAAAATATAAAATAAAAAAATTGTACCATATTTATCCTCGAATCTTGTCTTATTCTCTGAAGAAAATGTACAACTTGTTGTATATACATAAGGATTCTTATGCTATCGTAATTTAACACTATGATTACATTCTTTCGGTATCTTCTGCATCATCTATATGTATCTCAATAATATGGTAATGGCTGTTGGAATTATTATTATTTTTATTTTCGTTCTTGAAAAGGTGTCAAATATTTGTTTCTTGTTTACTATTTTACTGTTTCACTGTATACTGCTATGTAAATGCTTCCCTTGAGTGAGATTATACTTTGCTTGATGTTTGATAAAAAATGAAATTTGATTTTCGCAGAGGTGAAATTTGCTTCTGATTTTGGTTTATACACTGTGTTGTATACCCGTAAGTAATTGAAAATAAGGATGTAAGATTATTGTAGCAAAATAATACCGGGTATTATTGTTAGTATTCGAAGGCAGTTATCATACTTGATTGGGGTTGCTGTGTAATTTCAATAAGGTCTAAACATATTGATTGGAATTTATATATATATATATATTTAAGAATGAATTTAATTTTGACGTTTTCAACATTTCAAACAACACTTTTAGAACAGTGTTTCTCTCGAATTGCCAAGCTTATTGAGAAAAAGATGTTATAGTTAAAACTATTAAATTTTATTTCTGTTTCATATATCTTCTTGTTCGTGGATGTTTCAAGGTCTCGTTCAACGTCGTCCATCCATCAAACAGTAAACCGCCCGCTTAGTTCTGTCTTGATTGGTACCGACTCCAGATCCACTTAAGGGAACTTAAGACGAGTCCATGCCAAGTCTTATGGATTTAATTGTTCGAAATATGACGATGTCGTAAAGATCATTTTTTTCAAAGAACTGTTCTCTTTCTTAGTAGGACCAAATGTCATTCCTACAAATAATCGATTACAAAAGCAAGCTTTTTCCTATCCCGTGATACTAACACTAACAATATCGTTATAAAAAGAACAATGGAAAGTGAAACGATTGAAATTCGTTTATCTCCAACACGCAACATATACCGACATGCATTTTACTTTTTTAAGATTTGTAAACGGTGGCCTTTAAGTGGCCCATACTAGATGTCCAACTTTTTACAACTTTTTCGAGTATTTTGGCTGGTATCTCGCTAATGACACGTTTAATGTTGTCTCTCATTTCCATATTTACTGTCGGTTTATTGAAGTACCTGAGAGACTTCACGATGCTCAATAAAAAATAGTCAAAAAGGGTCAAATCGTACGATCTAGGCTGCCAATTTGCCGGACCGACATGTGAGATAAGTTGCTCACAGAACTTATTTATCAATAAGTCCCTGGTTTTACGTGTTGTGTATGTGGCGCCGCCTTGCTCACATATAGAATAGGTTCAGTTCATGCATTTTGAGCAAATAAAAAAGTTCGAAATCATCGAACGATAGCGAGCGCCATTGATAATTTCACCGGTTCATAAACCGCAGCAAACACTAATTTTTCTTGGTGCATTAGCAGTTGTTGCATTGCCTGCTCACGTAATTTTGCTGAGAACCATACCTATTTAACCTAAAATGAGCAACACAATTTTTCGGCGAGAAAAAAATTTTTCCTTAAGATGTTCTAAGACTCACTCATCAAAACGTTGATGCTGTGGCAAGTCGTTCGGCTTAAGTTGTTGCACTCGCTGTTTTTTATAATCCTTCAAAACAAGATCTTTGCGTAAAACATTCTAGATAGTCAAATAACACAATCTCAATTACTGTGTCCTGCGACGGATGAACATTTTGTCATCTTCGTCACTACTAGCTGTTCAAGCAGCAATATTTTTCATAGCACGCACTTTATGCTAACGATTTGGTGGATTGATGTCCAATATCGTGAAATTGATGCAAAATTTTATCAAAATGGATTGAACTGCTGGCTCAGTAGATTGATTATGAAGGACCATGAAATGGACGACGTGCACGAAACACATTTTTTACTGAACTCGAATTTTGAGCACGTTGTTCAGTAGTAAGTTTTTTCATGATGAAATGATAATGCTAACTGAGAACAATTAACTTTGATAGATGTCCCTAATCACGCGTGATTAAAACCACCCGGCACAAAATAATGCAGCACACAGCTTGACTTGTATAAGAACAAGGGTTCTAACTTGAAATTTCTAAAGTTCAGCAACAAATTTCTAAACTGCTTCAGAACAAAAATCCATTCGGGGATTATGCAGTGAACTACAGAAGGAATTTAACTTCACCGAGCTTTTCTGTAGTTAATATTTAAGGAAAAATATTGTTACAAGGTATAAAAAGATACCGACGAACTGCATTTCAAAATAAAGCTAATTGATGTGAAGCGTGTCACGAGCAAACCCACAGTAGCAGGTGACAAAATGAGTATGAGGTTCGGTTTCCACTAAACAACAACAAACTACGGGAAGTGGAAATTGAAAGCACCAAAGTTAAAGCAACAGCCAGATTTCTTCTAAAATTGAAGAAAGATTTAAGAAGGACAAAAACTGCAAGAATCAATATTGCAAGTTCAAGAATGAATACATTCAGCTCATCATTCCGTAATAAAAAATAGCACAGTTGTGGGTAGGTTTTGATGCTTCCTGCAAAACAAAAACGAAGCAACTTATGATAGAGGATTAACCGTTAAGTAATTGAATTGGAAATTGAGAATATGTTTAGGCAAATAAATGTAGGTAGGGAAAATTTAAACGTGTAACGAATCCTCTGGTGAACCATGTAGTAAGATATCTGGACCTTATTTGGCAACAAAAATATTACAACATTTAGCCACAGATGACGCAACGAGATATCCAATTGGTTCTTAGATCGTTCAAAACGAATTAAATACAGAAGATTATTAACTGAAACCAACAAACACAGTAACAGTGGCAAAAATTGTGCAAACGTAATTACTAAAATTTCTCTCTAGTTGGATTTAATTTCCAGAAAAATGTGATAAGAACTTCATAAGCCATAATTTGATGGTTGAATTAAAACACTTCGCCTCATCTGGAACTCTTCAACAGACACATTTTTATTTAAAGTTTCCTTTCGTGATACAAACACAATCATTTTCAAAAGAACTATGGCTGATAAACTCAAAAGATCAGAATTAATTGTTGAGTAAGGTAAACCTACGATGTCAAGATCGAATTGCATGGTTTCTGAGATGCCTCCAAACACATAGCTGCTACAATGGTGTACAGCAAGATAAGCAAAGAAACAAAAATAATAATTAATTCCAAAATACAGGCTGCATCATTAAACCAAACTATATTACAACCAAGATTCTAGGCACGAATGCCGCTTTGCTACTTTGGAAACTGGTCATATCATACAGACTTTGGATAGCAACAAAATCAGCAGTTCTAGGTTGGATAAAAATAAAACCATAACTTCCTAAAACTGTTGGTGTCCAACACAAAATCAGAGATATAATCCAGCACTAATTCTACATAGTCAATGATATCACGTTTTTAAATGATGGTCATGAGGTTTTATGGGTACTACTTTAACATTTCGCTTATATGTGATTTCTCGCCAACTGAAGATGAATTATATGAATTTATGTTTACCATACGATCAACCCAAGAATGTTTTCAACGAATATTGAAAAACGAGCAAGATATAAAACCATAAGCACCGACTGGGTATTCTTGGCACATTTGTCTATGTATTTCAATGAGCTATAGCTATGCTCTTCCATTATTGGTCGTTCCTAATTTCACCCATAAACGTATTATAAAAGACACATGGAAATCAAACGATGACGTAGTGGCAAGAAAATTGTCCACATTCTTATATTTAAACGATATTTCTCTAACATTAAAGATACAAGTGGAAAACATGGAGCCAACATCGACCCTGACGAAATATTTAGTGTAGAGTACAATAAACGTTTTCAGCGAAAATCCTGATGGAATACTTAATCGCTTAATAATAATGTTAACAGCGCCCTCGAGAACACTGTTTTGGGAATTTTTGCAAAGCAGCCGTTTCCTTGACGATGGATACTAAAAACTAACAAAATATCGCAAAACATCAAAGAACTTAGTGAAGATATTTTCTTAAAAATATGGTGTCATCTGACACTATTTTAAAATTAAAATTTGATTCACTCTTATTGTTTTTACTTGCTTTACAGCTACACATCGATCCCTTTTACATTTCTATCTGATTCTATCTAATAAATTCATTCGCACTCTTGCATACGTTTATTCCGCTCAACATAACATCAAACATTTCTCTGCTTCTGACCTTTCCGAATTAAGTTTACGAACTTCTCCACAAATTTCTCGATACAATCTCAATCGTTTCATCGTTCGTCACATTTTAGTATCTTATTTGAGAACTAATCAATTCAGTGTACTTGCTTGTATTTCACCTGGCATTTTTTCGACAAATTCCTTCTCCCAATTTATTCACAGTTTCACCTGAAACATTCAGATGAACCATCCAAACTGATTACTATCAGAGTTATATTTAACAAAATGCAGGATTAATTGACAGCAGGTTCATTGACAATTCCAAAATGCAAGCTTTCGGAAACCTTAAAAACCCCATCCATTCTAACTATAATTTAAAGCTTGAAAGGGTAAGTAGTAAAAGTAGCATAGTAATCGTTTTTGAAAAAAAAATTTTTTGCAGATTTACCATTCCTTCATATTCAGCCGAAGTAAAAAAAATTTTAAAAAATCTACATGCGGGCGAGTGGGCGTGTGCCTGCGCGTATTGTCCAGCAGATTAAGTATCTGTATCTTTTATTGATAAATTGAGAGATCATACATATTTTAGGCCGAAATCGGTTTACTGAAAATATAGCAGCTTCCATAGGAGCTTTCTCGTTTTATGCAAATACTTTGAAAATTATAGCATTTCCTATTAAAGTGATTCAGAACTAAAGATCCTTAATTAAGATTGCAACAATATCAAGTTAGTTCAATTTTCAAAAAATTTGCCGGAATTGACGATTTTTACAGCCCACGCGATTGAAAACTAAAATTTTGTAGTTACGCTTTTTCCATAAATTTGGAGATCCTAGTGATTTTTGATCGAAATTAGTCTATCGGAGGTGGAAGCTTCCATAAGAGCTTTTTCGTTAGAGGAATCTAACTATATCTTAAAGATGCTTAAAGAACTTTTTTATAAAAAAAATGGTACCTGTGTAGACTGATTGATCCTGATCAAACTTCATACCTAAGATTTTTCAAAAATTGTCCATCGGAGCTTTATCGTTTTTCCACGGAAAGTACCAGCTTGAATATGTCACACCTTCTCGTTTTTGCATGTGCCTTAAAAAACATATGATTTACGAGAAAAACGATTATATTCAAACAGACTCTAACTTAATTTTGCAACAATTTCGTTCTAGATCAGTTTTCCAAAATGTAAGCGAAAATGACGATTTTTACCAAAAACTGTTTTTCACTAAAAATTTGGTGCCTCTTTAGGGCATACGGATTGGTTAATCGTATTGAAACTTCATAAAAATTCTTGGCCTGTGATTTTGGCCGAGTTCGGGTTACCGGAAGTGGTAGCTTCCGTATGAGCTTTTTCGATTTTTTGCAAATATTTTGAAAAGTATATAGCATTTAAATTACAAACAAAATTTGATTTAGTTTTACCGGAAATGACGAGTTTTGATAAATTAGTTCAACAAAATTCGCCACCTTTAAAAACCAGATTATTCATACTACAACTTTTTTCATTAATTGGGTGAGATGTGCAGAATGTGGTGGGCATCTGCGTAACACATGATGATGAATAAATTTTTAACAATTGTTGTCGTTGTTGGTTTACTGAAATTTCAGCAGAAATAGTGATCTTTGCATATACCGGTTGGTTTTTTTAAGTTGAAGCTTTCAAATTTCTCGGAAAATAAGCACTCTCATAAGAAACCCCTGTTTTTTTATTGCAGATTTCGATTCTACGGCTTAAACTACGTAGGGTTTCTTTTAAACACTTTTTTCGTGGTAGATGGTGGCACTGTTAATTTAAATGTATACTAAATTTTATTCGATTTCTCTTACTGAGAACCTAGACATACGATTCTGCAATACCTCGATCCTGCAGTACCCCAGGAACATGCGATTAAATCTGCTTTCAAATAAATGATTATTTTGACATTTGTTTCAAAAATATCGATTCACTTTGAAGTTAAGTGTAAAAACAAAAAGACATGTTAGCGTTAGACTATTAATACAGTATGTGATGGAGTATTTAACTGTACAAGAAAAAATTAAAATGGTCCTGGTTTATGGAGAAGCTGGCCATAGTTTTGATAATGCTGTCACTCTCTACGCTTCGCGTTTTTCGGATAGGATTCGGTCACGCGCTTCATTTTACCGGACTGATAAACAACTTACTACTGATGGAAATGTTCAACCGAAAAACGGACTCGTCAAGCAACAGTCACTGAGGAAAGTAATGAAATTGCTATATTGGCTGCAGTAACTCATAATCCTCATATTAGTATACGAAAAATAGCTAATAATTCCGAATTGTCCCAAACCAGTATTTGGAAAATTTTAAAATGTTATAAGTGTCATCCGTATCATGTGTCATTGGACCAAAACCTTCAAGGCGTTGATTTTCAAAATCGGGTAACTTTTTGTCAGTAAATGCGTGAACAAATACAGCAAAATCCCAATTTGTACGTATTGTTCTCCGACCTGTCGTCTTTTACAAACAATGAAACATCAGCGCCTTGGACTGTCAACTTCTGGTGTGGAGTATTTACCAACAAACTCGAATCGTCAAATGTACCGAGAGATTTTGGAAATGAACGGCGAACATTATTTGAAGATTTGAGCTTAAAATTGTGACAGAACATTTGGTTTTAACATGATGTTTGTCCAGCACACTATTCGTCGGTAGTAGGTAAAGTACATGATCGTGATTTCAATGGTCACTGAATCGGTAGAGATGGTTCAATGAGTTAGCCTGCCAGATCACCAGATCTTTTTTCACCAAATGTCAATGTTTCACCAAATTTCTTTTTGTATCTCAAAGACAAAGTTAACCAACAAACACCAACAGCACGTGAGAATATGATTGAGCGATACAGAAATGCTTCGATCGCCGAAATTCAAGCAGACACGCTTCTCAGATGTGTACATTCATTTGAAATGCGGATTAATAAGTGCATTGAAGTCGAAGGTCATCATTTTGAACACTTAATTTAATTAAAAGATGAGAGGAGAGGAGACCTATGAAAATCAAGCACCATGGTACGTGAGAGGCGAGCGGACTCACGTTAATCAAGCTCCCCGATGGAAACAGAAAACTGAAAGTAGTTTATTCACCAGCCAATTACATTTCTTCAGGTAACAATTTCCTAGTTGAAATCATTTATTTGAAAGCAGATTAAAAATTTAAGAAATACAATTTGTTAAAGAATAATTTCGAGTATTAACAATTTTAACTAAAACGTATTGCAGAATCCAGTGCATAGGTTCTCTGTAGGAGAAATCGAAGAAATTAATATCGTTATTACAGCGCCATCTATTTTGAATCGAAAAAATGTATTAAAGGAATCCTACGTACTTTTAGCCGTAGAATCCAAATCTGCAATAAAAAATAGGGGTTCCTATTTTAATTTTAAAGTTACCCCCGCTCCATTTACAAGAAGGGGAGGAGGTGTACTAATTTTAGCAATAATGCATGTCCCCCGGAATTATTAAATTTTGATGATGGACATTTTTTGTCGTAGAGTGTTTGTTTTCCGACATATTTAAAAGTTTCAGCTTAAAAAAATCTCCCGGTAGAGGCGATTTTTTCACAAATGCGGTAGGTTTAATTGTTCGCTCTAGAAATTGGTTGTAAAAGAATGATGGATATTGACACACCAATTACACTCCTCCATTTGTTAGTTTATGTAAAATGTTTTACAAACCCCTATTTTGTAAATTTTTATAATTTTATTTAAACAGGATAAACAATTAAATAAAGCGGTCCACCACATTAGCCGGAATCGTATCAATCGATCAAATTAACTATGGCCTAGTTAGTATGTACATCATTGTGTAGTATGTGAAATTTCCGCATGTGTCGTGCAAGCCGAAACCAAATCAAATATGGCATAATTATTAATCATTATGAATTAAATGATTTATCAGCCGGAAGTAATAGTTATTAGTCCAGCCGAAATAATTTAGCGATACCAAAAACCAAAGCTTGATCTGCCGAAACTACTCATAACTTGCACAATGTGGCATAGATGACGCTATAGCAAATAATTTTGAGGCTGAAACCACTACAATGTCAGACGTATCCGAAACGAAAGTATCAGAATGCTCCGATTTGTCTGATTTGAGTCGGAACTTCATAATGCCAGCCGGAATCATACAAAGCCAGCCGGAACCGAACCAACTATGATAGCACAATTCATACATTGTGCACAATTCATTATGCATCATTTATCTGATTTATCAGCCGGAATAATTTAGGGGCACCCAGAAGCAAAGTTTTATGAGCCAGGATCCTTACATGTCAGCTGGAACCTTATAGCAAGCCGGAATCACGTCAGCTAAAAACAAACGAAAGTGTGGCCGAAACGAATAGTCATGTAGAGCCATTCAAAGCCAGTCTAAACCACACTTTTACCAACAGATATCATTGTAATCTTGCACAAGGGGAAATTTTAATTTTGAATGCTTGTGCAGCATTTATACTCTCAGCCGAAATTATAAACATGTCAGCTAGTTGGCCGGAACCTTGCCAGCGAGAATCAAACACAATATAATAAAGTAGTACAAAGCATTACACGTTGGTAGTCGGGCTTAGAGCTTTATTGGACGGATCATTAGCAGCTTGCACAGTGTTGACATTGCGCTTTATATGGGTGTGCAGCATATGAGGTATCAGCTGGAACAATACAAATATTTTTACCGGTGGCAATATTAAGATAGCCAAAAAATGGTAAACAATAATACACAATGTATTATGGTGTACCAAAGTTGGTTTATTTCCTACTGGCTTCATATCGCTTCGCCTGAAAAATTAGGTGCTGTAGAAACAGTTAAAATATATTGCGCTCACAACTGCGCAAGTTTCTAATAATTTTAACAGTTGAAGCTTTTGTTCCGGTTGGCTTCATATATAGTCCAACAGACAATGTAGTGGCTCCGGGTGATAAAATAACTGTTTCGGCTGACTTTATATTGAATTCCGCAGATAAATCAGACAGTTTACAATGATGCCCAATACATTGTACTACTTGTGTTACTTCTGTTTTGGTTCCGGCTGGCGTCATATAGTCCCGGCGACACATTTTTAGATTCGGCTAACGTTTAAATGGTTTCAGCTGAAAGTTTATATGCATAACCGGTTGGATTTAAATTGTTCCGGATGGCTTAATATTCGATTCCGATTGAAGAAATGTTGATAGCGCACAATGATACACAAATCATTGTGCGACTAGCGCCCTAGTTAGTTTGAATTCAGCTGGCTTCCTATTGATCAAACAATCATTGAAGTGGTGCGGGGTCCCATTTTTATGGTTCTGGCTGAAAATTTATATGTTGCACAACCATTAAAGAGCATTGTGCAAGCTTATAATAATTTCGGCTGACAAAAGTCTGGCTTTGGTGGGTTATAAATTGTTTGTGCTGGCCTGCACAATCATGCTCAATGAATTTGCGCTGCTGTCATAGTATGTTTTCTATAGCTGGATTCATATGGTTCTGGCTAATATTGTAGTAGTTCGGCTCAAATTATTATGATTTCGGTTGAAGATGATTCCGATGATAATATGATTATAGAAGTAGTGTCAGAAAATAGTTCAAGTGCATTTGAACCTGAAAATCAAGTGCAAAATCCCTTTATAGAGGAAATAAAAGAAGTGAATTCTGATGAAGATCGTCTAACTGTTCAATATTTGGAGAAAGATATTGTCTCAAATGTGAGAACCAAATCTCGGAAACGGCAATCAAATCCAGATGAATATGAAAATTTTATACCAGAAAACAACTACGCTATTACAGAGGAAGAAAGAACAAAATTGTTTAAGGATTTATACGATACCGATGGCAAAGGCAAAGCCAGGCGTTCGAGAAACCCGGATAAGGGTTTGCATGGAGAATTTTTTTGGAACACTTGCTGTCAGCCAAAAAACTATTTACAATGCTTACCACAGAAAAGATAAAGTTTCTGGAATGGTAGGAACATCTATTCAAAGTAAACATAGAAAGAAATGTTAGAAAGGTATCCATGACCACATTAATTCGTTCCGAGTAGTTGAGTCGCATTATTATCTTCAATCGAGCAACAAAAATATCTGGAACCTCATCTCTCCATCAATCAAATGTCAAACGAAGGATTAAAAGCACCAAAACTACATATTTATCGAGAAATTTTTAATAACCAGCTCCATCTAGACTTCCACGTTCTAAAAAAGATAGATGTGATTTGTGCGAAGAATATAAAAACTTTAAAACTTTGAATTGCATTTCATTGAATATGGAACAAAAACGAGATTTTGATAGACAGTCACCAATACAAGTGGTGTGTTTTAACCTAAAAAACGTAGTAAGTTGCCCAAAGCCGAAGTAAGCTGCTTTTATAATTTAATTTAATTAAATATTTACAATTTAACGGCCCACATTTATTTATCATTTATCACACAAGCTAGTCTTATGCTCAGATTTATGTATACCACAGATGGTATGGACACGGGGGGGGGGGGGGTAAACATGGAATGTTTACCATCATTTCATTTGCTATCATCAACTTTATAAAACAACATCCTATTCCTTAACGTCAATAACAATGCGGTTTTCTACTCCAGGGCATTCTTCCATCCAGAAAATTTATGCAGTGCATAACTGTTTCCGATCGTACATCAGGATATTGATTTCAAAATTAGAAAGATTGTCCATTATTTTTAAGTTTTAAGCAAGTTCGATTTGCCAAAATTGTAGAGGCGGAATTTTGCTAATCATTAACATCCATGAGATATACGATTTCTCGTAAATCCACTAATGTTTCAACTGCCGGTACGTTCTAAAAAAATCAGGACGGCAAAAATATAGTGAATTTATAACAGAACTTCCCCACATCAAAAGTTAAAATCGTTTTCAATAATGTTTAAATTTATGCCGGTTGTGGACCAATGTACAGTGCTGGGGAAAAAAATTGGGCAAACATATTTTATTGCAAATTGGAGTCTTTTTTTGATCAAGTTACAAAACTTTTGAAAGCAATTGGCTTATTGTTTCATTTTAAATACATGTATGACGTAATTTTTTGAAAAAAAAATATTTACCTGCAATTTAGGGGCAAAACCCCGAAAAATGCCAAAATATTCAAATTACGTTGAATGGAGTTAAAGTAATGGAATAAATTAAGCACCTATTTTTTAATTTTTGTTTTGTTTTTTATCGATTTATAGAAGTTCTATCTTTAATATTAATATTTTGTTGGACCGCCTTCTGTTTCAATTACACCGGTACAACCCCGCAACTGATGTGCAAAAAAATTGTTTAAGCAATTATTTTATTTTACGCCTACCGTTCTTGGCCGTCATTAGGGTGCAAATGTTTTATTGCCTGTAATTTTTTTTTTGAGGATAAAAAGTGCATATTTTGTAAGATTAAGTTATTCTGTAAATGATCCTAGTCAAATAAAAAATAAAGTGCAATTTTAGTTTAAAAAATGTGAAAAGTTAGTGAGCAGTGTAAAAACAATATGTAGATTTTAGCGCGAGAAAATTTAACCACGCGTGTAATAGCAGAAAGATTAAACATTCCTAAAAGTACTTTCAGTACACAAAGAAAGAAAGGCTCTGGAAGGCCCAGAAAGACATCACCAGTGGAAGATCGTTTCATAATGTTACAACGTCGTTGGAACCGTTTTTTTACGGACATAAGACGGGATCTTGAGCGAGCAACGGGAAAACAAATTTCAGTCAGCTTAGTGAGAAAAAGACTTATTAAAGCTGGTTTGAGAGCACTTTAACCAGTCCAGAAGCCTAAGTTCACATTACTAGTAAAAAAAAAAAACGTTTGCTATGGACCCAGGAGCATGTTTCTTGGACTCCAGAGATGTGGAATGATGTGATTTTCTCCGATGAATCAAAATTCAAGCTGCATGCTTGAGATGGAAGAATTCTCGTAAGAAGAAAACCGAGCGAAAGGCTTAGCAACGAATGTCTTTTAAGACTTCGACCGAAAAATGAAAGAATTATGGTCTGGGGATGCTTTTCTGGAAATGAAACCGGCCGATTGTGCTTCCTTAGTTCCAGCATTACAGCAGCTGTCTACCTGCAGTGCAGGTCCTACACAACGAATTTGAGCCTTCTGTCTTTAAGCTTTTTGCCAGACTTCCAAATTTATTTTTCAACAGGACAACGTTCCGTGCCATACCGCCAAAGTTGTGAGTTATTAATTTTGAATCGTAGATAGAAAAATTGCCTTTCAGATAGTCATAAATAATTTGTTAAAAACTTTTTTTTTATCTCTTCATTTAAAAGTAAAAAAGTACTTCGATAGTCCCGTATAGGCCAGACTTAAACCTCATTACCTCAAAGCTAGAAGTAGCAAGAAAGCGCCCAGAATCGATTCAAGCTTGAAAAGTTTGTTGATGACGATTTGGGAATCCATACCTCCTACGACTTTGAAAAATTTATCAAATTCAATGAATCGGAGGTGTATCGCTGTAATAAAAGCAAATGGCGGTCCAACAAAATATTAATATTAAAGATAGAACTTCTATAAATCAATAAAAAAACAATACAAAAATTAAAAAATAGGTGCTTAATTTATTCCATTACTTTAACTCCATTCAACGTATTTTGAATAATTTGGCATTTTTCGGGGCTTTGCCTCTAAATTGCAGGTAAACATTTTTTTTTACAAAAAATTACGTCATATATGTATTTAAAATGAAACAATAAGCCAATTGTTTTCAAAAGTTTTGTAATTTGATCAAAGAAAGACTCCAATTTGCAATAAAATATGTTTGCCCAATTTTTTTTCCCAGCACTGTATATTTCAAAAATTTGATTGATCGAAAATCAAAATCGAACTAAAGCTTTCTTAACTATGTTCCTAGTCTACGAGTAATATGAAGTACTGTGTGTCATCTGCAAAAGTGGCTATGGTTCCTTCATCTGTTGTTGGAATATCTTTTGTATATAAAAGAAACAAGATTGGTCCTAAGACACTCCCCTGTGAAACACTGGCAGAGATTTTCTTTAGTTCGGAGTATTCCGCCTCATATTTCACACGAAAATGTCTATTAGATAAATAAGATCTTAGTTTGTCATAGAATTGCCTCGGCAGATCTCTGTGCAGTTTGAATTCCAGTCCACTGTGTCAGACTTTATCGAATGATTGGGCGACGTCCAGAATTATAATATGCTGGATCATACTTATTTACGTTCCGACGTTCTTTCAATAATGTTGGTGATTCTATGAACCTGTTCAATTGTGGAGTGCTTTTCACTGAATTCAAATTGATGTGGAGGAATTCGTTGTCGGTTCTCAATTATTGGTTTAAGACTTTTAAGTAATAATTTTTCAAAGAGTTTTGAAATAATTGGCAGCAATCAATTCCATTGCCACGGAACATATTTTAGCGTACGAAATTGTTTACTTGGTAAAAAGGGGTACCTGTGGGGGGATTATGGAGTAAAATTTTATTAAAACTTCGAGAGTTGAATTATAGATCAATTGAATGGTTTTCCGTTCAACATTTTGCTTTCCTAAACTACTTTAGAATTTGAAGGCATCAATAAGCGAAATTTTTTAGATAGATATTGGTCAGTTTAAGCTCTGCATAAAGTTTCAGGAAAATCTCGTGGGGATTTGGGGGTAAAATTTTATTAAAGCCTCGAGAGTTGATTTGTAGATCAATTGAATCGTTTTCCGTTCAACATTTTGCTTTCCTAAACTACTTTAGAATTCGAAGGCATCAATAAGGGAATATTTGTAGACAGATATTGGTCAGTTTAAGCTCGGGAAGTTGCTCATAAAGTTTCAGGAAATTTTCGAAGGCATCAATAAGCGAATATTTGTAGACAGATATTGGTCAGTTTAAGCTCGGGAAGTTGCCCATAAAGTTTCAGGAAATTTTCTTGGGGATTTGGGGGTAAAATTTTATTAAAACTCCAATAATTGAACTATAGACCAATTGATTCGTTTTCCGTTCAAAAGTTCAAACGATTCTATTGATCTACATTTTAACTCTCGTGGTTTTAATAAAATTTCACTCCCAAATCCCCAAGAGATTTTCCTGAAACTTTATGCAGAGCTTAAACTGACCAATATCTATCTACACATATCCGCTTATTGACGCCTTCGAAATGTAAAGTAGTTAAGGAGAGAAAAATCATGAGTATAGATCGGTTCAATTGAACTACGTGTTATTTAAGTTCTACAGTGACGTTTTAGTTTGAATAATAATTTTAGAATAAAATTGATAATGTTGATTTGTTAATTTTTTATTATTATTTTTATAGTTTGGTTGTTTAAGATTTTTTAACAATGATTTTTCTTTATTAAAGCTCTAGCTTGTTAATAATTAGAACTAGTTATTTTTTAGATCTTATTTTCAATTATTTTGTTGAATGCTTTATTATAAGCAATAATTGAAAGATTCCTTAATACTATCAAACGATTTTAAATTTAGGAAGGTTGTAGGAAATTCTTCACTACCATCTGGGTAGCTTAGTATTAGTTCCGGCTCATACATCAGATCATGCACAGTGCATGGTGCTACTTGCCAATGTTGGTTGGCTAGCTCAGTACAAGCTCAGACCTCAGATAATGCACAATGCATTGTGGTACTTTTGCCTTAAAAGGCTTTTTCCAGTAGTCGCGGTTCTGACTGGCTTTAAATGGTCTTGACCGACATCATAAGGTTCCAGCAGAAAAATTGTTTGGTTTTAACTGTGAGTTTATTTACCATAATGTGATATGATTGTGAGTTTATATATGAGTATAAACTGCTATTAAAATTTTATTACATTTCTTTAAACAACCAAAAGTTTTAATTTTATATTTAATAACCATACCCAATTAAATTAATAAACCCTCAAACCAAAAATTTCGAGGCAGTTGAGATGATCGCAAATAAAAATTGCATTCGGCAATTCCCATTTCAATTTATGATATGAAAATAAGTATATTTTGTAATAAAAGTATAAATATAAGGAAATAAAATAAAATATTAATAATAATGCATATATTAAAACATAAAAATATATAAATTAAAATTAAAAGTATAATAAATATTTATGTATCTAAATAGGATTACTGTTTGATTTTCCATCAATTTTAATGCTATTAAATTACAGCAACTAAAATATATGAAAATTTTATGTTGCTTTTTATCATTATTTGTTACTATTATTATTTATTCTTCATAATATTTAATTTCAATATACAACCATTAAATTTATAGACATGCATTCCCGAAAAAGTACTGTATACTGTACTTAAGATTTTATAAGGATATTGCCAATTCAATTAAAAAGATTTCTTCATCCACTCTTCATTCAATTTAATAAAATACGAGGATGTAGCTATGTACGACTGTTTAACAGAGACGAAATATAATTAAATCAATTAATTTTCCTATATTATGGGAAATTCAACGGAAAATCAATACCACATTTAGACGTTTAATGTGTATGGAAGACGATACAATCATGAAAATAACCAACAAAACTAAAAATAAATTTTTGATTTGCATTGAGATAAAAATCTTTATAATTATACTGCCATCTGGTAAATGTAGGGGTGGCCGAAACTGTAGCAACCCAACCAAATAAATTTAATATTTATAAATATATATTGTCTGGATTTTGGAACACATTTGTGACATACATTAAAATATCACCTGTTCGAAAAATTTTGGTTTGTTTACAATTAATATTTAAAAACCAAAATATTCAATGGACCATCAAATAGATAAATAGTCTCGAGGGTAATAACAAATTAATTTAATATATTATATGGGGTAGGGAAATTTTGTACTTTTCCCAAAGTTAATGCTAAATTCATTTTACAAATAATTGTTTATCTATTGACTAATTAATTATATTGTCACAAAAATACCAAATTGAATTTTTAGAACGTTATGAAATTTAAACGTGTTTAGTTAAAATATGCAAAAATATGCGTGATGCAAAAAATAGTTTATACAATTTTTTTATTTAAGAAAATTTTATTTACGCATCTTCCTGCACATATAAATCCTTTGTTCACGAAAAGCCGGAATCACGAGAAATTTTCATCATCCAAGATCAAAAGGCAATATTGTGTCGGAAAGACGTTTGAAATTTGACTATATGAAGTTGAGAATCACCATGTAATCGACAGATTATTCATCACTCTGTTCGATAATTGCTTATTGCAATGCTCTGCAAAATTTTCTCCAAATATTGCGCCAATTAAGCTGCTACTCTCAATCGGAGTATAGGAGGGGTAACTTCGATAAAGAAAAGATCGCGAAGTAATAGACTTCTTAGAAGAGTTCCTTCACCGACTTGTAGCAGCCAATAATTTTTTTTTTTTTTTTTTTTTTATTTATTTATTATTGCCTAAATGGTCTAAGAGACTGTGGCAGGTAATCCATAGCAACTTAAAACATACACACAATTTACAATATCATATTAACATCGAAAAAAAAGAAAGAAAAACAAAACATTATTATATTTAGAATTAAATAAGATTTAACATTAACATACTGAAAACTCATTATGAGATCTTTTCACTTCAAATCTGATCCTTTGATTAATCCGATAGTTTTTTTTTATAATACATATATGTATATTTAAATATTCTTCACGTAGCCAAGTTAGTGGTTGCTGCTGATTGGAATTTAAATTTGATTTTAACTTGTCTACTAGATCTCTCTATAATACATTCAACCATTTACTGATTAAGTGATCCTTCAACAGCCGTTTGTATTTCATAATATTGGACTCTATTCTAATAGCCTGGGGAAGCTCATTAAATAGAGCAGGGCCCATATAAAATGGATTGCTTTGGGAACGGCTTGTACTTACGGTATTTAAATAATATAATGAGCTTGCTTTGTTTCTTGTATAATGTGAGTGAACTTCAGATACGGCTATAGGAGTGAGATTACATTTCATCAGAGCCATCTGAGCTTTCTTAATAAACATCAATAATTGAAATTTCCCTAGAATCTCTAGGGGAAGTGTTTTGGAAGAGTACAAAGATTTAGTCGACGTTAGTACTGGCAGGCATTTGATAGTTTTGATGATCCTGTTTTGAAGAACCCAAAGGCTTTTGATGGAATTTTTCGGTGTAGTAGTCCATAGCGAGCTCATATAACTCAATCTAGAGTTGATATATGCGTCATAGAATAACCATGCTGTTCTTTCATCAATTAGACTTCTTATTCTCTTCAACGCAAATGCATAGGGCCAGATTTGTTTTTTAACTTTCAGTACTTGTTCCTTCCATTTCAGGTTTTGGTCAATGAGGAGCCCCAAGTAGGTAGTAGTTTCAACTTGCAGTATTTTATTATTATTTACTTCCAAGTAACGGGGAAAATGCGCAGGAAACTTTTTGTTTTGGAAAATTATGTAATTGGTCTTTAACATGTTCATGCACATTTTATTAGCAGTCAGTAGTGTATTGGACCCGGCTAGTGAAATAAGATGTTAAAATGGATAGGGTGGCTACGGAGGGATTTAACTTTGTAATTTTTGAAAGTAGGATTTTATGTGGCACAGTGTCGAAAGCTTTTTTAAGCTCTATAGAGAGCATCGATACATATTCCTTGCACTCTAAACCCAAATAGATTTCATTGAGTACAGACACTGCCGCTGACTGTGTGCTAGATGCTTCGACAAATCCAAATTGGTTAGCATGTATAATTTTATTGCACTTAAAATATTCATTTAATCTAGCTACAATGATTTTCTCAAATATTTTGGAGAACACATTCAGGATTGATATTGGGCGATAGTTAGATGGAGACATTTTATTTCCGGCTTTGAAAATAGGGTGAACTATTGAGGCCTTGAGACAGTCCGGAAAGTGGCCAATATGTATGGATTCATTGATTAACTTTACTGTTAAGGGGATGAGAAAAGTGTTACATTTTCTTATAAACTTCGCTGAGATTGAATCATATCCTGATGCAGCAGTTCGATTAAGATTATTTATTATTGTAGCAACTTCTAAATAATCAGTAACCGAGAGATTAAGTTGCGGAAGACCTTCATATTTTAAGTAACTGGAAAAAGGGGGCATTGTAGTATGGGTGGTTGTTCCGTCGGTTAGGTTTCCAATGTTTATGAAGTATTCGTTAAAAATATTAGCGATGTCGTATGAGTCATGTTTAACTTCAGACAAATTGTTAGTCAGTGCAATAATTGGATTCCTAGAGTACTCGTCATCTTTGTTAAATATCAACTTTTTTAGAACCGTCCAAGTCGCTTTGGAATTTCCTATAGATTGCTGGAGCGCACCAAGGTTGAACGCAGGTTTGAGCCTTCTTTTAGTATATATTACTTGGTTCCGAAAATACTTGAATCTTTCTTTATAATAACAGTTACTAGGATATTTGTTTTTCAGACGACAGAAGACATTCCTTATCTTTAAAATAGATACAAATTCTTCGGTTACCCAGGTTTTAGTGGCATCCTTCTTTAATGATTTCGTATTAGAGGTAATGAGTTGCGATAGCTCATCACACAATTGTTTAAAAGTACTTATACAAGAGTCATTATTGCATATATAGGAAAGATAAGCGAAGACCCTATCGTAGTTAGTGACGCTAAACTGACGGGATATACGTTTAGGGATAACAATAGAATCGGATTTATCTACCAGTATAATTCGATGATCGAAATCGGGGGAGTCAATTAGGCTTATGTTAAATTTTGATAGGATTAGGTCAGTGATGATATGGTCAAGTACTGAGAGCGCTGAAGAAAATCGAGTGTAAAACTCGGGGCTCAAGTTGTTGAGTTTCGTGTATCCACTACTAGAAACCACCGACTTCATCCAAGTCGTCTTATATTCACTTGAGCTAAACAAATTAATATTAATGTCACCCAATACCATTGATTTAGGGTATTTTTGTAAAACATTCTCAAGAGTGTGAAAGAAAACACTATCTGGGCATTGTTTGGTGCGATATATACCAATCACTCTGCTATGACAGAGTGGTAGATTAATAACAAGGAAACTAGCACCATGCAGAGTTAATTGTTCTTCCTCTATTTCAACAGTAGAGTCAACAATAAACATTGCAATGTCACCACCCCTATCTGCGTCCCTACAACAGAAAAAACATTCATACCCGGGTAGAGTGTAAAATGGCACTTCGTTGCAATAAATCCATATCTCCGTAATTACGATAATGTGAGGTGGCGTGTTTAATGTTTTTAGAAAGTTACCAATATTTTCAAAATTTTCGCGGAGAGATCTAGCATTTATCAATACATACCTCAAAACACCATCGGTATAACTTGGCTCTGCGTTTAGATAGTGATTTAGTGACAAGTTGTTAAAAATTTCAGCTTCGGTAATATCAGTTGACGATTCCATAATATAAAGCGAAATAAATTTGAAATAACAAAATCCAGAATGAATCTAAAAATATAGAAAAAACAATATTAGTTTATTAGGAAAAGAAAATAGAAAACAAAAGAAAATATGTGTATGTTATAATGATATACAATAATTGAGATAGCTCGACACAGATGTTACGTAATCGTTGACGCCTTGCCGATGTGAAGTAGTATTCAATGAGCTTCTAGTTGGCTGGTGGCTGTGACATGTAATATACAATCCTGGGAATGTCAGCCTCCTTCTCTTGAATGTAGACGTGTCCATTGTACCAACATTTAAATAGGATACCAGATCGTTGTAATTTCCTTGAGGCAGTCAGTAAAGCAGCAAAATGTTTTCGTAATCGATGGTTTATAATTAATTTTTTATTGGGTAGGCTAGTTGGGAACAATTGATGCAAGAAAATTGGCCCATTTTTTATTAAGTGAGTCATTACTGCTTGCTTCATGCTGCTAAATTTAAATGAGATAAATAGCTGTACAGTTGTGTGTATTTTATCTCCACTGCCTCTTGAATTAACTCTGTGGCAGTAGTTATCAACATCATCCAATTTAAATTTAAGTACAGCACCTAACTTTATTACAAACTGCTCGTAGTCAATAGTGTCCGAATTTGCAGAGCTCGGTGGAATCCCCAGCACAATTATATCAGCACAATTATTTTGTTCTCGCTAACCTTCGCTTTACATGTTGGCGGACAGTGTTAAGTGTCGGAAATCATGCCACCTTGGATGCGATTTGATGCAGCTTCCATATGACGCCTCGTCCGCCTCGTGAGGAAACAGGAGATACTTTTCTGCAGAGTGGCCGGTCATAAGAACTTCCTTCCTTGGCTGCGTCACAAAAATAATTCAAAATTATAGAATCGATGGATGTCAAGCAAATTGACGAAATGGAGTTGTCCAGAATTGGGACTGAGGGGCTGGGACTACTATGCAATGTCACACAAAAGACAACAGAGTGGTATATAAAAATGTTTTGCTGGATTCGCATGAACTGTTGAGATAAAAATAGCAAAAGTGCTTATCATTGAAATCGAGAGCAAGTTGGACTATTTCAAAAGCCTGCTTCTGTTTGCCATAAATTTTTATTGATTTTCTGTATTTCCTTGAAGAACGGGTAAACCATAAGATGCACAAATTAAGCCATGCTATTTTAAAATGCTTTCGACAGCATGCAATGCACACTGACCTGGCAAAGTCGAGGATAAAGCCTTCTTTAAACTGCTCCCATAGATCGATTGGGTGCACATGTTGGCCGAAACTGAGAATAAAAGCAAAATTATTTCGAAGCATTTATGTCATTTTTTTCTAAACAACAGGGGTACTTTCAATCGATTGCCGATGACTAAGTTCTATGGCATAAGTATTGAAACTTAAACACGCTTCACACTGCATGGGCTAATTTAATACATTCGTTGGAGCCACTTTACTTTTTTGAATCCTCTTCAGCGGCGTGCCCTTTTATTTCGAATTTAAGCACGTAACATAAAAACAACTTCGTGTAGAGTCATTTCCACGCACCTTCATCGGAACCAATGAGTTTGAAGAAATACTATAGATTAGTGAGTTTGCTTTACTAATCGGGTTATTGCACAGGAACAAGTATGTGTGAGATGGTTTTCATCGGAAGTTACTGCAATATTGTGGCAATACTGCAGTTTACAGTACTTTAGCAACTGGTAGATCTGCTATCCATCCAGCTTCAGCCAAATTCACTTTCACTTTGGCGGCGTCTAAAGTCGCTCAAATTTTGGATTACTGTTTCGTGAAATTCTTTTGGAAATTTATTTTTGCTCACCAGATTTGCATCCATGGTTTATTAAGATTGCTGGCATCGCACGGTCTGTGCATCATGTTTTGCAGAATAATTTCACGCAATCGCGAATTGGTATCAGCACTTGGAATTTCGGCACAAACAAAACGATAAATTCTCTCGGCAGTTGTCAATTTTACTTTGCTGCGCTAGATGTGCCAAAGACCGTATGCCTCTAAACATCGACAAGTAAAGAATTAAGTTTAATATTGAAAACTCTGGCATCCAAGCGTGGCCTATCTGGTGCAATTTCACCATGCGATAGGTTTTGAATAATTTCGTTCCAACCTGGATTCGCCGTGAATGTTATAAATAAATCGTATGATCATTCGCCAAACATTGCGAAAATTAACGTAGCATTGCAACATTGTTTTCGCATGCTTCGCGGTGATCCGCAAATGGTTGATGGGAGAATCACTAGCACCCCAATCGAAGCATTTTAATATGCAGCTACATTTTCCAGATGGTCTATCAAACTCAGTCATAATTAGCTACGGAGTTGACTAACTGTTGAGTTAACTTTTCGGCGTGAATGATGCGATTAAATTCATCACGGATGGTAGTCTGTGCTACTTTATCCTGTCACATAGACACATTTGCTTGAACTTTATCAACTTGCACTAAAAGATAAGATTCACACCCAACTAGCAGAGATGTCAGCCTGTTTGCAAAGCATACATCGGGAACGAGACTAGAGCTGAGTATTTCGATTTACAACGAACTGCTACTGAGATTCCGCGGCTTACCATCCATATTGACAAAGTTTATGGCAATTTCGTTGGCAGATGGATCATTGTAACATCGGCTGTCGGATTGGTAGCTGCTGCATCAGTCACACGTTTCTCAGTGTCGTCACAAATCGACTGTGATGATGAATGCGTATAAGTGAAGCCTCCGTGCTATTAATGAAGTACAGCGCATATATTTGTGGTTTTAATTAGGTGAAAGATGGAAGTATGCCACCTTCAAGCAAATGAAACTGCATTGACAATTGAAACTTAATTGGTCTGATTTGCTCACAGAACTTGCTATAATAAAGATTTTTTGGGTTCGTAGCCGTTAATATCAATTGGCTTTGGAAGTATGAACCTTCCATTCTGAGCAGCACTGTGTGATTAAGCTATCGAAGTGTCTCTCTGCGAGAAAATTTTTTGACTTGCGGAACTTACACACGACGTTCATTGCATTATACAACTGTGTGGATTTATGCTGGTTTCATCAAAATTAAGAGCTTCATTTTGAAGAGCCTGACTAAATCTTTCTTGGGTTTATTGTCTTTAGTCCAAGGTTGGCTTTAGTATCCTTGTGCTGTTCTTGTGGCTAATTAATCCCTCGTTTTCGAATCGCTTGAGCATCTGAGGCAAGCCTCAATCATTGCTATGTTGTGGACTAGCATTGTCGATAACGCCGTTGCCTTGAACGATTTGGACTCCCTTTATATTCTTCGGGGATATCGTTGAATCGTGTCGCTTGGACAACGAAGTCAACTCTGAATTGTCGCTGTTCTGAGGTCTGGAGTTGCCGATAATTATGCCGTCTTTCACATTTTGAACGCCTTTTATATTCCTCGGCTTCTTGGTCCATTTCATATTGATAAAATTTAATACAAATTATTTTATGCAGGCCATATTCTATTCGGTACGTTTCTACATTTTTGTAATGACGACCTCAAAATATTCGCGTTTCACAAATTTTTTTTAAATGAATGAATCGGTAACTTTGATCCCTTTTTATGAATTTTCAATTTCTGCAGATTAATAGGCAACAATAACATATCGTGCAGCGACAACATAACTTTATGCTCACTTTAAATTAAAAAGAGAAAGTTTAAAATTTTTTAACTTCAAAGCAATTCTAAATACGAGCGATAAAATAGAACCCCCCCCCCCAATAGAAGAAAAACACGACGCTAATACTTCATCGCAAAAAATGGCAAGGTTTCAACCACACGCAAAAATATTGCGGTCGGAAGCCTAGATGCTTAAAATGTCCTGAAAACACAACGCAAAAGTGTGTAAGGAAAGTAGAAACAACCCTACAAAATGCATTAACTGTAAAGGGCATCATCCTGCGAATTGCAGAGAATGTGAAATAGCCAAAGAACTCCAAAGGCTAAGAAACAAAATTTATCATTTTAATCAAAACTCTAAGGTTATCAGAGAGGAACCAATTAAATCCGAAGCGGAGCCAAACCCACCATTTATAGGTCAAGGCGGAAAACCTACTCGCAAATTGTACCACAATCATTTAATGCTACTACTGATGACCCTCTTGAAAGGATATGTAGAAGCATAGAGGCCATAAATGCTAGAATAGTAAAGCAAGAATGCAGTTTAGATGCTTTATCATAAGCGTCTAGAAGAGCAAGAAACCACAAACGTGGCAACAGCTCTCTTATATTAAAATGAGCAGAACATTAAGAATTGTCATCTGGAACAGGTGGCCAGCGCAGAATGTTCCAGAGGTAGAAATTTTCCTAAATTTAAGAAAAATAGATTCATGTCTTACATCTGAAAGCTATTTGACTGAAACATCATTTATTAAAATACGTGATTATGAATGTTATCATGCTGTTCATCAAAGAACACAAAAGATTATAGCAGACTCTTTAGACCATTAGTGTAGTTTAGTGTGTAATGCAAAAAAACACACATATTGCGGATCAAGACGTACAACCCGTAAAGGAAAAGAGCTTTTCGAAGCAGGTCAGGTAAACGACTGTGAAATTCATTCTGGAGGAAATCCAACATATTGGTCTACTGATATAAATAAAATACCAGATCTCATTGTTTCAGGAATTTTCGGGCACTACATGTGTCTCGAAAATAGCGAGGGGCTATATTCTGAACATCTACCTGTTATCATGACACTCAGCACAATGATAATTAATAAGAATAACTTGCCTAAGCTAACAAATATTAAAACTGACTGGGACCTATTCTTCACGTACCAATGAAAACATCCGTACAATTGGAAGACGAACTGACGGTACGTAACAATACTATTCAACAAGCAGCTTGGGCAAGTTCTCCTACTAATCATACAAAATCCAGTAGGAATCAAAATTATCCTCTTGAAGTCAGGGCATTAGTTGGAGAGAAACGAAAGGCACGAAAGACCTGGCAAAGGACACGCTCCTCGGAACACAAAAAAACCATCAATTATTTGTGCAATAAACTGAAACAATTTATAAAATACATTAAAAACGGAACTATTAATAAGTTCTTAAGTGACCTCATCGAACATAGAGACACTGATTACTCTCTTTAAAAAGCAACAACGCGATTAAAATGTACCAAAATGCATTTTCCGAATATTAAAAATGAGGAAGGAACCTGAGACAAAAGTGACAAGCAAAAAGCTATTTAATTTGCGGCTCCCTCGAAATAAACCTTTCAGCCTTTACCTAGGCAATTTGCAGATGAAAGCATAAGAAGGATTACTAAAGTTGATGACCATAACATACGATCTGTAATATCACAGGAATTGAAAGATGAGATCAAGTACAGTTTAAATGCGAAAAAGCTCCAGGTTGTGATTTAATTTGATTTAATTACTGGCCGAGTCGTAAAAGCCATTCCCGAGAAGGGATTACGAAAATTGGTTTAAATAATCAATGATCTAGTCTGAAACTAAAATAAGTTCCACGAGAGTGGAAGGTTGCTGAAGTAATTATGATTCCTAAACAAGGTAAACCAGCACACGACAAAAAGTCGTACAGGCCGATTTCACTACTTACTATCATTTCAAAATTATTTGAAAAATCCTTCCTCAAGATGCTCAAGCCAATAATAAAAGAACGAAATTTAATTCCAACACGCCAATTTGGATTTAGAGAAAATCACTCTACGGTTTGGCACCAAGGATTTGAATTTAAATTGCATCGAAGTCTACCTAAGCAATTCTATCAATTTCTTAACTCTAACATTGCAGATTCACAGTTCCGTGTAAAATATAACGGAGAGTACTCTGAACTAAAGAGAATAGCAGAAGGCATACCACAAGGCAGCGTACTGGGTTCTATATTGTATATCCTGTACACCAGAGATACGACAAATATAGAATATACCACCTTAGCAACATTTGCAAACGATATGGCTATTCTGGCAACTGGAAAGAGTATATCAGAAGCAACGACAAAACTTCAACAACCAACCAACTCAGTGAGTAGCAGAGTAAACTTCACAAACTAGAAAGTGCACTAGATTACAGTGGAACTTAATTCAAGGCAGATTCCAAATGCAAATACAGTCACGTACCTTGGCATTAATCTCGATTGCAAACGTAGATGGAAAGAGCATTGGAAAATGTATTGGCTAATAGGTAGAAATTCTGAGCTTGCAATACACAATAAACTGCTATTATATCGGCAAATACTTAAACCAGTATGGATCTATGGTATTCCACTTTGGGGTTGTACCAAGAAGACAAATACACAAATGATACAATGTTTTCAAAACAAAGTGTTGCGTTGCATTGTCAACGCGCCATGGTACACCAGAAATGATAACCTACATAGAGACTTAAACATGGAACAGTGGAGAAATAAATCTCTTGGATATCTCGGCACCAAAAATTCAATTTGGGTTACTGCCCGTCAAATATGAATCTTTATTTAAGAAAGATAACTTACTAAATGATTTGTAAATCAGTTGTAATTGAAAAAAAAAAATAAAAAATAAAAAATTATGAAAAATTTTGTTTCCGTTGCATTTGTTAACCCTTTATGCATATTGTATTAAATAGAAGAATGCCACAAGCAAATCATTCAAGATGTGTACCCATATGAAACATATTCCTTAAAGTCACGTTTATAATATGGAAAACAATTCTATTCCACTGTGCTGTTTCGTCGCTAGATACGCTCCGTATGTTATGTATATGTGTATATGATTAGAAAATACACACACGCATCCGTGCTTTTTATAATATTGCGATTTTTGTATAGAACTTTTGGTTATACAAAAGTACTCTGCGCTGGAATATATACTCGTAGGTATACATACGAGTATCTGGGAATGAAAAATACGGAATGTCAAATGATTGAAGAGAATTGGTTGCGTGACATGAAAAACTTTTACTTTATTATCGTTATTATTATTATTACTTTTATTATTGTCATTACGATTTTCCCGTCTTTTTTAATCAAAATGCTAAATGAGATATACTCAATCATCGCTTTAATATCTATACGAAAAAGCTCTTAGCCTCTCTATATAATAATAATAATATATCTTTCATAGTTGGGGTGTTATTGACTAAGGAAGTTTATATTGTGATCTATCTATTTTATTGTTTGTGCCCGGTGTCCATAAAGCGTTAAACACACGCTTTTATTGAATTGTTATTTCATATGATGTGTGTGTGTGCTTTATATAATACAAATATTGGTTCGCTCGAAGAATAATCGTAAAACATAATGATTCTCACTGCTTTAACATTTATCACATATGTGTAAAGAAAACTGAAACCAAAATGCACATACCTTTATTGGAAAGTTTACCCGGAGTAGGTTAACTTTGAAAGTGTATTAAAAAAAACTTGAGATAACGTAATTTTTGTGGCTATAAGCATAAAATATACAAAAATGGCCTCTCAACATAATATGTGAGTTAAATTTCAGATGTAACATGTAGCGTGCTGTTTATAGGAGCACGCGCGTCCGCCACTTGTATCTTAACAAATTGCTTAACACATTAACATTAATGTGTTGAATCAACAAATATCTGTCCTATAAATTATCTTTGCTACTTTTGCTTACGAAAGCATAATTTCTAGTATAAAAGCATATTTTCTGGAATAGTTAGTTTAGTTTATTAACGTATTGTGAACTTAATTGTAAGATTTTGATTTAATAAAATTATTTTTTTATGTCCATGGATGAAAACTCTTTAACTAGTAATTATTAAAAATGTGCAGTGATAACAATTAAACGCAAAAATATTGTACCCCGTTGAACACAATAATTTTTTCACTAAATCATGTCGTGTTATACCCAGGTGATCATAATACGCCTACAACATATTCACCGAAATCTGTGAGTGCTTCGTACCATTAGTAGGCTGTTGGTAATTATAAACACTTACGGCTAAAATGGAAGAATACGGAACATCCAGAATACATATGTCCTTGTGTGCATACTACTCGGAGTGCACTTTAAATATTTTCGTGGAAACACTAATCCACGAATCACCCCCATAAACAGAAGATATCCTCGCCAATGAGGCTCGTAATAATTTTGTATGAAATCGAAAAGTTTAATAAAAATAAATTAATGAACTAATAAAATTTGAATACGGCTATAAATAATAATAAAGTGAATAAATTAACAGCAATATCTAATAAACTAAGTGATAATAATAGATTTTAGATTTAATAAACAAATTAAAACTAATAATAATATTTATAAACCTAATCAAAGCCTAATCAATAATAAATTTATTAAATCATTAACAATGAAAAGGCAATTGGAACAATTACAAGAGGCCATAAATCAACTAACGTGAGCACTTAGTCAACATTTTCGGAAAAATTTTCGTCAATTCTTATACCTAGATATAACCTTTAACTAAGAATTATTCAAATTTGTATCGGTTTACTTAGCCAATTTTCATGTAAATCAATTAGCGCAGTCAACCGATACCAGTGTTTGTACATTTCAGCCGTTATAATTCAACAATTATAACGTTACGGCCCCTAGTCACGGGGGGACATGTACATTCCGTTTTACCGGTCTACTATTGTACACTGTTCCGTTCTTTTAAGACGTTGATCAGTTCAGCACAATATGGCTGAAACTTCGGGAGTAGGTCGTTGCTTAGTAATATAGGCAGTGGTAATTCATGTATGTTACCAAGCCACTTATGTTTCAGTGACATAACCGTCACCTCGTTACATTCGAAAAGTAGGTGCTTAATGTCTTCTACTTCCGATCCGCATAAACATTGACACTGGTTCGTTATCATAAATCTCTGCAGGGATGCTTTAAACTTACTATGTCCAGAAATAACTTGGCACATCGAGCTCGTCAGTGGTAACTTCATTTTTAGTCTTTCTTTTATATCAGGAATGAAGCCAAAGGTATGCCTTCCATTGGCTGATTCATTCCACCTTCGTGGCCAAAGGTCAATCGCCATCGCTTCATTCCACCTTCGTGGCCAAAGGTCAATCGCCATCACTATCAGCAGCATGTACATATTCACCTTCTTAGGTGGTACAAGTTTGCTCGTTTTTTGATTAGAATATCAACCGGTAGTACGCCAGCCAGAACCACTAAAGCATCTTTAGATACCGTTCGGTAAGCTTTTGTTACTCCTAGCATGATATTCCTCTGAGCACTTTCTAGTGATCTGATATGGTGACAGTTTAACCTATCATACCAACCAGCCGCCGCATACGCGAAAAGCGCCTCCGCCACACCATTGTATACTAACTTCAGTGTTTTGTGATTATGACCCCATTCTTCTCTTGACACTCTCACCAAAAAGTGGAATAGCTTCTTAGCGTTTTCACAGACTCTAAGAACGTGGGTTGCGACGCCCATTCGATCATCAAGGTCAACACCTAGATATCTAACGCACTTGAGCATTTTCATGTTTTTACCGTTTAGTGATATTGTTGGTGGTCGGCTAGAGTCAAATTTGCCCTTTAGTTGCAGCATCACTGTTTTTTCTGCTGATAGTGACATCTTATTTACTTCACACCATTAGATCATTTTATTTATTGCGATTTGACTCCGGCGCTGAAGTTCGAGTCTCGAGTTGCCATTAATCAGAATGACTTTGTCATCCGCGAAAACAATTTCCTCAAAGTCGTTGATCATGCTTGTGTTAAACACGGTATAGTGCGAATGGCAAGCAACCTTTCTAGGAGCTTCCCCATAACTGGTAGTAACATTATGGGTCTATAAGATTTCGAACATAGTGGATTTCGATCACCAGGTTTCCTGATTATGGTCATTTCACCCTTTTTCCACACCTTGGGGAAGTAACCAAATTTTAAGCAGCTGTTTAATAATTTTACTATACTAGACCCTATGATGGGCCATGCCAGCTGGATTATTTCAGCGTTCAAGTTATCCAGTCCAAGGGACTTGTTACGCTTGAAACAAGTTAAGGCACTGGTGACCTCCTCCCATGTAAATCGGGGGTCTTCCGCATCGTTCCAACTACTGTCGGTAGCGATCTCGCGCATTTCTGCTTGAAGACCAGTTTCGTCTGGCGTTTCGTCCGGAAGAAGTGAGTTCAGTAACTCCACGCGTGTGTCATGCCACGTATCAGTGACGAGTCCATTTGCCTTCCTGTGTATTTAAGACTTCTGGGGATCTTCATCTGCCAGCGGCAAATTTATATACAAGTCCCCATGGGTCTTTATTATCATGTTCCGTGACGTACCGTTGGAAACTATTTTGTTTTGCAATAAATACTTCATGAAAGTATTTATTTCTTGCTATTCTAAAGCGAGACAATTTTAACTCTTTTGCATTTTTGGTTCCTTTCCGCCCGGTAGGCTCTTTTAAGCTTGTGCATAGAACATCTAAGTTTCCTTAGATTAGAGTTCCACCAACTGTACTGTTTCTTTGCAACTCTCTTCTTAGGAATTGAGTTGTTGCAGACACTGGCTAACTGTGCTGAGATCAGCTCCACACGAGCATCAATTTCTTCTACCATCCATCCCAAAGCCAACCAAATGTCTAGCAAACAGACCTCAGTCGGCTATCTTAATTGCGAATTTCGGAGTTTTGCTACTTGCAAGTGGACTGCTCTAAGGCGAGTTTGATAAATTAAACGTAATGGCTCTATGGTCACTAGATGTCCAACTTTCTTTGACACACCACCCAACTATCGAGCCCAGCAAGGCTCCGTTGACTATGGTTAAGTCGATATTAGAGCTCCCATTAGATGAGAACGTCGTTGGGTTCCCCTGCAAGTTCATTATGAAGAGGTCACTCCTAGACACGAATTCCTCTACTTTTCTTCCGTTTTCATCGGTTAAACGGTCATGCTACATTTTACTTCTTGCATTGAAGTCTCCGAGGATCATTACCTTTTTCTGTTGACCCGATAGAGAGCCTAAGTTCGTTTCAATTTTTCACAGATGGTACTCGATCGGTTCACTGTATTGGGCATATATTGAAAATAGGTAGAGTGAACCAGCTTCTGATGATATTTCAACACATGTGCAGTGACTATCGCAGAACTGACTTAGTTTCATAATGCTCATGCCAGCATTGTGAATATTAATTGCAGTTTTGGGATTCTCAGGGCAGCCTGTAACTACTCTGGCTGTAGAAGGCATGACACTAATTTGACCATTGACCGAGTGTGGTTCTTGCATACATAGTATATCTATGTCGTGAGTGGAGATGCGTTCACATATCTCGGATCCGAATATTTTAGCGCCCTGCATGTTTAGGTGGGCGATACGTAGTTTGCTGTTACAATGTCTTTGATTATGACTAATCATCATGTTTAGTTCTTAATTTCAAACGTTGCACAGTACTTTTGTATGCGTTACACGAAACGCGACCCACTTGGTGGTCATGAGGTTTTTGCAGGTCCTTGCAGCTTGCGCAACTGGCTTGTTTGTCTTTGTTGGGACAGGCCTTGTAGCCACGATCATGATGTGCACAGTGAGAGCAGGTCTCTGCGTGCGCCATACAATTCTTTGTAATGTGACCATATCTCTGGCACCTAAATCACCTATATGGAGCCACAAACTCTCTCACACGGCAGCGTACCCAGTCCACATGCAGTCTTCCACACTTTAGCAACATGTTTTTGGTTGCTGGTTCGACTTCTACCACCCAGTGAGCGGTCTCTTTATTTCTCGCACCGGTTCTATACAGAACTTTAAAATCTTTTTGATCTAGGCAGTTTTGGTTTATTAGGCAGTTTTTAACCATGTCGCCATCAAGCTCAGAGCTTAAATCAAAGATAATCACTTTAGGTAATATCTTAACAGGTTCTGGTTCGGTCGCTTTTAGACCCCTGCCTTCCAACAACGGTATTTTCCGTGAAACAATTCAAATCCGCGGAAGAATCAGCATTAACTGCAACACCATTAGGTCCAGCGTTAGTTACATAGTGAAACTTTATGTTAGATTCACTAGGACGTATGATTTCCTTGATTTTCTTGGTAATATCGGTAGTCGAAAGGCTGGAATCATTATCTCTAGCTGAAATAATTATCCGTTTATTATTATATTTATTTGATTTTATATATAGATTAAAATACAATTTTGTCACTCCTTTATACACTTTAATATTCGCTTTGTTTAAATCGCTTGATTTGATAAGTTATAGAGGACACTATTAACTTATCCCCGAGAAGGATAGGACAGTCAAAAATAATCGATCGAAGGCTTCAGAAATTGGAAAATCTACCTCTAAGAGTAGAAACAAGTAATTTAGTGTCATCTGAAAACGCAGATGATTTAAAAGAAGTAAGCGAACTGCCGGATTGTCTAAAACAGTTGCAACCGTTTGATGGCAACCCGACACAATACCTCTCTTGGATTCATAGCATCGAAAACATCAGACCGATCTATCGAGCAATTCTACAAAGTACAAGGCACAAAATCAGGGGGAATGCTGATTCCGCTTTAATATCTTACATTATAATCGACGACGATTGGGCAAGAAATAAAGAAATGTTTATAACTCCATTATGCCGACAAACGGGATTTAAAGATACTGGAGCACTAATTGGGCAACCTATCGCAAAAAAACATAACATTAGATGAGT
This sequence comes from Nephrotoma guestfalica, assembly GCA_963691935.1. Classification (NCBI taxonomy): domain Eukaryota; kingdom Metazoa; phylum Arthropoda; class Insecta; order Diptera; family Tipulidae; genus Nephrotoma; species Nephrotoma guestfalica. The sequence goes on along the minus strand of CAVNVL010000016.1, from coordinate 65,294 downwards.
TTTACGCTAGAGTCAACCATCGATTCTCGCTAATTGTTAATAAAATCAAAACAGAAAATTATTCGACCGACACAATTACAGTTATCATCAAAACATATCGGAATAGAGCCCTTGATGTATTTATTCATGGACTAAATGGAGACTTGTCGAGAAATGCTGATAATCAAAAAACCACAAACGTTGCCAGAAGTTTACGCATCCTGTGTAGAGATTCAAAACTTAAACTATCGTAGTCTCACGATACACCATAAGAAACGGACTAATTTCAATCAACACGACCACCATATGAATCACAACCAAATGTCTTTACCTCAGAGGAACTTGGCATAAAACATCCAACATCGGAACACCAGAGCACCACCCAGGCCAACACATCCCAAGCCATCAGAGCCAATGGATCTTGACCCCTCGCTAAGCAGACAGGTAAACTACATAAATCGCCCAATGTAATCGCCAATTCAATCCACCATCTCCTAAACGGGAAAACTCGTATATCTACGAATCGCGGAAACAATAGTGGTTTTATCACATATAAACACAGGAAGCACAAGAAGTAGAAGAGCAATATACACAAATGGTGAATGAAATTTTAAATTAAATTAAATTTTATGCTGGATGTCACTCTAGCATACCATACATAGAATTCCAAACCCGAACCAGCGATACCCTCAAATTCCTGATCGATACTGGTGCGAATAAGAATTTCATTTGTGGCCAGTTAGCCAAAAATTCTACAGCTACCAATAATAAATTCAAAATTAGATCGGCTGGTGGACAGATCTAAATTAGCAGGAATTGTCAGGATTAAAAACATTCGATGGCATCATCGGGGACGACACTTTAAAAGAACTAGGTGCAATTATCGAAACTGACAACATACTGACGCTTAATTCGGATATTAAAATTCCACTTTACGAGATGCAGCCACCTCAAGTCAATAATTTGGAAATCAGTAATAGTCATCTCTCCGCCGAATTGAAAGATAGAATACAAATGATGCTCTCCAAATATAAAACACTATTTCGACCTGTAAATGGCGTAACACCTATAGAGTCCACAGTAAAGGCTGAAATCAGAACAACAACCGATGAAGCGATCTACACAAAATCCTATCCCTACCCAGTTAATATGAGAAGAAGTCGAAGAACAGATCGACAAACTCTTAAAGGATGGGATCATACGAATTTCCAAAAGCCCATATAACTCACCCATCTGGGTAGTGAAGAAAAAACTGGACGCTTCCAATACCCAAAAATACAGGATGGTTATTGACTGTCTAATACCATCGCGAACCACAATAGACCTCACATTTGATTTCCACCAGATCAAAATGAAAGAATCGGATATACATAAGACCTATCCTTTTTCAGCATTAACGGGAAATTCTAGAGATCTCCTTTTGGTCTTAAGAATGTACCAGCCATCTTCCAAAGGATGATTGATGACGTTTTAAAGGAGTACGTGGGAAAAATTAACGTATGTTGCTACGTATACATCGATGAGGTCATTATTTTTTGGGGGGAAAACGGAGGAAGAACATCCAAACAACATCGAGAAGATATTTAACAAACTAGAAAAAGCCCACCTCTCAAAGATCAATTTGGACAAAACGGAATCTGCCATCTTAAAATCCCAGCGAATATGAAGGACTTAAAATCATTTCTTGGATTGGTATAATACTTCAGACGTTTCGTGAAGGACTTCGCTAAAATAGTCAAATGACTGACAAACCTCAGTGAAAGAAAATAAAAATAAGTCTGGATCAAAATCAAATTCGGGCATTTCAACAAACTAAAGAACTACTTTCATCGTCGAAAATATTAGCATTTTCCGATTTCAACAAACCATTCAATTTGACAACCGACACTTCAGACACAGCAATTGGAGCGGTATTATCACTGGGGGATATAGGCAAAGACAGGCCGATTACCTATATTTCGAGGTCTCTAAAAAAACCGATTAGAACGGTTTAATGGCAATAATTTGGGCCATGCATAACTTAAGGAACTATTTATACGGTGCGAAAAAATTAGAATCCTTACGGACCATCAACCACTCACGTTCGCGATCTACAACAGAAATAACAACGCCAAATTAAAGAGGTGGAAGGCGCGCTTGAAAGAGTACAACTACGAGCTTGTGTACAAACTAGGAAGCACTAATAAAGTTGCTGATGGCCTATCCAGATTGGAGTTACAGGCAAACACGTTGTCTACCAATGGCACAATCCTTAGTGCTGTGGAGGACTCTACAGACCTGATAAAATATTGTGATGCTCCAACCAACGCATTTAAAAACTAAATCATATTTCAAAAAGGGCAAGATATTTATGTTCATGGTAAACCGCACCCATCATACCACCGACACTATATCAGACTTCCAGGGTTAAATAAGGCCTAAGTAAAATCTTAAGAGATAAGTTAAACCTAAATTGGATCAATGGGGTAAAGATATCTGAGGAATTCATTCCAATACTACAGGAAGTCTTTAAGGAACATTTCTCAACTTACAAATTTGGCCTAACCCAGAGAACGGTCACAGACATTGCTAATGAAGAAACTAAATTTGTAATTATAAAAGAAGAATACAAGACGGCACACCACAATCATATGAAGAATAGAAAACAGGTTTTGGAAAAGTATTATTCCCCTCAAATGGCCAGTTTAGTGAAGAAATATACGCAGACCTGTGACACATGTAACATAAACAAATATTATAGACATCCAAATCATGTACAAGTTCATGAAACACCCACCCCATCCCCACCCCCCCTACATCCCAATCCCTCTTCCCGTATCCAGCAAGAATACCCCACGTTTATATTGGAGATCAAGAACGAGAAGTTTATTTTGTGTGTGGATAACTTCTCGAAAATACTGGTAATGGATAATGAGAGAAGTGAAATCAACGGAATTGTTGAGAGGGTAGGATTCAAAGGTTTAACTATCAAAATTTAACCGATTTCAAAACCAACCTAAAAACAAACCAAAATGTCAGAAGGAAAGAGTAGCAGAAAACAACAATGTTACAGTTACCACGACTTCTGGAAAACGAATCCATAAAGCCCAGATTAAAAATCTAACGCAATAACCAACTCTTTGTTTTAGATCATGGGTGTGGGGCCTAACATCAACCTTAAACATCTACGAGTAGGATGCCCCAATGGTAACTCTGAAGCAGAGCAACGGACGGACAATCAATGAAAATTTCAAATTAGTTCATATCATCAATAAACACAATTACGAAGAATTAATTGATCGGGTTACCTCAACAATTAACAGCATCAGCCAAGGAACTAAACTCCGACCTCAACTAATCTACCAAATGCAACAAATATCGCAATTAATTTTGGAGCTCAAAGACCAGAAATGGAAGTGGATCGCAGGTTCACCCGATGCTACGGACTGGGATCAAACAGTGAGAAGTCAAAACCAAATAATTGACAATAACAGCCAGCAATAGAAAATCAATAAAGTTTTGTACGACACATCACAACAAATGCTTAGCGAATACAACAGAATACTCGAACATCTGAATGCAGAGCAGGATGATCGAGCCGCACAAATACATTTTAATCGACTGATACTTATCAAAGAAGAGGTGAAAGAAATAGTTCGTTCTGCGCAGTTAGCAAAAGGAAAAATTATCAACACCAACCTATTGGATAAAGAGGAAATCAACGAAGTGATCGCAGAGATAGAGGCTTTGTCATGTTCTAATGAAATAGAGGCATTAGAATATGCAGAACCAATGATGATGGTTAAAGACTCTACAATCCTCTATGTGGTAGCAATACCTAAGACGAGCAAGCAGAACTATGCGATCATATCATAAGATCAACCATTAACCAAAACAAACAGATGAACACCTGGAGTTCAACCAACTTTTGCTCAACCAAAACGAAGTTTATGGAATTACAAAGGATTGCAACCTTTTTCGAGAAATAACTGCGGAATGAATAAACTGAAATAACCGATTGAAAACCACTGCATTGGTCAACTAATAAAATCAAGTTATCGAAACCCTAAACACAATTTTTCTGAGTAACTTCAATGGGAACGTCATCGGTAATAACGTAAGTAAGAGTTTGGAGGGAAGTTTCCTGATACAGTATCACAACGAAATATTAAACATTCACGGTGCAACTTTCACGAACGGGGAAGTAAGAACGTATGTAAAGCTGGCCTGAAAACCATCTCGAAAAACGCCTTTAAAATTTAGGTGTGTTTCTCCGCTAAATCCATTAAAAGACTTTTCAGCCCGAAAAATTAAAAAAATATGAAGACAATCAAATTCCATCCCGAGAAAATAAAACAAGCTCACGCACACACAACAAATTTTAAGTATAAAATTACCTTACAGTGGGGATAACGGACCTCCCCAGCTGATTTAATATTCGCTTCTGTTAGATTAGGTTTCTGCATTATGCTCATATATCACCATAAATTCCTGTGTTCACAGAGTTTGGTAGATGTAACGGTATATGCCTAATTAATGCACTGACCATCAGCATTAAGCATACAAATGCTCATTACCTTACAGTGGGGATAAGGGACCTCCCCAGCTGATTTAATATTCGCTTCTGTTAGATTAGGTATCGGAACGGACGTATGAGCATAATTCTGATACCTAATCTAACAGAAGCGAATATTAATTCAGCTGGGGAGGTCCCTTATCCTCACTGTAAGGTAATGAGCATTTGTATGCTTAATGCTGATGGTCAGTGCATTAATTAGGCATATACCGTTACATCTGCCAATCTCTGTGAGCGGAGAAATTTTCATCGACATATGAGCATAATTCCGATACCTAATCTAACAGAAGCGAATATTAAATCAGCTGGGGAGGTCTCTTATCCCCACTGTAAGGTAATGAGCATTTGTATGCTTAATGCTGATGGTCAGTGCATTAATTAGGTATATACCGTTACATCTGCCAATCTCTGTGAGCGGAGAAATTTTCATCGACATTTGAGCATAATTCCGATACCTAATCTAACAGAAGCGAATATTAAATCAGCTGGGGAGGTCTCTTATCCCCACTGTAAGGTAATGAGCATTTGTATGCTTAATGCTGATGGTCAGTGCATTAATTAGGCATATACCGTTACATCTGCCAATCTCTGTGAGCGGAGACATTTTCATCGACATATGAGCATAATTCCGATACCTAATCTAACAGAAGCGAATATTAAATCAGCTGGGGAGGTCTCTTATCCCCACTGTATGGTAATGAGCATTTGTACGCTTAATGCTAATGGTCAGTGCATTAATTAGGTATATACCGTTACATCTGCCAATCTCTGTGAGCGGAGAAATTTTCATCGACATATGAGCATAATTCCGATACCTAATCTAACAAAAGCGAATATTAAATCAGCTGGGGAGGTCCCTTATCCCCACTGTAAGGTAATTTTATACTTAAAATTTGTTGTGTGTGCGTGAGCTTGTTTTATTTTCTCGGGATGGATTTTGATTTTCTCCATATTTTTTTTAATTTTTCGGGCTGAAAAGTCTTTTAATGGATTTAGCGGAGAAACACACCTACATTTTAAAGGCGTTTTCAGGATGGTTTTCGGGCCAGCTTCACATACGTGAAGTAAGAACATCCCAAGTACTGCCACCGGTATTACAAAGAAACATTTCTGAGGGAAGCATCAAAATCGACTCTCGATACTTACGAGTACATAATTTGTATCTAGACAATATAGAAAAACTCCAACACCCATTCAGCGAGCATAAAGAAGCAGAAGATCAGCCCATCCAACAACCAATGAGGGATCCAACCCATTAAATTAAACTTTTTACCCACAACATGTGGCATGCTGATTTAGCTAGTTATAGGAGCATGCGCATCCGCCACGTTCATCTGAAAAAATTTCTTCAACGTTAATGTGTTGAATCAATACTAGTATAAAAGCATATTTTCTGGAATTGTTAGTTTACAGTATGTGACGAAATAAACCGAACGACGCTCATCAAAAAACAATTTTTAGCATAACATTCCAGCAGATTTCTTTTTCAGCCTTATTTATTTAAGAAGTTAAACATCCATTCAACATGTTTAAATTCAATAAAAAAAATAACAAAATAAGTGAAATTTTAATTGCAAAAATTAATTAATTTTATAAATTTTATAAATTCAAAGGATTTGAGCACTTATGTTTAGTTGGTCCTCCTTTAGCGTTTTTAACTGCTTGCACAATATTTGGGATCCTATCACCTAGCTTTGCTGTGACCACCTAGCTTTGCTGTGAGATCTGGGCTTTGTGGGGACCACTCAAGCAGTTGATTTTATTTTTTTTTTAAATGTCGATGCAACTTTCGAAGTGGGTTTGGTGCCGTTACCCTGTCGAAAAGTGTAACGTCGTCCAAGATGTAATTTACACACAGATTTTGTTAAATTTTAATTTAATATTTGCACATAGTCATCTCCCTTCAATATCCTGTCATCCAATATGAGCTCACCGACTCCGTTAGCAGAGAACTACCACCACCGTATTTCACAATCTTCTTTGAAAATTTATGTTTGAGTTCCTCACCCCGACCTCGCCAAACCCTTTCAAGCCTCTTTGACCCAAATAGTTCAAATTTGGACTCGTCAGACCATCAAATTGAATGCTAAAATTCTCTTTCTTTCTCCTGGTGCTTACGTACAAAACTCAGCCGTTTCTTTTTGTTGATATTGCTAATGAAAGGCTTACGTCGTTGGTAGCAATTGATCAATCCACTTTCTTTTAGCTGCCGTTGAATAGTTCGAGTTGAAACATTCAAATTGTGCTGCTCCCTTAATTCTCTAGCAGATTTTGTTGGGGTTTCTTAACCTCTCTTACGAGCATCACATCATCTCTTTTAGAGTTTTTCCGTTTACGGCCACTACCAGAAAGGTTTAACAAAGAGCCGGTTTGCCCAAATTTCACGCATAGTTCTCTTACAGTAGATTTCGCTACTGTGAATTTGTTAGCAAGTTGATGGTACGATACTCCGGTGCTTCTATCAGCAACAATTCGATCTCGGAGATCCATAGATAATTGAGGCATTGTCGTATCTAATAAATTAATTAACATTTTTTTTAAATGTTTGTACACCAAAATAAATCTATGCATACCAATTGATCAAGTTTATCATAAAACATAAAGATTTATGCTTAAAAAATATCACAACAAAAGCGTTCGGTTAATTTTGTTGTACTAAAATTTGGGATTGGTTTATTAAACAAATTGTTTTCTAAAAATGGGGATTCCCTAAATTCTTTCAATTTAAAAATATTATAGTAGGCTTCTAAACGACCAAAATGAGGTATAATATGTTGAGAAAAAATATGAAAATATTGAAACAACTAGAGTTTTTATTAAATCAATAGACATAAAGGGTGGGCCAAATATAATTTTTTTTTTTGAACTAGCGGTTTTTTTGAGTATGGTAAAGGTTATGTCACTTCAGATTTGACAGAAAGTTAGTTTTATCCTTCCGCTGAACGAAAATGGTTGTGTATTCGGTTCGCTGAGTGGGTTTGCAATCGACTTGAAGAAGATGCCGATTTTGGTAAAAAATCATCCTTTCGGATCAGGCGCATTTCCACCTTGGCGGCTATGTAAACAAGCAGAATTGGCGCATTTGGGGAACGGAGAACACGCACATGATCGTAGAGAAGCCGATGCTTCCTCAGCGAGTGAATATTTGGTGCGGATTTTGGTCCGGTGGCATCATTGGGCCATTTTTCTTTGAAAATGAGCAAGGAGCCGCCGTTACTGTCAATGGTGACCGCTACCGCGTTATGATAAACGATTTTTTGTTCCCGGCACGTGAAGAGGAGGACATAGGCAACATTTGGTTTTAACAAGACGGCGCTCCATGCCACACAGCACACGCTTCAATTAATCTTTTGCGCACTGTCTTCGAAGGTCGAATTATCAGTCGAAATGCTGATGTGATTTGGCCGCCTCGAAGCTGTGATTTGACGTCGTTGGACTATTATCTTTGGGGTGCCGTCAAAGATAAGTGTTACGCCGATAAACTAGCAACGACTGACGCTCTCAAGAACAATATTCGCATTGCCATTGAAGACATAATGCCGCATACCATCGAAAATGTGCTCAAAAATTTTACCGACCGTATGGGTACGTCAAAGCCAGCCGAGGCAGTCATATGAATGAAATAGTATTCCATAATTAATCGGAAGGATTGTTCTTTACAATGAATAAATAAATTTTAAAAAATATTGAGAACTTTTTGTTTTATTGCATTTTTAAAAAAAAAATATTTAGCCCACCCTATAGTTGGACGGTTCTTTTTGTCGGTTCTTTTTGTCGTATTGTGACCTTAATTGTAAGATTTTGAATCAATAAAATCATTTTTTTATGTGAAAACTCTTTAACTTGTAGGTATATACTCGTACCTATGCTTCATCCGAGCGATTCACAAATTATATTTATAGAAATGTACGATCAATTGAATGACATTAACAGATATTAATCATAAAACCAACATTCCATTAAACCAGTTACTATTTTGTTTGTAATGTCATAACAATGTAATACAAATCGTGGTTTTCAGTCATATTCTATACGATGTTATATGCTTATCGTCCTTGTCATGCATAAATATGTATATAAAGATAAAGAGTATATGTACATACGAGTATATATTTTATTTATGCTAGAAATAGAAAACCACTTACGTACATGCTAATGTGTCAAACATGTCAATAGCTATATTTTTGAAATAATATTGTATAAAATTATTTAATATAACTCAACGAATACGTCTATATAGATTTATACTAAACAAATACATTAACATATTTATGGAAATATGCTTGATGTATGTTGCTTTGGAAAAATAATCAACCCGATTGGCGAAACCGAGAATTGAAATTGACATTTTTTCGATAGATTTTCTTTATCTTCGCAGGTACCAAACCACTCTTGGGCGCGTAAATTACACGATGTAATTTACACGATTATTTACACGTTATTAACATGTAAATTACATAAATTAGTTTTATATTATGTATAGTAAATAATACCGTTAAAGTTAGCCGAAAGTTTCCAGCCGAAAGGTAATGCAGATAGCGTATTTGCTATCACAGCCGAAAAATGATAATGCAGATATTGTTTTTGTTATCCCAGCCGAAAAAATATTTTACAACCGAAAGATATATTACTTGATAAACATAGTTCTACTATCACCTCCAAATAACCAGAATACAACAACAAAACATCTGGAAATGAAAATTACAATAAATATACATAAGTTTTGCAAACATTCCTCTATCACCTTATGCAACTCACTAGTCCGGCCAGCGAAAAATTTCTGAGTCCAACGGACTATATCTCGAACACTAAACATACAAAAATTCTCAAAAAATTATTCCAAATACGTTAAACGTTCCCCTATCATCGTTCCCCAATTTTTGTACGTTTAGTATTCGAGATATAGTCCATCCAGAATTCAGTATCTAATGGTCATAGTAGTATCGATTGGAAAGTGAGTAACCTAAAAAATACAGAACGTTTTATTAATTTTGTTCGATACTTTTTAAATTTATTGTAATTATCATTTTATAGGATTTGGTCCACTTTTGTAAAATTAATTTTTTACAGACAAATTTTTGCTGTATGCAGGTTGTTTTAAGGTGGTAGCAGACCTTATTTGTTTTATTATTTAAAGAAATCTATTCTGTGATTTACGTGTATAATTTCAGAATTTATTTTAAAACACAAATATTAAAAAATCAAATAAAGAACTTTAAAATACAAAAATATAAATCAAATTTTGAGTTAACAAATAAAAATTTTAAAAATAAATTTTAAGGATATTTTTGAACTTGTCCTTTGATAAATTAAAGTCAAATAGGTCGTCGACGATGTTGAAAGATTTAGACGACCTATTAATGGGGTTATTTTCTCCATAGTTTGTGGAATGGTGTTCTAGTGCTAAAAGCTCATGGTTTCGAAATGTTCTGCAAGGCACATGAATTGATATGTTTTCCAAAATGTATGCTGAATCAATGTGACCAAGCAAAATGTTACCAATGAAAGCCGCACCTAAGAGCAGTCGTCTATTTTCAAGCGTGTATATTTTGTAATCCTTGCATCTGGTTGAGTACGGAAGTAATCGAGCCTCATTTTCATGGAATGGTAAATTGTGGTCGTAATTCCAGTCACTTTTTTTTAACAAGAAAATCAGAAACTTCTTTTGAATGCTTTCAATTATTTTAATGTGTACGGCATAGTATGGATTCGAGACCGGTACAGCGTATTCCAGTTGAGATCGAACGTAAGCGAAATAGAGTGAACATAAGGTTTGAATATCTTTAAATTCATCTGTCCATCTTTTAACAAATCCAAACATGGCGTTAGCTCTCGCAATACAATTTTCAATATGCCTATTGAAACTAGCATTCTCGACAAATGTAACACCTAGATCTATGAACTCATTTACTCTTTGCAATACTTCGTTGTTGACTTTGTAGGAAGTAATTAGCGGGATTTTCTCTTACGATGGAAAGATATGATTTTACATTACTTAATAATTAAGTAAAGCGAGTTTCGATCATACCACTCACTTGAAGTTTCTTCGTATCTAGCATAAGTAATATTTCTTGTGGCTATAAAATATTTTTGCGTCTGGGATAGGAAAGACACAAACTGCATTGTCATCTTTTGGCTGGAAACTTTCGGCTAACTTTAATAGGGTAAGTAAATAATGACTTTTCAGAACATACGCGCTATCTATAATATAATTTAATAACTATTTAATTATTATAAAAATTGACAGTGTAATGTTGAAAATAAAACAAACAAAAAATTGGTGTCGATCCGATCTGAGTCTTTATTCCTATAGAGTATGGTTATAACTGAAAATCACCAAAAATGATCTTAACTTTTATTCTAAATGCAATTAAGACATTCTGAAGTGCCACTTCGCCGTGTACAATGGGAACTGCAAATAATGTTGGTTAGCACGTTAGATAAGAAAATCGGCCTAAAATATATTTACCAATAAGTGCAGTCGATTTAGATTGTTGTTGTTGAATGACCGGTAGTTTATTTACTAATCTTTCACCTTGACCAAGGGTAACTGTAATTTCCTTTAAAACTTGTAAAAAAACCCGAACAAAATTATTGGCTCAGAGGTCTTTCTTGCCAAGCCGTAAACAACACATCAATCTCCCGAAATCTCAGAAAATCTGAGAAAATTTTGATATGGATAAACAGCTGCTCGATACATGTTATTTTTAACAGCTTGCATATTGTCTAGGAAGACGCACCTTCATCATATTTAAACTCTGGAAGACCCAAATCGTTTCCCGGTGTTCGTTTATAATTTTGGTTCATTAAAGAAGAATATTTGGTTCATTAAAGAAGGATATTGTTCACAAAGCTCGACCAAATTAAATCGCCATTAATCCACCAACAGATGCAATTCATTCCAGCTTTCGTGGCTTTTTCTGCTTTTGAATGTGTTTTAACAGCGGTAGTTCAGGACGCGGTTAAATAGAATGTATGCTAATAAACCATGCGAATATTTATTGGTGGACGATGGAATGCACTCGGATTCTGATGCTGAAACTTGAGGTAGGTTAATTAAAGGCACTCAAAAACGCAACAATAATGAGCCAAGTGTATATGTAACAATCGCACCACTCGGGTTACCAAATCAAAATAAATAAAAACGAAATAGAAGTCGAAGACCAAATTTCGAAATTGAACCATGAACTGGGCACTCCATTATAAATGATGTTCAAAATTGGGTGTGTGGTTTACAAACTTGTAATGAAAGAAAAAAAGAAAGTGACTCTTCGTTCAACTACCGGAGTTGAACTCCGGAGTTAAAATGTTGAATTAAATTTCCTCCTCTGACTATGAGTCTCATGGTGGTTTCTGATGTTTTCGGCATGTAATAAACATCATTCGATATATTAAACGAATCACTATCTCGATTTATTGGAGAAAAAATTTAACTTACTGATGACATTTACTCGACTGTTTGACATTTACGAAGAATCCGCGTAAAATGCTACAATTTGATAATAGATCACACGTATTACACTATAAAAATTATTAACTTTTTCATATGAAGCTAAACTCAACCTAAAGATGTCAGTAATCGCGTTTTAGATTTTGTTTAAGACAAACACAGATGGCAGTGTAGATACATAAATGAATTTCTTCTTCTGATTGTAGATAACTAAAAGTCTAAAATAATTATGATTGAACATCAAAATGAGCTGTTTGATTGATATTTATGATGTGTATAACTCTGATAAACAAACATTTGTTACATTTATACAATTTTTTCGGTTATTTTTCAGAGTTTTCACGTTTTTTACATATTTTACACATTACAATTTTTGTGTAATTTACGTGTAAATAACGTAGATATCGTTTTTTAACAAAAATGTAGATATCGTTTTTTACACGTAAAATGCCCAATACTAGAAATAACTAAAAATGTTTAGAAACTATTTACAAAATATTGGAATACGTCACTCTCCAAAAACTGCAACAAAGGAATCGAACTGACCGTTGTGAAGTTAGTCCAGAATTTCATCAAACGAAATATAAAAAAATACCATCGGTTAACTATTGTTGAAGCCTAAAATAAAAATAAAAACTTATCTGAACAGAAGGAAATAGCTGCTGAGATTCTTAAACTTTATTGTGTCAAAATAGAACTTTATGTAATTTGTAATAGATTCATTTCGTTATAATGCAATAGAGCCTTTATTGTTAAGTTAGCCAATAGATGTCACTTTTAGTTTGAAAAAAGTTTAGTATAAATTAGTTAGAATGAATCACAGATCGCATCTGAACAAATTTTGGCAAAAGTAAGTAGAAAATAAAGAAGTAGATTAGTATTAAAACGCGAACTGCGGTGATAAGCAGCGAATTATAAAAAATAAAATTAAAGTAACCAGTGAATTATAAAATTATAAATTAGTGATTTATTTTACCCGGAACACAATTGGAGACAATTTTTGCCGCAACGATATTTTTGAACCCTCGCATTTCATATAAGGAAAAGATGCCATACCGCCTCACCCATTGTGGACAAACCCATATCAATAGGAAACGGGAAACACCGCCTTCAACATTTTTGGACCCCGCTTCATTTTTGTGGATACGATTAACACCGCAAACGACAATTTGCATCCACTCATTTTCTATTGAAATATAAATAACAACCGGTTATACAACCGGTTCGAGCGATTTGGTTTTTTATAACAGAGCTTCGTACTTCGTCCTTGAACCTTGGGCGGCGAATATTGCTGGTACAACGTGAAACAAGTCAGCTAGAATACAAAGATTCAACGAAGTACGCTGCCAACTGCACATGGTCATTCGAGCCGGATAATCGAACCGGAATTTTGGCGACAAATTGCGCTTGGGTAAAACCGTGAGTAAAAGCTTATATTTTAAACTTTATTGAACGCTAGAAAATCAGTAAAGTCATCTAAACTGTGAAAGGAGAATTTACTAGTTAGAATTTAGTTATAGTTCAGTGAAATTTTAGTTAAAACTGTGAAACTGCATAATGGCGGAAACCCGGGCGCTAGACACCCGCATCAGTGAAATTTAAATATATCTAGCACTGCTAGTTGATGAGTGGAAAGAGTTCTAAGCTCTTGAAAGAACAGTGCAAGGCAAATTCGAGGAAGTGAATATGGAAACGGTGGAAACAATTGAGGAAACTCACGCCGAATAAAAACAAAAGTTATTTAGATTGGACAAGCAGCATGAAGAAAATAATGCTAACATGGGAAACCACACAATGAAAGAATTAATGTTAAATCAAAGCAATTTCTTGCAAGAGTTTTCTTCTATCAACAAGCGTGAAAGTGAAGTTCGTTTACCACGGGTCAACATTCAACAGTTTAGTGGCAATTACGCAGATTTTCCGACTTTTCGTGACCTTTATGAGACTTCTGTCCATAACATTGACCGAATTTCCATGGTACATAAGCTGCAACACTTGAAACACTTGAAAATAAGCGACGCGTTGGAACGACTAAGCTCAATGCAAAGATCGTATGCTCATTCGTCGAAACGAGTAATCTCCTTGGTGTCACATGTCGCTAAATTTACGTGTATATTATGTGCAGGGGATCATTATCTGTGGAAATGTGACCAATATTTACAAATTTTTTATTTCTTGAGCGAAAACGTTTAGCAGCAGAAAAGAAACTGAATTTCAACTGCCTATCTCCTTCGCACCAGTTGTATGCAGGTTAAAATATAAATGCGGTAAATGCCAGAGGAAATACTATTGACGTTGCACCCCGAAGAGCCGCAAAGCTCAAGTGAGGCAGAAACTATAACTGGCAATATTCTTAAAATTTAAAGTGAATACTGCAACGATACCCAGCTTCCAGGCATTATGCACCGTTTAAAATTGCCTAGATCCAAGACAAACATTTCAATAACTGGTTGGGTATCAGGAAAGGTGACTACCAAAGCGATAGCCTCTATCACAGCGAGTTCAGTTACTTGCCAATGGTCAAGATTCAAATTTACGTACTTGTAATCAGCCAACTGCCAAATAGGTTACCAAGTTTTCGTTTTGAAAGTAAGGATGCTAGTTTCCTGAACAATTTGAAATTAGCCGATCCCAAATATAATCAGAGAAGCTAGTGGGTCCAACCATACAGCCAACTTTATGAACAATTTTGATGATATTCCGAAACTATAAAATAGTGTTGACCAAGGACATTGAAAAAATGTACAATGAAGGTTTGGTTCATGAGGATGATACACAATTTCAGCGAATTTTTTGCCGAAGTCAAGTGACAAGCTCAATACTGTAAATACAAGCTCAATACGGGTACCTTTGGATTAGCCAGTTCATCATTTTTGGAAATTAGAACTTTGCACTAGATTGCTTATGACAATCAGCAAGATTATCCGGACACGGCTGAGCGCATTTTTAATGACTTCTATGGTGACGATTTCATCTCAGGGGCAGATGCGGTAGAGGAAGTGCGAAGCCAAAAAGAAAAAGTTAATAAATTATTACTATCTGGCGGGTTTAATTTGAGAAAGTGGAAGTCAAACGTACCAGATATTACGGCGACCACAAATGCAGACGAGATTTTGATGTTCCAAAATACATCAACTGAGACGAAAATATTAGGCATTAAATGGAATGCTTTAGAAAATGTCTTTACATTCCAACTAAATTTGAAGGGCAGCGGAGAGCCAAAAAAGTGACGGATTATTTCCAAGTACTCCAGAGTTTTTGATCCGCTTGGATGGTTGTCTCTATCCATCATTCTAATGAAGATGATTTTCTAAGCTCTATGGTTATTGAAGCTGAGCTGGGATGATCAATTGTCTTACCACGTAGTAAGCACCTACAAAAAAAAATCGAATTGAGTTAAAAATTCTGTAATATTTAAAAATAAAACTCTACATTCCACAGCACGTCAGAATAGTTACACGGATTTTGCGATGCATGTGAAAAAGCATACAGTGCCGTAGTGTATTGCAAAATAATTCATGAGAATGGTTCTGTTATTGTGAGTTTAATTTCATCCATAACCAAAGTAACACCCATTAAGCAGGTGTCTCCAGGATTGAGCTATGTGGGGTGCAATTGTTAACTAAAGTTCTGTCGCTGGTGAAAGAAACCATAAAGCAGCCGGTGAACTGTTATGGGTGGACAGATTCTACTATTGTTTTGATGTGGTTATCCAGTCATCAAGCTAGATGGAAAACTTTTGTGGCTAACGGACCGTCAGAAATTTTAAGTCAATTACCATAAAATTGTTGAAGTCATGTAAGACCTGAGCATAACTTAGCTGATTGCACATCGAGGGGAGTGTTTCCATCGCAGCTTATCAATTTAATTCAATGGTGACACGGTTCAGAATTGATGCAGGATCCTAACTGTGTTGTTACTTTCTACGATGTAATACGTAACAACGGCGAACATTTAGCGGAAGAAAGGAAAAACACCAAGCTCTTCGTTCTCAATGCTCAAAGAAAAGAACACATCATCGACTTGTTAATACTCAATTACTATGTGAGTTGCGGGAGGAGTTAATTAAACGCAAACTTTTAAATGTGTATCACTTTGTTTTTAATTTAATTAATAAATATTTTTTTTTTTAAATAAAACAAACATTTTTAAATATTAGTTTCATTGTTTTTTATTTCAATTTTTTTTTTAAATAAAAAAGTGTTTCATTAATAATTTTCTCGTGTGTGGTATATCTTGAAACACTAGTCCAAACATAGTTCAGCTTCACAATCAGGACACCAGTAAATTATTTACTTTCAGCGTACACGTTTCTACCAAACAAGACGACTTCTTTCCGGCTTAGCTTTTTGTTGAGTTGGATGAATTCTTTCGGTAAAATGCCGATCACTAAGTCTTGATAAATTTTTGTTTTGAGAATGTCTTCCTGAAATTTTTTTTTGGACCTTATTTACATATTTCGCGAAAATTTGTTCTACCAGTTGAACTCGAAATTTTAAATGGTCGACTTTTTGTTGTGTATTGCGTTTGTAAATTATGAAACTATTTAGAACACCAATATTCAGTAACCTTCTAAATAGTTGTATATACTCGGACCATTTATAGATTTTTTTTTCAATAAAAAGCCTTCTAATATTTGATCCTTCAAATCCACTCCACCCATATTTTTGTTGTAATCTATGACACTTACATGTTTTGTAACTTCTTTGTTCCTTTTTATTACAACACCTCTATCTTGCCCGTGATTTGTGTTTTTTATTATACGGGGTATATTTGTCCTATTTAAGCGTAGCTTTCCCACACAATCTGTACCCCACCACGTATTCAACTCCTTCGCCAGTTCTACAGAATTAAAAAAATAGTACATCCTTACAGTGTGGCCTTTGTGTAATATTGGTTGTTCAAGCTGTATGGCATACTATGAATTTCCATAAGTACCCAGTTGTTGATTCGCAATGCCTTTTGCCCAAATAGAGCAGATTTTAGTGGAACAAATTGTTTGAAGGACAATCTTCCTTTCCACAACGTAAGAGATTCATCCACTGAAATGTTACGCCCAGGTAAATTATATTTTTGGAATTCATTATTCAAATGCTTTATTACAGGATAAATTTTGAATAATTTCTTTGGACCTTCAAAAGCATTGATGGTGTCATTGTCAACAAAGTTAAGAAAATTGGTTATCGATTCAAACTTATCCAAACTAATTACTTTTTTGAAGACGGGTGTAGCCATTATGTCCTTTATAGAAAAGTAAGATAGTATCGTCGGTTTTTGAAATATTATCATCAGCATATGTAATCCAAATAAAATTGTTCTTCTGTTACATTTGTACACGCATTCATTATTGATCTGCGAGGAAAAAGCATACCTAGCGATGCTCTCTTCTGTTGCGCGTATAATAGTTCAAAAGTATTAAAATAGTTCAAATTTGTCTGTAGGTTCAGTTTTCTATTTTGCTTAACTTAATTTTTTTTAAATATCTGTGTACCATGTGCTGGATATACTTTATACAAATAACATCCACAATAGTTCACGATGTCTTGTTAAAGTTCGAATTTTGTAATGACGTACACGTGTACGTCACTCCGCAGTAGAGATGAATTTATGCATGACGTACACGTGTAAATCATTCCACGTGGAAGGGTTAACATAACAGCGAGAAAATGTGTTACAAAGGTCAACACAATTTCCGTTTTAGAATAGTTCATTCGTCATTGTTGTATCGATTTTATAAAATAACGAAGAGCTATTTATCATGAAAAAAAATTAATTAATTAATAAATTAAAAAAAATTGGTCTGCTATGTTCAAATATATCGGTGGCTAGTAACAGAAAGTATTACATTCTAAACAAGGTTGCACATTTAAAATTTAGTTCTAGTTTTACAGCCCAATTACCGAGGTCATATCTCGTCATTCTACGTGACTGTTGTCACGTCACGACTGGTGTTATGATCCCAGTCTTACGAAACGATAACAGTCACTTAATTTTTGTGACAAAGATATTTGCATTGAAATACAATTTATATTCATTTTACAAATATTTTACTGCTTTAAAAATGTAAATACGTGAGATTAATTTATAATTTAAAAAAATCAATAATCAAAGGGGTTTTTCAAAATTTGGGTGGCCCAAAGCATCTATTCGCAATTTTTAATTACGATGAAAATTTCAAATTTTTTTCGTGAAGGATATTTTGCCTTCCCCGTAAATTATTTCACGGGTTCTGGAAATTAATTGAATAATCAAATATTCATGAATATTTCGATTTTTGACATCGAATGGCTTGTCAAATTTAGAGAAATTATTAGTGCTGCCCGATACTTCTATTGTAGTATGAGTGTCGTTTAAAACGACTTCAATAATATGAATTTTTGTGTGATGTGACGTAACTGTAGTCACTTCACTTGAAGTGACACGACTATGGTAATTGGGGTGATAGTTTCAATGTTGTGAACCGAGCTATGATGAGCAAGACAAAATTTTCGGTAATATCCGTTAAGATTCGGCCTGATATATTTTGCTGCATCGGAGGCCAATAACAAAATGTATCTATACGTCAAGGGTCTAATTTAACTGGTCTAATTTTAATTTTAAATCAATCTTCACGTTGTGAACAGCATAATTGGTATACTGGAGGCCAGTAACCGAAAATATTATATTCGACACGGGATCGTGTTAACTAGCTGCTCAAGTTTGAATTTCAAACCGATCTGCATGTTGTGAACAGAGCTTTTTTATATAAACTCGTTTAAAAATTAAAACAAGACATGATAAATATGACCCCGTGTCGGATAGAATACATTTTCATACGGCCATCCGATGCATGGAAACATGCAAGGCCGAATCCTATCCATAGGGATATTACGAAAATTGGATATGACACTGACCAAACCGTCTTAGCTTTGTTGACAACAAACAATCCAAATTGATGTGATTGATTGATAGATTAGCCTCTGAAGCACCAAGACCTACCAGGCCGAATCCATTCGATATTATAAAATATCGATATTTTACATATACCGACTTGAACATTTAAAAGTTAGTTCACAACATACATATCGGTTTGAAATTAAAACAAGAGCTTTCTCAAATGCGCCTGAATGCGCTTGTATAGTATTTGTATGAACGCAACACCATACTGACCCAAACCAATACGACCACGATTCGTATAGTACAAATTTCGTTACTGGCCTCTCATACACTAAAACATACCATGCCGAATCCCTTTATCTAGTATATAAACTCGATAACATACTTACCCAAACCATCATAGCCCTGCTCATAAACGACCCCGTTACGAATAAAATACATCCGGTTACTGGCCTCCGGTAAACCAAGCCACACTGAGAAAAATAATTGCATATACAAAACGAATCCTTGCATTAATTGAAATAAATATTATTTTGTATTTACCTCACGAATAATCCATTAATGGTATAAAAGCAAATTACATAAGCATCAAAATACGCAATAAATATTTTTTTTTTAACTTTGCTTTATTTTAAAGAATATTATTATTATTAATATTAATGCAGCATTCGTTATAATAATAATAATAAATAATAAAACATTGCTTCCGGGTTTAATGCAATTTAATTAATGTATTTATTTCACTTTGGAATTAAAAAATGTAAATTTCAACTTTTAAGAATTTTCTTATTCCGGTCCGTCTTTCGTTGTCCACTGCCATCGCTGTTTCATTTTCTCAAGGAAAGAAGGATTGCAAATAAAACACCAATAATCAGAATAAATATTTTTTATTTCATTAACAATAATTTATAAATACAAAACAAAAATTAAAAATTAAATTCTTGGCCTAGATTCTTGTATCAAATATTTAAATTCTTTTCATTATCAAAATAAAAATGATTAATGCAATTAAATAATTAAGATAAAAATTAAAATTTAAATAACGAAAAATAGCAATAATAAACCGACCGCCGGAAATGCATCGTCGTATTTGGTCTCGATTTTGTAGAAAAATTGTTGGATAAAGTGCCAGACTGCTTTTAATTGGGGTAGATATTCCAAGTCGAACACTTGGAAAAGTTTAAACGCGCAGTCCAGTGGCACTATTCTGGTAATTCCCTGGGAATAGTTAGCTAGGGAAAGATTTTGTATCTAATTTTTATTTAAATTTCTTTTTCTGGCACGCTGAGGCAAAAAGTTAGTGTTAATTTTTTGAAAACAAAATTAAATTGGGAATAATTTTCCCTGCCAATTTAGATATGGAAAAATTATTCCCAATTTATAAATATTTACATCAACCTTTTCTCCTCAGTAGGCCAGAAAAAAATATTTGAACAGAAATTACATATAAATTATTTCCCTAGTTCCCTATTCCCGGGGAATTACCAGAAAAGTACCAGTATTGCATCGCAGTATCTGAAACACTGATATTTACTGTATATGTTTTCGCCAATTACAAATAAAAATGCTTGAATCTTAGATTTAAGATTTGTTTGGAACTCAATAAATTTGTCGACAACCAGTGCTATTGGCAGGAGTATCAAAAACGAGTTTTGACACTAAATTGTGAATTCCATGTACTGATTATTCAAAGATTTTTTTTTGTATTTGGTTGTATAAGCGCATGCAATAGCAGCAAAATCACACGTGTTCGAGGCACTAATATTAAACGCAAAAAATATGAATTTTTTGAAAAATGAAATTTAGTACTCTTATTACCTGGTGAAACATTTTTTATTGCTAACCATCTGCTTTGAAAGTTAATCTACAATTTTATCATGCATTATTGAAGTAATGTCGCAACAGAACCGATCAAACTGTACGACCATATTTCCTGAATCTGGATTTAAATTAAGAAAATCAATATCTATATGTCGAGGACAACATGACTGTGACTAAGCGGACCATTCATTAATAACGGAGTTCATATTTTTAACGCTAACCTGTTTAATCCAATCCAGCTTATATGTAGCAGATAATGTCCATTTTCCTAGTATTTCATCCAAATTATTGTCGTCTTTATCATATTTCAAATTTTGACATAACTCACGATCGGTTTCCTTATCTTTAGCATTTGATTCTGAAAAATTAAATAATTTTGGTTAATATTATTGACTAATTGACTGCAAGATTTAGCATTACCGTTGAAATTGTTTCCAATTGCAAGTTTATAGCGGTGTTACCGTGTTTTATTATATAAATGATTACCAATCATTATATTTAATTGTTATAATAAACTATTTATTTATTTATTAGATATTATTTTGGTATAAATGTTATTATTTATGATTAATAAAAAATGTTTTATAATTTCAATGGTGAACGATTATTCGGCGCTTAATTTTCACTTTCAATATTTTCACTCGCATGTATGAGACTGTGCCTCTTTTAACTTGTAAACCCCGACTGACGGTTTTCCGTTTCTCATTTTTTTTCTTGACTTCAGGTTATTTATCGATAGTCGATAAATATCGTGGTTCGCGAATATAGATGGCGAAATAGCTCTGTTCAGCAAAACGAGATAGCCCTCGTAATTAAGCGGCGCGGTGTAAATATTCTTCTTACGAGGAGTGCCACGAAGTGAAAAAGGATTATTGAGCCGCTACAAGTTCTTTTGGTCGACTAAACTGTTTCGGTTTGGGTATTGAAAACGATTGTCGAAGTTGTGTAATTCTGTTGTTATATCTGTCATAAAGTCGTTCCTTAGATTTAATATTTCGGCGTCTTTCAAAGTATACCAATTGAAATAAATTTCAAGAAGAATTAAAACAAACATTTTTTAAATATTGTTGTTTTTCAACTTAATAGAAAGAATATTAAACTTAATTTTATTCGAAAGAATTTACAGATGATAACTGGAGTAAAAGGGACAATATCATACATTTACATGCATATTGCTTTTCTTCTACTACGGTAAAATAATAAGATAGATACAAGTATATGGCTCTATATAATAAAATAGAATTACTTTGTAATGACGAATGTGAAATTTTCTACAAAATTAAAAAATTACAAAATATCGCAAACTACAAATTTTGTCAAAATAACAAAAATGCACATGTATTAGTAAAACAGTTGACAAAAGCAATGAAAGGATTATTTAAAAATTTTGCTATTAAAATAAACCACTCGTTAATACGCAATTATAAAACTAGCGACTTCGGCAATGACTATAACAAAAAATTGATTAATACGAAATTCGAAATGTTCAAATAAATAAAAATTAGCACCGAATTTGATCAATTTTTGCAAAACTAAAATAAATGGGATTTAGACGTTCACTGTATCGAGAATTGCCCAGCTCACAGAAATTTCTCACGAACATGGGATGCATGCATGCTTAGGTAGCTTATGTTAGTTGATTAATCCTGGCATTGCTTTTGTCAACTGTTTTACATGTGCAATACATGTGCATTTTTGTTATTTCGACAAATTTTGTAGTCCGCCATGTTTTGTTATTTCTTAATTTTGTCGAAAACTTTACGTTCGTTGGTAATAGTTGTAGTAAATCCCATGATGATCATCAGTGTGAATAATGGTGTGCTGCCCGTTGATAAAACAATTTATTATTTGATTATTATTTAACAATGCTCCATTCATGTTATGATATTGCGGTCGTAAATTCTCTAACCTTTGTTGATTGGCATCGAGTTATAGAATAACTGATGAGATATTTAAAGTTGCAGGTGTTGAAACAACTATAAATTCTGCCATATCAAATTTAGGATCATCCATTTTTGATCTGAAAATTTTGTTGTAAAAATATTTTACATCTAATTTTGGTGGTGCTTCTATATCAGAAAAACATCTCAAACTTATTTTAGAAGTATTTAAGGCATTCGCTATGAACATATCATGGTTGAAAATTTCATGCAAGTTATTGAAAATAACAACTGCTTTTGTAGGATATAAAAGATATTTACAAAATTTAATATGCATTTTCTTCGCAATTGTTACACATACATTCATTCTCAAAGATGTTGCGTGTGCATAGATTTTTATTTATTTTAAAGAAGATTCAAATCAGAAACACCAAAAATGACGAAGGGGTCCTGATTTTTTTATAATTGACGGGGAATGTAGGAGAAAATAGTCTTTAGGCTTCCTCTTCTAATGTATCATTAAATAAACTGAATTATGTTTATTGATATATTCTTGAATCAATTCTAAAATGTCTATATAACTTTTAAAAATAAAATGAAAAATATCCATACTTTATCGTCTTTAGGTACAAGTTCTCCAATCATCAATGGTAGGAGTAGACAAGTGTCATCATTTCTCGTTCTGACATATTTAAATGCTTGAGAATGCTACAGAGACCCATACTTAAAATGTGTTTTCTTGTAGTTTAATTGATCTAAAGTAAAAAATATCTTGTCTCTATAGAATTTAATAATACATTACAAAGGTTGTTTGTCATTATCCTCAAAAGGTCACGCATGCAAGTTGATTGAAAATAGATTTTTTTTTAATTTCAGTTAAGATCAAGTTTTTGCATGCGATATCTTCAGCATAGTTCAATTCGGACAGATTAAGCCAAATTTGTTTATTCCCTTACTAAACAATAGCTTATCAATACGACCCAGTGTCGCATAGAATACATTCAATCAATGGCCTTTTATTGAACTTGTTTTAGAGCAAGACAAATAGTTCTTCGTTATTTGATAAAATCGATAAAAAATTGACTAAAATCAACTATTCTAAACCAGCTTTTGTAGGTGTATGCTGTTAATTAACTTAACTTAATTTCAAAAGTATCCATTTATTGCACAGGAATGTAATTTGATGCATTGTGATCGATCTTTGGTGGTTTGGGTTGTATGGAAGACACTTCGATTTTTATGGTTTCAGGTTCTTGTTATAAATTCAAGGATACCAGTTTCTTGTACACGGTGGTTTTCTCAAATTTGAGAGTACAGAAGATTTTACAATTTAAGGAGTCACACCTTAGGAATAGTTTTTGGAGAGTGATCTATTCCTATATATTGTAATTGTTTTTAAAAAACTTTTAGTATCGCTCCCAATACGACAAAATGGTTTTAAACGGTTGCTCTTTTTTGGCCTCGTTTTCTGCTGGTTAATCTATGCCAATTTATTGTAATTAAATTGAAAAAAAAAACCAGTACCATCGCTAGTACGACACAATAAATATTAGCAGAAATACGAAAAGTGTGCTGTAGCTTTCGTCTGGTGTCAGTCTATACGCGAATTACAGCTTAACAGGACCTTAAAAATTTTCTGACTGTGTATCATATTTATGATTAAAGTGTATACACTTTTAGTACTAATATCATTAGATTGTGTACAACAATCTGTGGTGCCGCACTAGGTTCGTCGACAAACTTATCCTTCGTAACTGCAACATTATGCCACAAAAAATTATAATTTGTAAAAATTTGATTTGATATAGTAAGTTACAAGATCAACAATAAAAAATTGGAAGGTGAATCGGTCCCAAGTCGCAAAATGAAACCAAAGTTTCAGAAAAACTACAAGCAAGTAGTGTTTTTAGATGTGTTGCATCATTTCTTTAATTTCGAATAGCTTAAACGTTTCTAAACGAGTTTTATGAATTCAATTTGATGCTTTTCAAATAGCCAAAAATTGGCTAGTTATTTCAACGGTTTTATTTTTGAACAACTGCTACATATTTTAAATGGTTTAAAAAACCTGTTTTTTAACTATTAATTTAAAATAAAATTTCGATTTATGGTTTCTTACAATTTTCTTCTATTTGCGTATTTTATCTCAGTTTAGCAACTTATAAAATAATTCGCTAAGTCAATATGTATGTATTTTGCTTATATAGGCACAAAGAATTTTGTGGTATTTTTAATGTTTGGATAATGCCATTTGATTGCCATGGCAATGGTCGAAGCTTTTAATAATAGTCAAATTACTTCGAAGTGAAAATTTTTTTATAACATCAGTTAATAAACGATCTTGATTATATATTTAGTTTGTTACTGACAATAAAACAAATATATTTTTTGTATTTTTTGTTTTTTTCAAGCCTTGAACTAAAAACAAATAGGTTTGTCACCGTTTTTTACACACTTTAAAGTTTATTTATTTCAATTTTTTTACGTGCTGTAAAACCGTTTCAAAAAATAACTCAGTCAAAAGCAGTATATGCTTGTGAGAAACGTGTAAAATATTTTGCTTTTATAACCAAAGATTCGTTTCAATTTTAAAATTTGTACTTGGGTTGTGATCAATACCCGTCCTTTTTTTACCATGAAAAAGGTAACTTACCGGACGTTTAGATTTAGTACTATCTCTATAATCAAAAATCAATATTCTCGTCGGAAAACCAACAAGATCAACCAATGTTGGTTAAAAATGTAATATTTAAATTTATTTAAATCATTTAATTCTTTGTCGTTTTTAAACATTCTAGACTTTTCAACATAATTGTACCAATTGAAAAAGCTCTCATTAAAGCTGCCACTTTCAGTACACAAACACCAAACTTCTCAAGGACCTCCTAATTAATACAAAAAGTTAAATTATTAAGATTTATTCGGAAAAGTCAACCCGCCTGGACGCAAGTGATGCCGAAGCCTTGTGAAATAAAATTTCTTTTATCAAAACTCGTAATTTTTGGTAAAATTTAAAAAATTATCTGAACTAGTTTTGTTTAAAATTTAGTTGGGACCATTCAGTGGACCGATCCGATCAAAAACCAAAGCAAAATCACTCAAAAATCACTGCGAAAGCTTATCTAAGAAGTTGAATTCCAATCAATCAATCAAAAAGTAGTTGTAATGTCAAAAATCGTGATTCCTTCAAAATTTAAAACTGATCGGTACCGGTTTTGCTGATCTGTAGCAGTTTACTCCCGGTGGACTGATTTCGGCCAAATAATACTGAAACCTACCGATTTATTGTGAATGTATAGTAGTGTGCACGGAAACATGAATGCTTAATTATCCAAATAATCGATCCATTAAGGAGACCGTAAAAGGATCGAATTTTTGAAGAATAAAAACAGTTTTGAAACATTTTTTTATGATTACCGATATCAGACAAAAATTATTGGGGTCTCCCAATTAATGAGGAAGGCTTTTTTATAAATTTTCATTCCGATCAGTCAATTATCCATCTGAACTGCATGGAAAATGTAGACATTTAGTGTGCACGGAAACACATACGCAGGCTCCCACACACTCAATAGATGTTGACGGCAGCATCTCGTTCGGTGCATTTGGTTTATTTTTTTATTTATACGTTTATTATTGTACTAATAATTGATAATTTCCAGCTTATGAAAAGACACAAGAAGCAATGACGTTTTTTGGATATGGCGTACGAGTTGGACATACCACACTCCACTAAGACTTTAGTACATACTTCGGAACGGAAATAGCTGTTCATCTATAACAATACATTCAAAGGGCGTATATAATTACTTCCAAGAATCGAGTTTAGAAATTCAAATAATTCTCTGATTGACGCAGCTTTATCTATTTTTAAGCGATATTGCCGTAGTGAAAAACTAAGTCTCCACAAATAAATACTTACTTCGCAAAGGGCCTTAATATTGTTTGCGTTCGAGCTTTCCCAAGCAAACCATTATATCAATTTTGAAATACACTTTTGATCGTTTGAAACCATATTTCGTGACTATACTCAAGTGGTTGTTAATTAATATTTTTATTGATCAAACCCAAAAATGTTTGTTTCATAATGCGCGTGAAATACTTCCTAACTCTATCATAAATAAAAAAAGGAATGGTTTCACAAGCATGAAATTATTCCTAAAAAAATCGTATGTACAAATTTTGTGTGTATTAGCAATTATACATCGAAAAAGCAAATATTTAGGCGAGCTTATTTTAAACTTAGATCAAAAATTCTTCCCACCAGAAAGTAAAAAATATTTGTTTAGTAATACAATACTTATTTTAATCAATTCATATTAAATTTATCCAGAAAACAAATAAATTATTAATTTGATAATTTTATATGTCAGATCTATGAAATACCCATAACCATGAAGATTTTCAGAATTTTGTCATAGTTGTGGAATGGCCAAACATGGCCCAGAAGCATATAACTACTTCTGAAAGTGTTTTTTCGACTTCAACAGAATACCAGTCGATATTTTGCGAGGTGATCATCGATCTCACTAGGTTTTTATGTTAGATCTATCAAATGCTTATGTCCAGGACATTCTTCAGAATTTTGTCATAGTTGTGGTGTGGTCAAACATGGCCCAGAAGCATATACGTTCCGCTGAATGAGTTTTTCAACTTAAAACGGAATAGCAGTCAAGATTTTGCGAGGTGATCATCAATCTCACAATGTTTTTATGCTAGATCTATCAAATTCCTATATCCACGACAATTTTCAGAATTTTGTCATAGTTGTGGAATGGCCAAACATGGCCCAGAAGCATATAACTAATGCTGTACGGGTTTTTTCGAATTCAAAGAAATACCAGTCGATATTTTGCGAGGTGATCATCGATCTTACTATGTTTTTATGTTAGATCTATCAAATGCTTATATTCAGGGTAATCTTCAGAATTTTGTCGTAGTTGTGGAGTGGCCAAACATGACCCAGAAGCACATAACTACTACTGTGAGTGTTTTTTCAACTTCAACGAAATACCAGTCGAGATTTTGGAAGGTGATCATCGATCTTACTATGTTTTTATGTTAGATCTATCAAATGCCCACATCCAGGACAATTTCCAGAATTTTTTCAGAGTTGTGCAATGGCCAAAAATGACCCAGAAGCATATAACCACTGCTGTATGAGTTTTTTCGAATTCAAAGAAATACTTGTCGAGATTTTGCGAGGAGATAATCGATCTCACTATGTTTTTATGTTAAATCTCGCAAATGCTTATATCCAGGACAATCTTCAGAATTTTGTCATAGTTGTGGAATTGCCAAACATGACCCAGAACCATATACGTTCCGCTTTATGAGTTTTTCGACTTAAAACGGAATACCAGTCGAGATTTTGCGAGGTGATCATCAATCTCACAATGTTTTTTTGCTAGATCTATCAAATTCCATACCAATTCCAATATCAACGACAATTTTCAAAATTTTGCCATAGTTGTGGAATGGCCAACCATGGTTCAGAAGAGCATATAACTACTGCTGTAAGTGTTTTTGCGACTTCAACGAAATACCAGTCGAGATTTTGCTAAGTGATCATCGATCTCACTGTGTTTTTATGTTAGATCTATCAAATGCCCATATCCATGACGATTTTCAGGATTTTGTCATAGTTGTGGGATGGCCAAACATGGCCCAGAATCATATAACTACTGCTGTAAGTGTTTTATCGATTTCAACAGAATACTAGCCTTTATTTTGCGAGGTGTTCATCGATCTCACTATGTTTATATGTTAGATCTAACATAAAAATTTAGTGAGCTCGATGATCACCTCGCAAAATCTCAACTGATATTCCGTTGAAGTAAAAAACACTGTTACAGCAGAAATTATATGCTGCTGGATCATGCTTGGCCATTCCTCAAGTATAACAAAATTGTTAAAATCGTCTTGAATATGGGCATTTGATAGATCTAACATTAAAAACAAAGGGAGATCGATGATCATTTCGCAAAATCTCGACTAGCCTTCCGTTGAATTCGAAAAAACACTTGCAGAAAAAACACTATATTCTGAAAAATGTCCTGGATATGGGCATTTGATAGATCTAACATAAGAGACCGATGATCACCTCGCAAAATTTCGACTGGTATTCCGTTGAAGTCGGTCGGAAAAACACTTACAGCAGTAGTTATATGGTTCTGGGTCATGTTTGGCAATTCGACAACTATGACAAAAATCTGAAAACCGTCCTGGATATGGGCATTTATTAGATGTAACATAAAATCATAGTGAGATCGATGATCACTTTGCCAGTATTCCGATGGATTCGCAAAAACTCTTTAAACCATTTTTTTATTTTAAGTTTAATTTTATCACGCACATTGATTTTATTTTATATTATTAATTTTAAAATAAAATTATGAAATAAAATATGTTTGTTATTTTATTATTGATTAATAATTTATAACAAATGTTTTTAATTATTTTATTTGTTTTTTGGTGTGTATCACTAATACAAACACACAATTTTTACCTAGAATTTTTTTTAGCAAATATTTCACTTCGGTGTTTCATACCGCAATTTACAAACTGGTACTTCGGCCACATATATAACCCAAAAACCATATTCTATTCGTTAACATTATAATTTAGAAATAAATCAAATACAATTTTTTATTCAAATGTAAATTAGCAATTATCAAAATACCCTCTTTTACCACTTACATTTTGTCCCCATTTTTATACAAGCGCATATACGAGTAGTTTACATCATCATGAAAATGAACAACACAAGGAAAATGATAATTTTTCTCGAAGCGTAAATTTTATAATAATAATAATTGTACTAACCAAAAATATTAACAAAATGGAAAATTAGAATAAATTTATACTTTTATAAATCATAATACTTTTCCTGTATTAATAAATATAGGAGTGTAAGGAGTAATAAATAACTAGAAAATTATGCTTGGTAAGAATTTATGAGGTGTACATGAAATATTAAGGGACCACGTACGTTTAAGCATCGACCGCGAACCGCACATTAAGCACTGTAAAGAAATTGTATAAAATAACGATATGTTGTGCTTTACACTCATAGTGTCCTTGTCAATGAGGACAACACAATGTTACACTCTCCAAACATAGTAAAAAAAAACAATTCATTGATTTTAAATGTGATTGGAAACAATCCGCTCTCCCACATCTGCATAATACATCTTCTTTCAGTATGGATGGTTAAATTCGTATAATTAGACAATAAATCTGTTTCATTCAGTATCTTGTATTCCTTTTTTATTTAGGATAAAATAATACTCTTGGCATACTAAAGTACATAACGATGTTGAAAAAAAGGAAAGCAAAAGCATTCGCATAAAATGTAATATTTTTCATGGTTTCTTTCTTCTGTCTTTTTGTGGTTATAAGATTAATTTTAAGAACAACTCAGAAATATTTTTTTGTGTTTTACGAGATACAACAATTCTGCTGTAATATTCTTCTTCGGGCGTTTTTTAAGCTCTTAATACATAATTTAATATTATTGAATAAAAAAATTTGGACTGATGCACGAAACGTTAAAAAGGGTAAATGCATTAAAACTTTTAATTTGATTATATTTTTGTTGATGTGGTTAATGCGGAGTGATGATGATGGATGATTACTGCCTTTATTTTGACAGTAAAGTTACTCGGTTTTGCAATTTCAATTTTGTGTTAAAAATTAACACAGATTTTTTTTTATTAAAATGGTTTAGGTTTTAGAATTAGTTATTTTGAACAGAAATTGTTAAGGATTAAATAGGTGCCCATGGCCATACAAATGACACTTTCAGAAATTAAATGTTTTTAAAAATTATTTACCAGAGATCGTGTAAATTTTCCAATAAATCATTTATTGTATGTTTCGAATATTTACCACAGTTTGTGGGATATAATTTTCGTAATTATCTTACCTATTTTGGTTAACATATCGTAAAAGATGAAAAAATGCATGTTTTAGATTAAAAGAGTGTATAGAGGCTGTTTACGCAATTTGGACTGGATTCCTTGCAATACCAAACGATTCCTAGCATTACCAAACGATCTCACTCCATTTCTACATCTACATAAGTTAATCAGGCCAAGTTATTTAGTGCAAATTTAGTCACAATTTAATTTTATCGAAAATCGTCAGTTTATCCATTACGAATTGGCCGAAACATTTGGGCGTTATGAATTATAATGCCCTACAATTCTGACTAATAAAATAAAATTGACATCTATTAAATAAACTATGACTCTATTAAATTTTATTTGCTATCGAATAGTAAATATCGCAGAGTACGCGTCAAAAGTCGTTATCTAATATTTTATGTAGAACCTGATGGTTTGGATTTTATAAAAAAGTTAGCATTGTTTTAAACCACCCACAACACAAACTACAGCTTGTTTACTCGAAATGATACTTGATGATGCATTTATTTGATTAATAAATATTTATAAATGGATCTATTGTGTACTTTATGCTGCACATTACTTGTAGAATTTAAGCATTTTTTACAAGCAAGAAATTAATATTAAAACTCATTTACCAAAATTGAATAAACTAACACCGTACAACAAGAAGATGTTGAATTCTTATCTCAAACAATAATAACAATATTTACACGCAAATGAAATTAAATTATAATTATTGCAAAAAGCTGCAAATTGCATGAAATCTAATTTTTTATTGGCTTACGAGACAAGCCAATGCACGAAGTGAATATTAATCTTCATTTCGTAATGGATTATTGTGCACGCTATGTTAGTAGTTTTCGTCGATGGAAGTGTGCTTTAGTTTCGTAGCTCGATTTAGGTTTAATCTGCCTTACTAAGTTGACTTATGTCATATTTGGGATTTTCAACACCTTTCAAATTTAAATTACAAATTAAATGTACTGATCAAATAAGAACATTTTCGCTTTTTTCAGAAACAATTCGACAATATTTTGCTCAAAAACTCAATTCATCTGCTGGTCCTTTGAGGAGAGCTCATGGTTGGTAGAGACATTTTTTGCTAAAGATTATCGCAAAATTCCAAAACGATATTTCGCCAGACGTAGTACAATTTTAGGTGGAGCTGGAGAACAGATTCTTCATCATTCGATTTTGCTACGACCGCGCTATATTGTTTTCTTCTCTAGCCATTCCTTACGTGAATTTTAATTGAATCCTCGCTACTCGTAGCGTTTACCTACGTGCTTCAAGGGATCTTCCTAACAAAGCCGTCTTATCGTAACGGAACATTTTTATCATTATTGTGGTGAAACTAAAAAATAACACAATAATTATTAATATTAATAGCGGTTACCCAAATCTGTTTGGTTGACGCGGTTTGATGTCAGAACTGTTTTGCCTTGCGTTTTTGATAACAATTTAAACAATTTTCTCAAATATTATACAACCGCTACAATCTAGTAAAATTTGTTTTACTTACTTAAACAGAAATAATAATATTTACTCTAATAAAATTAGATTTCAATTTTTACATGCAGGAAGTAAATACGACTATTGTTAAATTCATTAAACGGCATTATGAAATAAATTGAAATGAATAAATATTGTGAATCATAATTTTAAATAAGTGTTTATTAAATTATGAAACTATTGTTTTGCTACATGCAATTGAACACTAATTTGCAACACAATTTAGTAAAATAATATCAAGTAAATTAAACTTAATAAAGTTATTTATTAACTTTAACACGCATTATTTACAAAACTTTTCAAAATATAAAATAATCTTTCAGTTATTTCATGCAGGAAGTTATTCTTCCTAATGTTATCGCCAAGTAATAACTAAGATAAATATAAAATATTGTTTAATCAAATTTAAAATGAATAGACAGTGTACTTAATTATGCTACACATTGTTTTTAATCTAAATATTTATCGGGCTCTTAATCAAACAAATTATTATATGCAGGAAGTGAACGTTAATGTTAATTTAGTAAAGTTTATTAGATATAAAAATTAAATATAAGAAAGATTCATTTAAGCCATATGCAAAATATTGTCACAAATAAAATTAGGTTTCTATTATTACATGCGAATATGTATATGAATTAGAGCTTAAATTGAAATAACGGATTAACGGATTAATAAATGCATACAGATCAATAGTGAACATAATTATTATGCACATTGCGCATGAATACAGTGAAATTTAATGATCATGTAGTAAAATTTACTAACACAACTACAAACAAAAATGTTACATCGAAAAACATTTCATTGTTGCATTATCTACAATATTTACAAATAGCTTACAAATATTACATTCAGAAAGTAAATGTAACCTTTGCATGCACGAAGTAAACTTTAATGTTTATTTAGCAAAGTTTAATAAAATACCAAGATACAAAAAGCATGTATCTCATATGGTTTTCCGCAAACGTTAATAATGATATTTACAAAAAAAAATAAGATCTCAATTATTACATGCAGGAAGTGAATACTCTTGTTACAGAACTAAAACTTTTACTTGATATAAAATTTAAACGGATCAATATTGTACTTTATTAAAATAGCAAATTGTATGTTATATAAATATTTATTACCTTATTCATTAAACAACTTATTACGTGTACGAAGAGAATGCAAATGTTTATTTTAGTAAAGTTTAGTAAAAATATAATTTAAAAGAAGATTAATTCTAATAAAGTTTTGTTTAAGCCTTATTTACAATATGTATGCAAATAAAATTATTTTTAAATAATTACATGCCGGAAGTAAACTTTTCTACAGGAAACATAGATATATGAATTGGAACAGAAATTAAATTATAAAATGCGTTTGTTGGATTGTTATATTCATGTACATTGCATGTTATCTAAATATTTATTAGCATATTACAGATATTTTATAATATGCAGAAAGTAAATTTTAATGATCCAGTATCATCAATATGCACAAACATAATATCAGCTTTTAATTATTACATGGAGGAAGTTTTTTGTTTTTTGTTTTTATTCTTTGCAATCTTTTCTTGGGCCGAAGCACTCCTAACTCTTTCGCAGTTCGCTTATTTACGTCCTCACCTTACGCAGTTCTGCCAAATCGAGGACGTACGGATATAGGTCCGATTTGTTACCATCTGCACATTGCATAGCTCCATGCCAGCCTATACTGGCATGGAAGATGGGTTGGCCCATGAGTTCTGCACTCCGACAGGGGGTCATAGATGTATTCCTTCTCATCACAAATCGTAGTTTGATGATGAAAATTCCCTTTGCATCCTGCCCCTATTGGGATTCGAACCTGGTACCTCCCGATCCAAACGCCAAAGCTTTAACCACTATGCCATTTGGTCGGTCATGGAGGAAGTTAATTCTCCTATTGTTATTGTCATGTATGAATTACAGTTTAAAATAAACACAAAATTAAGTTATTTGATATCAAAATTCAAATGGTATTTTTTTAATCACAATGCTAAATATACCAGGTTATTTAAAAATTTAGTGATTTATAAGCCGAACAAAATATTACATGCACGAAGTAAATATTATTGCTCCATTAGTAGAATAATAACATAATAGTAGATTATATCTAATAAAGTTTCACTTAAGCATTATAGACAATAATTACAATAATAGAATTAGATTTCAATAATTTCATGCAGGAAGTGAATTATTATAATGTTCCAAATAGATATGAATTGGAGCTTAAATTAAACTTTAAAATGCATTAGTTGGATAACAAAATTCAAAAAGATCAATTGTGTTCTTAATTATGAATTATGCTGAACATTGCATATCAACTAAATATATACGAGTATAGGCTTATTAAACAAATATATAAATTATATGCAGGAAGTGAATTTTGTTTTAGCTAAGTTAAAAAAAATCAAAACATACAAAAACCGTATAACACATCGTTATTGTAAAGCATTAATAACATTATCATCAAAAATAAAATTACATTTTAACTATTACATGCAAATATAAAATAAAATCAACATAAAACAAAATAAATCATTTATTTGATAACCAAATTCAAATGGATCACTAGTGTACTTATTGGATTATTAACCAAATAAATTAATACATGCACGAAGTATAAGTGTTTACTTAGCAAAATTAAGTAACTCCATAATATACGAGTACCAGAAGATTGTATCTCCCTATTTTAAAGAAATGCTTGCTTACAATATTTTCAAAAATTAAATTAAATTTTAATTTATACATGAAAGAAGTGTAATTGTAATCGCTGTCTATAAACTAGAGTTTAAAACGAATTTAAAATGCTTTTATATGGTATCAAAATTTAAATATATCCGTAGTGTACTTTGTTATACTGCACATTGCAAATATTCTAAATAGTTATTAACTTAATAATCAAACAAATTTTTGCATGCACGGAGTGAATACTAACGTACATTTATATACACGGTCCGAATCCCGATAAGGACAGGATGCAAAAGGAAATGTTTGTCAACAGATTACGATCTGTTATTAAAACAATTACAATTACGACCCCCAATCAGCGTGCAAAACTCATGGGCCGACCCATCTTCCACGTCCAGCACTATAGGCTGGCATGGAGCTATGCAGCGCGCAGATGGTAACTTAAATCGGTTCTCTAGCCATACGTCTTCAATTTGGCAGGAATTGCGTAAGGTAAGATGGGAAAATCAACCGCGAAAGAGCAGGGAGTGCTTCGGCCCATGGATTTAAAAAAAAAATTTCACTTAAACTTTATTTACAAAATTTAAACAAATAAATATAACTAGCTTTCAATTGTTACATGCAGGAAGTGATTTATTTCAATTGTTAAAGTTATAATGAATTAGAATTTAAATTAAAATATAAAATAGATTTGTTTTGATAAATAAATTCAAACGGATCATTAGTGTACTTAATCATGCACATTGCTTGTAATCTAAACAATTGTTGGCTAATTAAACAAAGACATTATTACATGCAAGAAGGAAATATTAATTTTAGTTAGCAAAATTAAATAAATTAACTACAGTCAAAAGGATTGTATTGATTAATTCACTCAATCGAGAATATTTACACAAATAAAACTAAACAATACTTATAACATGCATAAAAAATGAATTATTTCATTGTTTAAAATCACATGCCCGAATGTATAATAGTTCACATTTAAATAAATTCAAAAATCATTTATTTAATTCTCAATTCAAATAGATCAATAGTACATTAAAATGTTGGACATTGCATAAAATCTGAATATTAATTTGCTTATTGAATAGTCAAATTATTACATGCACGAAGTGAATATTAACATTCATTTAGTAAAATTTATTTAAATATAATAAGATTAAATCTAACAAAATTTAACTTAAGCCGTATTTATAATATTTACAAAAATAGAAGTAGAATTTAATAATTACATGCAGGAAGTGAATTCTTCAATTCTTACAATCACGTGAATTGGAGCTGAAATTAAAATACTTAAAATTAAAAAACTTACAGCATTTATACATTCATGGTTTGTTAGGTAATAAACATATCTTATTAATTATATGCAGGAACTAAATTTATTGTTGATTTAGTTAAGTTTAGTAAACAATCAACATATAAAAGATTATATCTAAATAAATTCTATTGATGCACTATTTACAATATTTATAATTGCATTTATTAAGTAACTTAATTTAAATGGATCAGTAGTATACCATAGTATGCTGCTCTTTGTATGAAATTTAAAAATTTCATTTGTTTATTATTTTTTAGAAACTAACTCTTAAAAGCAGGAAGTTAATATTAATCAATTTAATTAAAATGCACAAACAGCCTATTTAATTATGTTGAACATTGCAGGAAATCTTAACATTCATTGGCTTCTTAATCGAACAATTTATTGCATGCAGGAAGTGAATATTTATAATAATTTAGTAGAATTTGGTAAATAAAAAATTTAAAGAAAATTAAATATAATAAAGTATCACTAGCAAATTTAAATTATTATGCACATTGCATATTCAAAGTGAAATTTAATGATCATTTAGTAAAACTTACTAGACCGACAGCATAAAAGAGCTTATATGTAGTAAAATTTCATTAAAACACTATTTACAATAATTTCAATAATATTTTTGATTTTCATATTTTATATTTAGAGAAAGGATGTAATCTAATTATTTATTGGCTTTATAATCAAACAAAGTTTACATGCACGAAGAATTAATGTTCATTTAGTAAACTTTAGTAAAATAACAATATAAAAGAAGATTAGATAAAATTTAAATAACAAATAAAATGTAATTTAAATAATTACACGCAGGAAGTAACTATTCAATTCTTTCTTTTTAATCATAGGTATATAAATTTGAGCATAAATTATATTATGAAATGCGTTTATTTGATTATTAATTTCATGCACATTGCGTGTTACCTAAATATTTATTGGCTTATAAAACAAATACTTTACAATATGCAGGAAGTAAATTTTAATGATCTTTTAGCAAAATTTATTGAACCAACAACATACAAAACATGTAGTAAACTACCATTTAAGCTAGGTAAAATCTTCTACAATTTTAAATAATTTAAAATTTGTGGTAGGGATGCAGTTCTTTGTCTTAAAATTGTTACATTTCACCATTAAATTCTAATTAATTTGGTGATCGCTAACGAAAAAAATGGAAATTATCGACACATTGTCTACATTGTCTACACGTTCACAATATTATTAAACTACACTGTGCACCATATTGCATGTAATCTAAATATATTATATGTTTGTTAAACAAATAAATTATTACATGATCGGAGTAGTAATTTCATTTAGCAAAATTTAGTAGTATGGCAACATATAAGGTGCTAATATCTAATTAGGTTTTTTAAAGCATTAGTAATGCAATTTACTTAAATAAAATTTAATTTCACTCAGTCAAATTATTTGAAATAACTACATACAAGGCTATTATATCTAATAAATTTTAAAATAAACGATATTAATACTATTTTTAGGAATAAAATTTTATTTCAAATTATTGGCTATCTTGTGCGATAGCGAGATATAAGTTTGGTTTTGACTCAAATGAAATATAGAATTTTTTCAATTAAACAACTCTGTTGTCCCATCATACTGCCGTAACTAGACTACACAAACACGAAAATAGTTTTGAAATAATATTTAAAATATTATTAATATTTAAATTGTGTTGTACTTGCAAAAAGTGAATATCGCCATTATTTGAGCCATATATAGGGTGGGCTAAATAATTTTTTTTTAAATGCATTAAAACAAAAAGTTCTCAATATTTTTTAACATTTATTTTTTCATTGTAAAGAACATGGAATACTATTTCATTCACATAACTGCCTCGGCTGGCCTTGACGTAACCCATACGGTCGGTCCAATTTTTGAGGACATTTTGAGAGCGTCAATCGTTGCTGATTTATCGGCGTAATACTTCTCTTTGACAGCACCCCAAAGATAATAGTCCAACGGCGTCAAATCACAGCTCCGAGGCGGCCAAATCACATCAGCATTTCGGCTGATTATTCGATCTTCGAAGACCGTGCGCAAAAGATCAATTGAAACGTGTGCTGTGTGGCACGGAGCGTCGAATTGTTGAAACCAAATGTTACCTATGTCGTCCTCTTCAAGTGCCGGGAACAAAAAATCGTTTATCATGGCGCGGTAGCGCTCACCATTGACAACGGCGGCTCCTTGCACATTTTCAGAGAAAAATGGCCCAATGATGCCACCGGACCAAAATCCGCACCAAACAGTCACTCGTTGAGGATGCATCGGTTTATTTACGATCACGTGCGGGTTCTCCGTGCCCCAAATACGACAATTCTGCTTGTTTACATAGCCGCCAAGATGGATAGATGCATAGCGCCTCATCCGAAAAGATGATTTTTTTGGCAAAATTTTCGAATTAATGCTTCAATATTTCCCAGCGTTGTCCAAGCGAATACCCAACCATTTTCGTTCACCGGAAGGATAAAACTAACTTTCTGTCAAATCAGAAGTGGCATAACCCTGGCCATACTCAAAAAAACCGCTAGTTCAAAAAAAAAATTATTTGGCCCACTAAAGCCCCATTAAAGATTCAGCAATCGGATCGATTTCTTGCTGGGGCTTAATTTTTTTCTTTCTCTGTAAATAAATCGTTGTTGATTATGCTTCATTGAATAAACACAAAGAACATTCTTATCATAAAAATGGGTAATTTTTAGTATTTTTTAAAGTTTAGAATTTCTGATTTAAAAAAACTAATAAGCATTACATATATTCAAATTAGAACATAAGAAAACGTCAAAAACGTAACCGAATTAATAGAAATAAAAAAATATTAAAAATTATTTATATATTATTTATATAACATAAACTTTTTGATTTTTTGAGGAACTTGTCAAAATTTTCTCCTCACGTATTTTGTAGCAGAATACTTTTTACGTATTTGTCCAAACTAAATAAAACAAGACTATTTCCGCCATTTTAAAACTAATATTTGCTTATTTTTAATAATTTATAGGTTGTAAAATACAACGTCAATTATTGAAAATTACGATTTAAATAATTTTTAGGTTATGTTTGTATTGCAGTCAAAAAATACCCCTATATGTTCTACTATAAAAAAAATTGTGTCTCAGTCACTCTCATGTAGATATTTTATTCTTGTCCCTTTTAAATTCTGTACAAAATCTTGTGAATTTGAATGGAATAGCGCTATTACATCTGACCGCAATTGTTGCTCTCAGTTCAACTATTTGAAAAAATTATGGTTAGATTTACAATACATACAAATTTCCCATTTACAAATTAAATATGTAAAAAATTTAATTTTTTATTTATTTTATGCAACAAAAATAGCATGTGATGGTTGGCTTTCTGTTAACACTACTCTTACTGAACTTTGCATATACGGTAATGCTATATTTTCCAAATTAAGTAAATTTCCGCCCCAGAAAATAAAAAAAAGATAATTTTCGTTGCATTTTTAGTGAACGTGAGAGGATAAATTATGTAAAAACTTAAAGATAATATTTAATAAAACTTCACACAAGCATTTTTTATAATATTTACACAAGTGAAATAAGATGTTATTTATTATATGCAGGAAGTAAAATTGATTCAAATACTCAAATACTCAAATACTCGTAGTGTACTTATTTATGCTGTACATTACTTAAATCCTAAATATTTATTGGATTGTTAAACAAACATTTAATTACAAGCAAGAAGTAGTAATGTCATGAATACTTATCAAATTTTGTAAAATAAAAACACACAAGGAAATCATAACTAATAGTTTCTTCGTAACTTTCCCACGAATTATTTACAATATTTTTTAAAATAGAAAGTAACCTGTAAGTTATTAATGTAATAAGAGAAACCTTCTATTGTTACCGTCAAATATGAATTACTGTTTATAATAAATATAAAATGTGATTATATGATGTCAAAGTTAAAATTTATAAACGGTGTACTGAATTATGCTGCACATTGCATGTAATTTAATATTTATTGAATTATTAATTGAACACATTATTACATGCAGGAAGTAAATAATTATGGTTATTTAGAAAAATGTATTAAAATTACAATATCAAAGAAGATTAGGTTATAATTCAATTTCATTAAAGAATAATTTATAATTATTAATTATTTATTATTATTAATAATTATTTCAATTATTACAAGCAGAAAGTGAATGCTCATATTATTGCTATATATGAATTTATTATCAAAATTAATTCAAGTGAATCAACATTGCTATTTGTTATGTTGTAATTGTGCGTGTAGACTAAATTATTTTTAGTTTATGAAACAAACAAACAGTCCTATATGAATTAGATTTTAAAATAAATATAAAATGAATTTAATTTAAATATATAAATTCAAATACATCAATAATGCACTTTATTATGCTGCACAAGGCATGTAATCTAATTGATATGAATCACAGTTTAAAAGAAATATAAAATGACATTATATGATATCAAAGTTCAAATGGAGTAACAGTGTACTGAATTATGCTGCACATTGCATGTCATTTAATATATATTGGCTTATTAACTAAACTCATTATTAAATGCAGGAAGCAAATATTTATGTTCAGTTAGTAAAATTGATTAAAAAACAACATAAAATAAGATTTGATATAACAAAATTTCATTTAAGAATAATTTACAGTATTTACACAAATTAAATTGGATTTTCATTATTACATGCAGGAAGTGAATGCTCATGTTGTTACAACCATATATGAACTTGAGCTTATTAAATTCATTTATTTTATATCAAAATTCAAGTTGATCAGTAGTGCTATTGGTTATGTTGTAAATTGCGTGTAGACTAAATTATTTTTGGTTTATAAAACAAACAAATCATTACATGCGCGACGTGAATGATAATGTTTAGTTAACAATATTAGAAGAATTAC
Organism: Nephrotoma guestfalica; assembly: GCA_963691935.1. Lineage (NCBI taxonomy): Eukaryota > Metazoa > Arthropoda > Insecta > Diptera > Tipulidae > Nephrotoma > Nephrotoma guestfalica. Next base: position 24,364 of record CAVNVL010000016.1, on the reverse strand, counting down.
GATATTATTGAGATAATAACTGCTATAAAACTACTTGTAATCTTTAAAACTAGTTGTAACTAAAATACAAATTTCATTAAATTTCAGATACTTAAATAAATTTTTTTGCTGTATTAATGTTCCGCCCAACTGGCCAATCCAATTTGAACGGAGAGGCCAACTCGTACAAATATGTATTCATAAGTTGGTTTTTGAAACAGGCTGAACAAAATAGTCCCGCTGACTGGACTGTTTGTAAAAACTTCTTTAAAATGTATTAATATTTTCTTCGATGTGACCACGTTCATAATTAATTGCTGCAGTTTTGTGTGTATTGCATATATATTGGACTTCAACCACAAAGGTGGGTTGTGATTATTCTTTTTCGTATTTATTCAGATATTGCAACAATTTTCGGTATAATTAAGAATAACAAACAAACAGTAGCCGTACCAACATACCTATGTGAGTTTATTTAACATTCAATAAATCAATTTACCTATAAAAATACTCATGTCGTATGGTAATTGCATTTGTTTATTAACTTTCATACATTGTTTAAACAGAACAAACTCAAAATATATTTACTTAAGTTACACATGGTTATACAATGTATACAGGTAAACAAAACAATATACCATGTATCATTTAAGTATATACGGTACGTTAAAATGTATCTAACGACATAGCCAGATACAATTATATTTGATATTTGTCTAAATTTGCATTTCCGGTGTACAAAGTAAATATTTTATTTCAATTTGAAAAGCGAATCGTAAAATGAGATTTAGTTTGAATTGTCGTGCAAGTACTCTTACATGACTTATATGTAGATACAGTCTATGATTTTAACAAATCTCTTTGGCAATGTTGATATCGATATAATCGTTTATGTGTAATATCATAAGAAAAGTAGTAAATACATATTATACAATGTTTAAAGATAAAATTTTCTACATTTTTTTAAAAATATTTTTAAAAGGAATTCTTCAAATCGTATTTTGCAAAAAATAGACGAGTGTATACCATATATGTTGTGGACAACAGCCGACTTTAACTTTCCAAGGATGTATATAAATTTTGCATACACATTACATATAAAATTGCATCATTCCTCCAGACATTTATTTTTGATATAGCTCTTATGTCAAAGATCACATTCAACACAAAAATGACATAGTGTAGACCCCTAAACATATTGTCAACCATACATTGACGAATTTTTATTTTATTGCTGGAATTTGGAAAAGTTTATCAGTTATGTATTTAAAATCATATTTTTACACAAAGGGAATAAATCACAATTTAAGCCCTTTTAATCAAATCTTAATAGAAACATTTTAACGCTGTTTCTAACAGATTAATTCTTGGGCGATAAACTGACGTTTAAATTGACGTTTTAAATTTAATTTCACTTAATTTTACTCGAACCACATTCATCGAACTTGTTTGCATGAAAATCCATTTCAATCCTAGTTTAATTTTTGCCAGTTTAAGTTAAGTTTCGACCAAACGACACAGTGCTTAAAGCTTTGGCGTTTGGATCGGGAGGTACCAGGTTTGAATCCCGATAGGGGCAGGACGCAAAGGGAATTTTCATCAACAGATTACGATCTATGTTGAAATGAAACACATCTATGACCCCCTCTCGGAGTAGGCTAACATGGAGGTATGCAATGTGCAGATGGTGATAAAATCGGTCCTATAACCGTACGTCCTCGAATTGGCTGACACTGGCGTAAAAGCTAGAACGGTAAAAGCAAACCGCGATAGAGTTGGGGGAGTCTTGGCCCCAAAACAGATTGTATTGTAAATTGTTTATTTTTTATTCAGTCAAGTTAATGATATTGAATGGCATTTTGTTCTCGACACCACGAACAAAATTATACTAATTTCCTAGATTATAAACTTTTTTGGATGATATTTTCGATTTATTTCAATGACCGAGTGATCAACGACACATTCCTGTTGTAGAATATTGGGGCCGATTCTCGGACACCCATTTTATCATTTTATGTTAGTTTAAGTAATAAAATCGTGATTTTGTATTCTGACGGCTAAACATTTTTTATGTTATTTTATTTTTTTATGTTATAATCGTCAAAAATACGATTACCAAGTTTAGTCATTTTATCGAATTTTATGTGGAAAAAAATATGTATTGAGTTTTTATTTTGAAAGAAATTTAAACAATCAAAATGCCAAATTATTTACATGTAATTTTGTTGGCCCGAGAAGATACTGTATAAGATAGCGGAAATTTCTCAGCGGAAAATAAGAGATTTCGCTACTCGCCGCAAGTGGCAGCACAATCACAAAAAAGAATTTTATTTGTTATATAATTACCAGCGGAAATTTATTATTCATTTTGTATCTCTTTTTTCACTAAATAAAACATCCCAGCGGAATAAAATATTAAAAGTGATCCTTAAAATGACAAATTGATTGATCTCCGAAGTAAAGGAACTCGGTAAATCAAATCTTGAAATTTAATAATATTCCGTCTTTCCGCCATACTAAAAGAATGACGATGATATTTGGATAAAAGTATAGATCAGGGGTCCAAAACTTAGGAAAAAATTCTAGGATCTGTTCATGCTGGACTAAACTAGGCCATTTAATAACCAACCCTTTTGAAAATTTAAATTTTTGTATCAATTTATTATCAGTATTTGGCCAATATCTCAAAAACTTCCACTAGTAACAAATACTTCCGGTTGTTTTTCTAATAGCTTAGGTCATACTGAGACTACCAGGAAAATGTGGGGAAAATTGATGGATTACAATTTTCACTATGATTTTTTGTTTTTCTGTGGCCATATAAGTTATTTTCAGTTTTTGGCCAATATCTCAAAAACTTTCACTAGTCACCAATACTTTCGATTGTTTTTCTAATAGCTTAGGTCATACTGAGACTACGAGGAAAATTGGGGAAAACTTGATGGATTACAATTTTCACTATAATTTTTTGATTTTCTGTGGCCATATAAGTTATTTTCAGTTTTTGGCCGATAACTCAAAAAGTTCCACTAGTAACCACTACTTTTGATTGTTTTTCTAATAGCTTATGTCATACTGAGACTACTAGGAAAATTTGGGGAAAATTGATGGAGTATAATTTTCACTATAATCTTTTGATTTTCTGCGGCCATATAAGTTATTTTCAGTTTTTGGCCGATATCTCAAAAACTTCCACTAGTAAGCAATACTTTCGATTGTTTTTCTAATAGCTTAGGTCATACTGATACTACCAGGAAAATTTGGGGAAAATTGATGGATTACAATTTTCACTATAGTTTTTTGATTTTCTGCGGCCATATAAGTTATTTTCAGTTTTTTGCCGATATCTCAAAAACTTCCAATAGTAACCAATACTTTCGATTGTTTTTCTAATAGCTTAGGTCATACTGAGACTACGAGGAAAATTCGAGGAAAATTGATGGATTACAATTGATTGATTACAATTTTCACTATAATCTTTTGATTTTCTGCGGCCATATAAGTTATTTTCAGTTTTTGGCCGATATCTCAAAAACTTCCACTAGTAACCAATACTTTCGATTATTTTTGTAATAGATTAGGTCATACTGAGACAACCAGAAAAATTTGGGGAAAATGGATGGATTACAATTTTCACTATAATTTTTTGATTTTCTGCGGCCATATAAGTTATTTTCAGTTTTGTGCCGATATCTCAAAAAGTCCCACTAGTAACCAATACTTTCGATGGTTTTTCTAATAGCTTAGGTCATACTGAGACTACGAGGAAAATTCGGGGAAAATTGATGGATTACAATTTTCACTATAAGTTTTTGATTTTCTTCGGCCATATAAGTTATTTTCAGTTTTTTGCCAATTTCTCAAAAACTTCCACTAGTAACCAATACTTTCGATTGTTTTTCTAATAGCTTAGGTCATACTGGGACTACCAGGAAAATTTGGGAAAAATTGATGGATTACAATTTTCACTATAATTTTTTAATTTTCTGTGGCCATATAAGTTATTTTCAGTTTTTGACCGATATCTCAAAAACTTCCACTAGTAACCAATACTTTCGATTGTTTTTCTAATAGCTTAGGTCATACTGAGACTACGAGGAATATTCGGGGAAAATTGATGGAGTATAATTTTCACTATAATTTTTTGATTTTCTTCGGCCATATAAGTTATTTTCAGTTTTTTGCCGATATCTCAAAAACTTTTACTAATAACCAATACTTTCGATTGTTTTTCTAATAGCTTAGGTCATACTGAGACTACCAGGAAAAATCGGGGAAAATTGATGGATTACAATTTTCACTATAAGTTTTTGATTTTCTGCGGCCATATAAGTTATTTTCAGTTTTTGGCCAATATCTGAAAACTTCCACTAGTAACTAATACTTTCGGTTGCTTTTCTAATAGCGTAGGTCATACTGAGACTACTAGGAAAATTCGGGGAAAATTGATTTATCAGAATTTTCACTATAATTTTTTGATTTTCTGCGGCCATATAAGTTATTTTCAGTTTTTGGCCGATATCTCAAAAACTTCCACTAGTAACCAATACTTTCGATTGTTTTTCGATTAGCTTAGGTCATACTGAGACTACGAGGAATATTCGGGGAAAATTGATGGAGTATAATTTTCACTATAATTTTTTGGTTCTCTGCGGCCATATAAGTTATTTTCAGTTTTTGGTCGATATCTCAAAAACTTCCACTAGTCACCAATACTTTCGATTGTTTTCTAATAGCTTAGGTCATACTGAGACTACTAGAAAAATTTGGGGAAATGGATGGATTAGAATTGTCACTATAATTTTTTTATTTTCTGCGGCCATATAAGTTATTTTCAGTTTTTGTGACGAGGCACATTTTCATTTAAATGGATATGTGAATAAACAGAATAGTCGGTTGTGGGCAATGGAAAACCCTCACTTTATTCATCATTCACCTTTACAGCCATTTAAAGTGACAGTCTGGTGTGCAATTTGATCAGGAGGAATCATTGGACAAATTAAAACGGCGTAACGGTAACTGTGAATGGGGAGCGGTATCGTGATATGATTGAAAACTTTTTAACGCCACAACTGCATACTTTACTACTTGCATACAGCCAGGATTACAATGGAATTACTGCGAGAACTCTTTCCACAACAAGTTATTTAAAAAAATGGTGATGTTGATTGGCCTCCACGGTTGCCTGGCAAGGCTTATGCAAACAAACCAGAAACGCTTGAGCAACTCAAACAAAATATTCGTGATGAAATTAATGAAATACCGCGTGAAAAGTGTGAGAATGTAATGAAAAATGTGCTCAAAAGGGCTCGCATTTGTGAGGCTAACAGAGGCGGACATTTATCTGATATTGTATTCCATACATAATTGCCGACATTAAATAAAACATTTATCAATATAAAATCCATTCTCTTTCATTTAAACAAAAATCATAAACAAACAAAGTAGTATACCTTCCCAGCGGACACCCTGTACTTGATATTTTCTGAAACCCAAACTGACATTGATTTAATATTTGATTGCTAAACAGAAAAATTTCAAATCTACTTAGAATTAATTTCTCAAATACCGTAGAGAAAACTGGTAGGATTGATATTGGCTTGTAGCTTTCAAGATTGAGCTCATTTTAGTTTTCAAATACGGGAACAATTTTGGCTGTTTTAAGGCATGTAGGAAATTCACCTATTTCTAAATTCACTTAATAAACACATTAAAACACTTGTTTATTATTCCGCAAAAAATTTTTTTTGCGAAATAATAAACAAATGTTTTAATGTGTTTATTAAGTGTTAATGTGTTTCGCCAAGTACCAACGGCGCATAGTGTTAAAAGTATATTTCTAAATTATTATTGAAGGATTTGGCAACAGATTCGCCAAATTTTCCAACGAAATGTTTAAGAACTTTTGCCGAAATTTCATCCAAACCGTTAGCCACTCTTGTCTTTAAAGTGTTTATAGTTGTTGTTAACTCGGCTACTTCAATAGCTTCGGGACTAAAAGAACTGCGAATATCCTAATTTATACTTCCAGGGTTCTCAAGGCGAGGAAAACACCTTCCATTCATTAACTTTTGGGCTACAATAGTAAAGTGTTTATTGAATAAGTTTGCAGCTAGTATATCACTAACTAAACCACCAAGTTCATTTTGAATAATTTTTTTTTATTGCTGCAATCCTTGTTGAAAATAATTTTTCTAAATTGCTGCCACAGAAGAGTAGTGTTGTTATTGTCTGTGCTTGATTCTATCAAATGTCCATAATGGAGCTTTTTAGCCAGTTGTATTTATTCTTAACTGATCATTCGGTATCTCATTTGTTGGCAACCTCTTTACCAATATCCACATACTTTTTTTTAATATTTTGCAAAATATCTGATGACATTCTAGTGGCTGTGCTCCGTAACTAATTTTCCTAATTCATTTATAAAATTCTCGAGATTCATCAATTGAGTAACTCATTTAAACTCTTATCACTACTAAATGCTTGGAAATTCAAGATATTGTAAGTTGCGTTCTCTGCCGATTTTGAAATACAATAGTTCCCTTTTCTAGTTTAATTGTTCTCACCTCAAACGACTTTCATCAACATTTCTGAAACTTTGGGAAAAGTATTTTAGAGGTCAATCCGATTTGAGATGGAGGGGGGGGGGGTCAGATTTATTTTTTTTGGGCTGGTGATGGGGTTTTTACAAATGTAAAGAATCGACAGATTGGTTTTGATTTTGGGAAAAATTGTTTAGAGACTTTTCTATCGGGCCGGGGCCTCGTTCATAATTTTTTTTTCAGCTCGATTGGGATATATGGAAATTTTAGGAATTCAATGGGATTATAATCCGGTGGACCCCGAAAGATTTTGATTAAAATTGCGGTGTTAAAGGTTTTCTAATGTCTGGAATGGATTGTGATGAGTCCTAATTTGGACAAAATCTGCTTAGGCAGCCCTCTGTTGGAGCATGGTCGAATCGTTTGTTTTTAATTTGAGAAATCTATTCCAATGGGTTCTATTCATGGGGTTCATGGTTTGGATTGGAGCTGTCTTTAAACATTTATTAAGAGGAACGATCATTAAGAGCACTAAGAGAGCCGTGATCTGCAATTGCTTGAAGACAACAATCATCGGAACATGACGCTTGCAGACGCAGCATTCGCTTTTTCACCACATCAAATCTATAAATTTTTCACCATTTTGTTGACGACATGCATTCGGGCACAATCATCAAATCTGTGGGTTAAATATAAAAATCACATGAGCCAAGAACTTCCAAATCATTCGTATTTTAGTCATTTTATCGATGTATTATCGCATTTTGCCATATCTGAATATCACGGAACCTAGATAGAAGGATGAAACTAAGGCGGTAAATGTAAAACCTTAAATGAAAATTCATATAAGAAGAGGCTTCACAGGCTAGATTTTTCAATGTAAATCCCTGAACTTCCAAATCATTCGTATTTTAAGGAATTTATCGGTGCTTTTTGCATTTTTATATAGTTGAATATGAATGGGAAGGGGAAGCTGAAAGGATAAATTAGTTATTAGAATTTTATTATACATTTTATTTATTTGCAAAATATTTGCAAAATCCCACCTTTTAATGGGAATTAAATATCGAATTGGGTAAACCAAATTAATGGAATTACTTAAACTAGTTGAATTGAACATTCAGATCAAATTTCATGATTGTGCCTATACATATAAAAATTTTCAAAAATTATCTTTTGAAACTAGGGTTGAAACGGGGGTTTCCTATGTGCGATTCTGGCTGATCGAGAATAGGCACAATAATAAAATTTGATCTGAATGTTCATTTCAACTAGTTTAACTGATATTATTAATAAATGGTGGATTTCCAGAAATCACCCATAAAATTGTTTTCGAAATTGATCGATTGAGATAATGGTTGAAACGGTGGTTTCATACGGGTGTTTCTGGCTGATGTTACATAGACACAATCATGAAACTTGACTAATATGTTCAGTACAAGCAGTTCAAGTGATTTCATTAGCAAAATGTGCGATTTTAAAAAATCATTCAGTAAGCTTATTTCAATAATTTAAGTTTTAAATATAGGGTTGAATTAAAGGTTTCTATTCCCAATTCTGGCTGATATTGAGTATGCCACCAGTGAATCCTGGTCTTATCAGGTTATATACATCTAGTCTAAATATTGTGACAACAAAACAACGACTTTTTCTTACATAGTTGATCTACTGTAACAGCTTTTGTGCATGATGCATGTACATGGGCAGATAAAGCCGTTCCACGAACAATTCTGAAAGTGAATTAAAATCATTTTGGTATGCACAGTTTTGCACTATTTGGAATAGGTTTAGGATATGTAATTTGCCTAAGTTTCAAAAATAAAACAACCACTCGAATTCTTAAATAAAGAAAAATATGATATATACATATAAGAAATAAAAAACTTCGATTTAACAGATAAATTCTAAATAAAACATTTAGGTTCTTTATCTTGCAAAAAATTGTTGCAGAAACGTTTGAAACCTATGTTTTTCCTCTACGGCTACGAACAATTTGTAATGCATGCCCCTCCCTATATTTATAACATACCTGCGAAAAAATTATATAATTAAATTCGTTACCATTCAATTTTTTCGCTGATAACAATCAAATCTTCCCTCATGAAAATATAATTTTCGAACATATTTCACTTAACATTTAAAATTACAAGCTTTTTATAAGATATGCATATAGTGATATTTAAATCCCTTGCAGCATGTATCTGAACAAAATAAATACAACAACAGTTTCTATTATGTATTGTAACCCCTATGATATTAAAATGTCGCAAATTTTAAAAGTCAACAACGTAAACCATATTGTTGGGTACTTGCAAAATATGTATTTTGCACTTTAAGCAATCCCTGAGCGCTAAAACTTTAATCTGCTCGAATACGTTAATTTAGTGTTTTTTGTGTACTCGTATACGAGTACAGTGAAATTACCACCCGATAAATAATTCTCGCATATACGCCGAGGACATGATATCAAATAAAAATAATCTTTATGTCTTTTAATATACTAAAAGTGTCACTATTGTCACGTTTATATATAGGAGTGTACATAAGCGTGTATATAGATATACAATCCTCATCGTATACATAAAAGGATGATTAATGAGGTGGTAATAATTCACAAAAATATAAAATTTACGAAATTGATATCAACCACTTTACGTTCAACTTATCTGAATTCATTATTGCTATGGTGTGTTGTTATATACAGCTCGTCTCCCATAAAGCGACGTAATTGTTACCATGGGACACAGACGTTAGTAATTGATATTTTGCGGTAAAACTAACGTTAAAAGATTTTTATCTCCCTTAGTATATAAATATTGTATAATGTAGTTAGTTGGTGTGTAAACTACAAAGTGGATATGTATATTCCTTTGTAAGAGTATTTTCAAAATTATGTTTCATCTTCTATCATGCGTTTATCCGAATTTTATCCCCTTTTTATAGAAATTTATTTGTGTAGAAAATCTAAATACGTATAATTGTGTATTGAGGGCTCATCTTCTTTCTCCATTTCGTATTTTATCTTTATAACAGAAATTGTAAATTTTATTTTTTTTTGTACAATTTTGATGATAGATATAAGATAAATTATCATTGGAATTTGTAAATAAATTAAAACTTGAATTGTGCTGAGCAAAACAATTAATTATGTTGTCTGTATGATTTTTAAACAAATTTGTATTTCTAACTATTCCGATGATATTTATAGGCAAAATATTTTAAATTACTTTACATTTCGACAACTTTAAAATGAGGTGGTGTAAGTGAATAAATAAAGCAATATTCACAGAGCTCACAATTGTCAGGAGGCGGTACCCGCAACGAATGTAAAGAAAATGCTAAACTTTTGCTAGTTTCATTAATTGTGATTGTGTTAGTAATGTTACCTGAGTAAGACGGAACATTATCGAAGATTAGAGTTTTCTTTGATGTATTTATTAAATCCTATTAAAATTAATTGAATAATAATAATTAACCGCTTCATATCGACTAGTTTTTGATTTAATTCAAAGATACATGTATTTAAAATTCTCATGATGTTCATATTTAGACATCAAAAAAAAAATAATGTTCATAATTCTAACCAACAAGTTATACAATATAGTAGATAAAACAATCTTTAAGGAATTCTCGAAAAAGAGGTATTCCTAGAGATCTTAACACAACCAGGTGAATGAGGCGTTAGTTGGAGGCCTTGATAGTTAAAAAATATATTCTGTTGCTCCCCAACCAGGGGAGGGGACATTTAATAAAAGTTTGCATTATAACCAAATATAATAAAAATGATTAGGCCAGCTGAGATATCCTTAGAGATCTTAACACAACTTCATGCATATGAGGTGTTAGAAGGCCACCATAGTTAATAGAAAAAATAATCAGGAGCTCCCAATCCAGGGGTGGAAACAATTCATACAATTTAGTATTATGACGAAATATAATAAAAATTTATAGGCCAACTGAGATATCCTTAGAGATCTTAACATAACCTCAGGCATATGGGGTGCTAATTGGAGACGATGTCAGTTTATATATATATTCAGTTGCTCCACATCCAGGAGATGGGACATTTCCATGGATGGGGAGCAACTGAATATATTTTTTAACTGACATGGTCTCCATCTAACACCCCAAATGCCTGAGGTTGTATTAAGTTCTCTATGGATTTCTCATGTGGTTTAAGAATATTTGTTATATTTGGTCATACTACGAAAACCTGTAAACTGTTCTCACCCCTGGATTTGAGGTTCTTGATAATTTTTCTAACTGATATGGTTCCCGACTAACACCCCATATACCTGAGGTTGTGTTAAGGTCTCTAGGGATATCTCAGCTGGCCTATCAATTTTTATTATATTTGGTCGTAATGTATGAATTGTTTCCACCCCTGGATGGGGAGCTCCTGAATATTTCTTCTAATAACAATGGTCTCCTTTTAACAATTCATACACATGAGGTTGTGTTAAGATCTCTGAGGATATCTCCGTTGGCCTAAACATGTTTATTATATTTGGTCATAATACAAACTTTTATTAAATGTCCCCTCTCCTGGATGGGGAGCAACAGAATATATTTTTTTACTGACAAGGCCTGCAACTAACACCCCATATACCTGAAGTTGTGTTAAGATCTCTAGGGATATCTCATGTGGTTTAAGAATTATTGTTATATTTGGTCCCAATACAAAAACCTCTAAACTTTTCCCACCTCTGGATGGGAGCCTCCTGTCTATTTTTTTTTTAACTTTTTCTATACATTTTTTTCTAACTGACATGGTTCCCAACTAACACCCCATATACTTTAGGTGGTGTTAAGATCTCTATGGATTTCTCAGTTGGCCTATCAATTTGTATTATATAGGCCATAATACTAAATTGTTTGAATTGTTTCCACCCTGGATGGGGAGCTCCTGAATATATTTTTAACTGACAAGACCTCCAACTAATACATTATATACCTGAAGCTCTCTAGGGATCTCTCATGTGATTTAATAATTTTTGTTATATTTGGTCCTAATACAAAATCCTGTAAACTGTTCCCACCCCTGGATGTGGAGCTCCTGAATATTTCTTCTAATAACTATGGTCCCCTGGATGATAAGCAACTGAATATATTATTTGACTTACATGGTGTCCAACTAACACTCCATATACCTGAGGTTGTGTTAAGAACTCTAGGGTTATCTCAGTATACCATTTCTAAAATAGGATTTCTAAAAATAGGAGTTCTCTTCCCGGGCTTTGGAGCTTGATATTATTTTTCTAATTTTTTTACACTTGGGTGCTAAAATTGTACACCGTTGCATTTTTTTTCTTCATCCCGAACAAGAAAATGAGTGCCACACCAGAGATAGCTGCTCAATTGGTTGCACTAACTGATGCGGAGTAGACTCAAAGTGAAGTGGCTCGACAACTAAATTTGAGTCGATTCTCCGCTCGTCGAGTAAAGCTAAGATACGAGATTGCTATTGAGAATACGAAATTGATCCCAGACCATCGGTAGGCCACCTTCAGTTCGCTCGAGAGCATTGGGATTTTACAGAAGAACAATGGAGAACAGTCCTGTTCTCTGACGAGTGCAGGATGTGTTTACATGGCAACGATGGACGAAGAAGAGTTTACAAAAGATCATAGGAGAGCAACCTTCACTATGTTGTATTGAAGAACGTGTTTTGTATGGTGGTCGATCGTGCATGTTCTGAAGAGGTATGTCACTGGAGGCGAAGACAGATCTTCTGTTCATCTCTGGAGCGAATACTGGCCGCCGATCAAGTAAAGTGACTTCTCAACGGTACATTGAAGAAATACTCGAGGACTACGTCGTACCTTTTGCCGGGTTTATTGGTGAAAACTTCCTGTTCATGCAGGATAATCCGAGACCGTATATGGCTGGTCTAGTGTATCAGTACCTTCAATAAGTGGATGTTTCTATGATGGAGGGGCCAGCTCGGAGCCTGGACCTCAATCCCATTAATCATTTATGAGACGAACTGAAAAATTGAGTTCGAGCCAAAGTTATTGCTCCAACGAGTCTCCAGGACCTGCAACAGGCAATCGCAGACGAACAGGAAGCGATACTTCAAGATTTGGTTAAAACTTTGGTGAAATCATAGAAACATTGAATGTAAGCTGTTATTCGGGCTGGGGAAGAGAATGCATCTTATTAATAAAAATATTGTTTTTGCTGATTTCCTTGTTTTAATTCGATTTTTACTAATAATTTTCATGCTGACAAATTCACAAAAAACGTGTACTTCATATGTTGACCTCAAAATTTACTTTGTTCGCACGGTATAAGTACAAAAAGAGTACCACTGGATAGAAACAGACTTTGAATCTGCATTTTAGATAATTAAACAAACATTTGATTTTAGATATTTTTGGACTTTTGCTGAAAATTGAACAATGTGCGTATTTTTTGCACCCAAGTGTATTGCCACACCCACTTTACCCGAGTATGAATTAAAATTTCTCCGGTTATCTCATTTGATTTCGATAATTCTTTCTTATGCAGTTCAGTGTGTAGTGTTTGTTACTAATCTGCCTCGGATACTGATTTTATAGTTATTTTTGTAAAACTTTTATTAACCGCAATATTCGTGTTAGTGAATATTGATTAATGAAATGGTACTGATATTTTAATTTCGTTAAATTTTTATAAAGATAACTGCAAAATAGTTAAAATAATGTAAGTTACGTTTGGTTCCGCTTTGTACAGGTATCATTTTGATATGCACCAACACATATAAACGTTTAGCATAGACTTAGTAAAAATTTCACACTGCTGTATAAATATGTGAAGTTTTTTTACTAGTAAAACTTTAGAAGTAACTTCACATGCATGTACCCACACTCGTAAACTATTAAGGAAATAATATTCTGCATAATATCAAGGTAAATCGATATGCGTGAGTCCTCGACCAAAAAGGTATGAAATTCACAAAATTACATCTCCGCTTATGAATGTTAAACCGATTTAAAGTGTGATCGATAATTATTAGTGCTCTAAATTTTTGACTGCTAGACTTTTGCAGATTTACCATTAGCTATATCGCCGAAGCCAACAAAAATGTTTTTTTTCAATCTGTGTGTGTGTGTGTGTGTGTGTGTGTGTGTGTGTGTGTGTGTGTGTGTGTGTGTGTGTGTGTGTGTGTGTGTGTGTGTGTGTGTGTGTGTGTGTGTGTGTGTGTGTGTGTGTGTGTGTGTGTTTGAGTGTATGTGTGTGATTACAGACTTAAATTTTGTGGCTTCTCTATAGCCTAGATGGATTGACTGATGGCTGTCAATCTAAGGATATCAATTGGGAGACCCCAGTGATTTTTGAGTTAAATCGTTCCACCAGAAGTGACACTTTCCACTCCCATTTCATTTTTATTAAAGGTCGATTTTTGAGTGCTCTGCACCTGCACCGACCAAATTAGCCCGCCTAATTGAAACCTGTACCATAATATGTTAAACATTTATTACAATTTATTACAATAAATCACGATTTTATTACAGTTACCGTTTTCGCGGAACGACTGGTTGGTTTAACTTACAATTAAACCTTCACCACGAAAATTGATGTGGCTATGATGTCGGAATGGTTCTTGGACTAAAATTTATTACAAATTAATTACATTGGATAAGTAAGATAAATACCACCCCTATAACTTATAACTTGAATAAAGGTAAATTTCACCCCAAAACGATTATTAATTTCATAAACGTCAATTTAACTAATTTTAATAATTTTTTTTGCCACCAGATATCCAGGTATATAATAATATATTTTCGTGTCAGGTTACATGGATTTGGCTCCAACCGGTAAAGGCTTCAAATATGTTATCCAGTCCATCCAGAAGTTTAATTTTACTAAATTTAATAATTTATTGCACCAGACCGCCACTAAATATTGAGTCACATGTTACACCTGGGACATTGTTTGTTGTGGGCTGGTCAAGCTTTCCTAGGTGTATAATAAATTATTTTTGTCAGGATAAGCGGAATTGGCTCAAACTGTAAATACCTCAAATAGGTAATGTACTGGTCTACGTACACTACAGTGCGTACATGACATCGGAAAAAAATCATCTCACTCAACTCCCGAACCCAAAACCAATCAAATTTGGTGAAATGATTTATGCCCTGCCTACTAGTTCCGCACTCGAGCTAAAATATTTTTAACTTTGGTGTTGTTTTAATTGTTTTAACCGCTTCAGCACCAATCGAGGGAAATTCCTGAACCTGCTATTTACCAACGATGTCTTGTATGCCGACGGTGCTCCGTGCTTGGACTTCACTGGACGTGAGAGCATTGAACACACACCAATTATGATAAAAAAAATTTATACTAAATGTACAACTAATTATTTTTCTAACGATTTTCACTTTAATTTGAGAATGGCCGACTACGCATCCTTGAATGAATTTCTCAGCACTGCCGATTTGGACTTTTTACAGCGCGGTGTGGATTTGAATGATACGGTGCACAGATTCAATAAGATTCTCGGGAGTGGTATCGAGAGACACGTTTTGCGGGTTATCAATAATAAATCCGGCTGTCTGAGCCATGGTATAATACCGAGTTGATACTGCTCGAGAAACGACGCAACACGTTTCATTCCCTTTACAGGCGTTACGGCATAGAATACTATCCCGATTTCGTTAACGCCTGCAATGTATTTAAGACTTAATTGGTTCCTTTTCAATAATTACGAAGTGCAAATGGAAGAAGTTTTGACATCCAATCCCAAAAAATTTTGGAACTTCATTAACAGCAAGAAAAACGTATCTGGTTTTCCGTCGAATATGTCTTACCAGACCTCCACCGCCAGTCAGCCAGCCATCCGACAATTGCAATTTGTTTGCCAAATTCTTTGCATCGGTTTACAAACCACTTCGGTCAACAGAAACCGGGTCTCCTACTACTTCCACCTCCCTTGTATTCGATCATTTCAAATTTACCGAACAGGAAGTCCTGGATCAACTGCTCCTTCTCGTCGCTACTAAATGAGCGGGTTATGGCGGTCTTTCACCGATCCTATTCAAAGGTTGTGCTGTAAGTCTGGCCCATGCAGTTACCTTCTTCTTTAGCGAAAGCCTTCGTCGTGGTATTTTTCCAGATCTCTGGAAAATCTCATGTGTTCATCCAATTCTCAAGGCGGGTAACAGAAGTGTGATAAGTAATTATCGTGGGATAGCCATTCTCTCTGCCTTACCCAAACTGTTTGAGTCCATGGTTCACAAAGTATTGCGCTTCCATACCAAGAGACTTATTTCTCTTTTTCAGCATTGATTTTATCCCGGTAGGTCTACTGTGTCTAACTTGTCCTCATTTTGTGGTCATATATTTGATAGTCTAAACTCCAAGCAGCAGCTTGACGTTGTCTACACAGACTTCACAAAGGCTTTCGATGTGATTGATCGCTCCATTCTTATTAGCAAGTTTGAGAGTCTCGACTGTGATTTCATTCCCATTGACTAGTTGCGCTCGCCCAGCGTGCCTCAAGGTTGCCATATCGGCTCTCTGTTATTTTCATTATTTATTAACGACGTTGTAAAATGTTTTAAGTGTTTACATTTGTTTGGCAAACAACTGTCTCCTCTTCGCGGACGATATGAAGATTTTCGCCCGGGTTTCTAGCGTGTTAGACTTTGAAATATTACAAGATGATTAAAGCGGTTTTGCTCGGTTTTGCTCATTGATCGGGTCGAGTTCATTTCGGATCTTAGTTTGATCTTTGAATCTGATGCTACATTTACCGGACATTAACGCCATTAATTCAAAGTCGCACATTATGCTTGGCTTCAAACTGCAAGGACTTTAGTGACCCTTTAGCTTTGACTTCATTATCTGTTTGCTTTGCTCGGTTTATTTTGGAGTATGCATCTCCTATTCGGTCACCCTCCTACCACTGTCAATCCGAGAGGATCAAAAATAACAAAATCTGTGGACTGCGAGCGAAGGGTTATACTCTATTATACGCGTGTTGGACGGAAAAAAGCAGGTCATGTATACTGGCGAAGAATAATTTAAATGTTTTTCTACTTCAGCAGTACGTCCTGTCATGGGAAGGAGATTCTGGCTTGCAGTCGCATACTTGGACCGGGAGAAGCTAGTGCCGCCAGATATACTGGGGCACTTGTTTGTGATGCAGAAAGAACGAACGTCGTAGTACTGTTAGAGTGTGACGCGAACGCGCATATTATCATCTGGGGTACCTCGAACATCAATGACAAGGGTGAGTTACCTTTCGAATTTATTTTAAGAACTAACCTCATTTTTAGTAATATAGTTCTGGATGTAATTCTGGTCTCCGATTTAATCTCACCTTTGATCGGGGAATGAAGGGTGGCAAAGGAGCATTCCTTCTCTGATCATCGGTATCTAACGTTTAGACTTAATCTCCAAATTACAAAATCAGTACGTTTGAAGACATCTCAGGAGGATAGTATGGCACGAATATAGAATAGATTGGAGTATTCCATCGAAAATAGGGCTCCCCAACACGGGTAGTGAACCGGATTCAAAAGTGGATACTCTTACTAGGGCTTGCAATACCTCTATAAAGGAAGCCTGCCCATTAACAAATCTGAGGGAAAGCGGAAATCTGTTCGTTGCAGAGTACCGAAAAGTCTGCGGGTCTGCTTTAAATATGGCGAAAAGCTCGAGAGAAAATCAAGACTGGGATTTCTATAAGGAATGCCTCAGATAAAATAAAAAAGGGACAAGGAAGGCGCAAAAGAATTCGTGGAGCCTTTGCGATATCATATAAGGCATCTGGGAAACCTCGCGCTTAAGAAAGATTCTCTTTACCAGTCCAGTTGTTCCAGGCTATCTGATTAAATCGGATGGCGAATGGACGGCTTATAGTGAATAGACTCTTAATCTTCTGATGGAAACTCACTTCCCGGGATGTGAGGATGCGTCGTTTGCGGGTGTGGATGACTGCGGGTCTACGGATAACTGCTGCACCCAAGTGTTGAGTACAGAGAATATTCTGAATACACGGACGATAAAATGTGCTATTAAAAGTCTTAGGCCTTTTAAGTCAGCTGGTCCGGATATGATTGTATCAGCAGGAATTCAGAAGAACTCGGAGGTCTTGCTACCCTGGCTGGAGGTTATCTTCAAAGGATGTCTAAAATGCATCTCAAGAAGTACATCCCAAACAAATGTAGGGGGGCCAGGATGGTTTTCATCTCGAAAGCAGGTACAAGCCCGCACATCAGCCCCAAGCACTTGAGACCAATAATGTTATCCTTTCTGCTGAAAATCATGGAAAAGCTCCTGTATGTTTATGTTCGTTCGAGAATTGCATTCAGCAATTCCCAGTCAAGTTGTGTGTTGTCCGTGACAAGTATTTGCCAGAAGAAGGGTTGTTCGGGGAACACCTCAGGGTAGTGTTCTCCTCTTTTCCCTTCTTTGGAATATAGTAATATACAGACTAATATTGAAACGGAAGGGGAAGTAATAGGTGTTATTGCTTATGCCGATGACGTAGCGACAGTTGTCTCGGAAAAACACCTTGGTAATTAGGGATGTGATGCAGAATGCGCTATCAAAAACTGCGGGTTGGGCATGCAGGTGTGGTTTGGGGATTAACCCTTCTAAAACAAAGCTGGTCCTTTTCACTAGGAGATATAAAATTCCGGAAGTGGTTCCACGAAGTCTGAGTCGTACTATGCAGGCCTTTCCTGAAAAGGCGAGGTGTCTAGGAATTCCTCTAGACAGTAAGCTCAATTGGAAACCAACTACGATGGAACGAATACCCGAATAGAAATTCGGGTCTGAAACCGGATCTGGTGCACTCACTCTATACGACAGAAGTAAGACCTGCACTGGTTGTATGGTGATCTACTCTGGAGAAATTATCATACAGGAATATGCTGGGGAAGGAGCAGAGGGCAGCCTGCTTGCTCATCATTAGTGGGGCACTGAAAACGACACCCCCTAGTGCCTTAGAGGTTATGCTGTACCTTCTTCCGTTGTATTTTATTAGTAAGCATTAGTAAGCATATCATAGCGGCTATCAGCGGTTTTGGGGTGGAAGTGGCTGCAAAAAGAGCTTTCAACTATAGTAAATTCTGTGAGGCACGACCTGGTGGGATTGGATTATATAACACCCCTTGTTGTGCTTTTGCAAGCTTTTTAAGGTGATTTTCCCCTCCAGTGAGGATTGGAAGAGTGGTCTCTTTGCAGAGACCGGGACAATTATTCACTGGCGGCTCCAAGCTCGATGGGAGAGTGGGAGCTGGTGTATTTTGTGGGGATTTAAATGTGGGTCTATCCTTTTGTTTCCCTGATTTCTGCAGCATGTACCAGACTGAATTATAGCGATTGAAGAGATCATGAACTGGTTGAGACATAATGTTATATCGTTGACTGATATCACTATTTAAGTGGCCAGTCGGGCGTCCGTTATTTCACTGAATTCAGTTTCTCTGGCGTCAAGGGTGGTGTTGGGTTGTCACACATCTCTTAACGAGATGAGTGAACTTTTCAATATTTAGTTGGCCTGGGTTCCGGGCCATTCTAATGTTGAAATAAATCGAAGGTCAGACGAATTTGCAAGGTACGGTACAGCGGTCAGACGAATTTGCAAGGCACTAGGGAGAGAATGGGTAGGTAGGCCTTTGTCTGTGCCGAAAGCAGCAAGCCACAAGAAAGTAGTTGCCTTGGCAAATGCTAGATGGGTTGCCAGTCCGAATGGCAGGGTAGCGATACAAGAATGGCCTGAAACTTGAATCGCTTCTAGATCTTATAATCACACTAAGGAAGCGTGATTTAAGTAGAATTGTAAGGGTACTTGCCGGACACTGCCTATTCGGAGATCATGCGAGAGGGCTGGGTCTGGATGCAAGTGACTTCAGTAGAAGCGGCAAGAACGAGGAGAAAGAGGAGACTCCTGTTCACTTCCTATGGTCATGCCCTGTGCTAACCACTGAAACCTAACCTAACCTTTGTCTAAGCAAACAACATAAATTATTCCTAGCAATTGATGATTGTCATAATTGTATTTTATGGTCCAGATTAAAATTTAATGTTCTGTGATATTAGATATACAAGTATATATTTTTTTAAACCTCATATTTTATAAAATTTAAAATTAGTGTCTGCAAACCAATATAAACGTTACCAAGTCTGCTAGTAGCATAATAAACCATCCATATTCTAATAAACAATATCAAAAAAACAAGTTGTTTTCCTCTGAAAATGTTAACTTAGGAGGATGTTATGTCCCAGTTTTTCGTTTAACATTAAATCCTAATTAGTCTCTTAAGGTCACCACCGTAATTTGAACCGTAAGTATTAGCACCTAATATCAAGTAGACAATACAAAAAATTTCTTGCCATCATATTTGCCACAAAATGTATTGGGTTTAATACCCTCATTCTTAAAACGATGTTCAACACAAAACCATAATAATAGTCATTATGCTGATAATTATGCTTAAATATCGAGTAAACGAAAACAGCATTTAAAGAAATTGTACAGAAAGCCCAACCATTTCTACAAATATCATTGAAATTATTAGCAATTATCATTATTAGGATAAAGCCATTTCCAGAAAAAAAAAATCATATTCAGATATTTGTGTATATACAGAATCAAACCAAATAAAACTTAGCACAACAACAAACCAAATTATCATTAAAAGAAACTCCAAATATAAAACACACCAAAAATATTATAAAACCATAACAGTTCTGTGTTTTTATGCTACTAACCATACAAAACATAATAACACCCTCGTTTTCCATCATTTAACACCAAAAAATTTTCAATTACTTCCTTCCTGAAGACACACGAAAAACAACAACAATAAAAGCGGTACCATAATATCAGCATCAGCCGGGAGAAAACCCAAAAGTACACGTTGTCGTATTCTTGTGTGCGCAGGCATAGGATACAACACATAAGGCACACACAAAATCGTCTTTAGGTTCCTTTGGTGTAAAATGAAAACTACTACTTACTCGTAGCTAATTATTTTACATGCCATTATTGCCATTCTCATCATCATCATCATCATCATCATCAAGAATATAGTGTTATTGCCGTTATCAACATCAACATCAACAGTGCCATTAAAATGCCGAAACAAAAGAAATGAAAATGTATTTAGACGATTTTATTTGTACGTCAAATTTTGTTGTTGTTGATGTACCGAAAATAAAAAAAAACTTTTCCGACACTAATTTTACAATTGTCACAATAGAATTAATTTTTTTTTAAGTTTAATTCGTTTTTTGTTGGTCCTCTTGTGTTAATTTAAAATAAAAATTTGATTAAGTCCACCCTTTTAATTTTCATTTCGGATTTTTTGTTGCTGTTGTTGTTGTTGTGTGAGTCCATTGTGCTGCTGCTTTAACATAGGAAGAATACTTAGTGCGGAAATTAATGGAAAATACATTTAAAATAGAATGGAAAATTCATACGCATTCATAGAACAAAAACAACAATGAAACTTACACATAAATTAGAAAGTTTTTTATTTGGGGTACAGACAATTCAGCAGCCAGTAGATAAGGGTATCAATCAGATGAGGGTTTTCAAAACGAAAATAATAAATTTATTCATACAGCAGTGTCCGTAATTGAAGCGAAGTGTACCAAATAAATGGTGTAATCATGGGTTTGAAAAGTGATTTTTTGTTGTTTTGTTTTGTTAGATCTTTATTGTATCATTTAGATGTCAATTTAGGAGCCAAGCCGAGAAAAAAAATCGGCGAAAATGACAAAGCGGAAAATGTCACAGGCGGGCAAAGGGAGAATTTTATTTCGGCGGTAATCAATTTTGTTTGTTCAATTAATTGAAAATGTTTGAGTAGTATGTGTTGGCAGAAGATGAAAGACATTTTTAATAGAAAATGTCAAATGCAGTCGTGAAACGAGTAAAGGTTGATGAACTGACTTCGATATTCAAACCGACATTATATTGTCATTGAAAGTCACGGTAGGAGTGTTCGTGTTAGTTAGGGCGTTCCTTTTTAAATTTGTAGGTATTTGAGAGAATCACTGATAGCAGGCGTTGTCGACACCTGATGCGTCAAAACACACAGGAACTATTTAGACAGGAAATATTTATAACTGATTATAAATTTTAGGTACCACAGAGATAAAAAATGTCGTTTAAATGTTCTTTTCTAGCTGGTGGACAGTTAAGAAACTAGTTACTTTTAGATCTCTGAGACCACTACGTGTAAAGAAAAATTTTAGAACTTATATACGTATAAATATCTCAAAGGAAGAATGTTTAAATTCCTAAATAAAGGTAATGACGAAGTTAGTTTCGGTTGACGGCATATTGTTCTTACCATAAAGTTTGGTGCTACAATTAAGCGCTTTAAGTTGGAAAAATATATACCATCTCAACAGTTTAAACCATATTGAAGCTTTGACTGGACAAGACGAAAATATAGATAGATATAAGAACCGCTTCGGGACAAACATTGCGCAGTAGGTATAGGTGTCGATTACAAGATAATAAGTACTTTTTCAATAATTCCATATGACTTATAAAACTAAATCGGTTATCAATCGTTACTCCTGAATGTTTAAAGGGGTCAACAACGTCAAGCACGTGATATAAATATAACATTATCTATGTTTGGTGCTATTCCAGACAATTTTATATTCATAATATTCGCTTTCGAGCTAAGGGCCATATCATATAGAGCAAACCAGCGTCTAAGAATGCGAAGATCATTATTAATCTTCTGAGTATTAACATCACTAGTCTTGGAGCTATAATCTCAGATCATCAGCAACGCCAGCTGAATGGCCTTCTAATTTCAATTGGAAAATTTAATTAATATAAATCAAAAATACGGTTGGTCCTAAAACGGTGCCCTGCGGTACTCCGCACGTGACTTTTCTAAAATCGCCGATACAGCTCGAAATTTTGACCCCTTGTTGTCGGTCTGAAAGATAAGAACGAAAAAAGTCATTCGCTCATCATTCAATAAGTCATGATCCACAGTGCCAAATGCTTTTGTAGTGTCTATAAAATTGGCTGCAGCAGATTGCCCATTATTCAGCGACAATACCATACGGTTTACAAGCTCTAGCAGCGCATCCTCAGTACTTATACCCAGTCTAAAACCGAATTGACTAGTTGAAATAAATCGCATTTGCAAGAAATGAAAGTAAACGATTTTTGAGTATTTTCTCAAAAAGTTTAGAGGAAACTGAAAGTACGAAATTGGACGATAAATACCAAATTTGAGGTAATCACCTTTTTATAGAGTGGTACTACAACAGCTTTCTTGAGAACCACAGGAAAAACACCGCTTGACCTTAAAGCATAGATTAGAAATAAAAGATAAAATAGACTTTTAGTTCATCCTCCAGAATTTCATTATTCTTGGTCATGAACTTTAGAACTTTTTCTCTATTACCGGTTAAAAATTCGTTTATAAGACGCCATTGAGTTTATAAGTCGTTTTTACAGTTATTAAAACGTCGGTAATTATAAAGTTCCCTTTCTTTCGGAATAGCTGAATTAATTTTTTCTCTAAGACCTTTATCCTATGCATTAATTTAAAGTTACTGAGATGCTGCCGTATGGACTTTAAGAATTTATTTTTCAAATCAATAATTTTAGACCAAGAGAAAGAAATCCATGTCCCGTCCTCCGTCAGTTAGTTTCTAGTTTAACTCGAGATTGCTGGACGATAGTGCATTCGGTAATATGAGCTGAAAAGGTGTCGAGAAAT
Organism: Nephrotoma guestfalica; assembly: GCA_963691935.1. NCBI lineage: Eukaryota > Metazoa > Arthropoda > Insecta > Diptera > Tipulidae > Nephrotoma > Nephrotoma guestfalica. The sequence continues at coordinate 1,143 of CAVNVL010000016.1, read as the reverse complement.
TTATTGAATGCTTGGTTTGGATCTTGTTTAGTAAACACGCGAATCTCATTCTCTAGACTCAAATCCTCTTTTAACTTGGAAAGTACAACCTTCTGTTTAGGGAAAAATTTAATTGACCTATTCAATCGCATAAAGTTGTCCTTTGTGATTTCAAGATATAGCATACAATGGTCGGATAATCTATAATCTAAAATTTCCGCATTCGCATTTTTTTGAGAATTATTATTTAATCTCAAAAAATGTGGTTAATAGTAGTCGAAGAAGTATCAGTAACTCTAGTAAAAGCTTGAATTACGACTTAGTTAAACTGAAAATTCTTCGATAAATTCTAGCAATGAATTAGAATGAAGACGATATACTTCAACGACGTGAAAGGTCTCAGAATCGATTGCAAAATTAATCCTTAATACATTAGCAGTTTTTAGCGTTTTTGTAACAAAATGGAAACTTAAACCTAACCTCCCATATGCTAGAATACCTCCAGCTGAGTAACTGTTGTTACAGCCGTCAACCAAGTTAAAATTAGTTCAAATCTCTCATAAAAGATGTGCAAAGATTTTATCACGTTGTTTTTGTAAAATTCGAGAATTTTGGTGAATTAGACACATGGAGTTTTCATCTTGAAAGTAAAACATATATTCGTTGATCATTCAATATGAATGATTTATATCTGTGGAATGAATTTGGAAGCCCAAGCCATCATTTAAGATGCGCATCACAATTTCTTCTGTATTTTCATTTTCAGCAAATGGAACGCCAACCAGATCGATTGAGTTTTGATACTAAAGCTGCTCTAAAGTATCGATTCTCTTCTGCATTGCTGGAATTTTCTCTTTTAAGTTCGTATTTTCCTCCGTAAGATTTTTTTACTAAATTTGCAATTTTTTCATCCAAAGTTTTGTAATTTTCTGTGGATTCATTGCTGAGCTGTCTTATTTCACTACATATTGAATCAACAGCTGATTGATTGATCAACGGCTGTTCCGGTGTTATTGAACCCGTAACCGTTGATTTTGTTTTTTCTTTTTCTCACGGTACGGTATCAACACCACTTTTTTTGTACGGTGAAGATAATCAATACCGTTATCAGTTAATGAATGACAATTTGATGGAGAACCGGTATGTTCTCTGTGATTTTCAGTG
>CAVNVL010000015.1:0-117466 GCA_963691935.1 Nephrotoma guestfalica | reverse complement strand
GTCTGCATATAGTTTCATATATTCAGGTTGTCACCCAGATAAAGAAATTATATGCAAATTATGTATGGGAGGTACGGTATTTCACGTTTTGTTTGGAGAGTCTGGAATTTCATAAGACGATTATGTTATAGGCTTCACTCGTCGATTACAGGCAAACCAGACGGTGTTTTGACCCAATTTAAACGGATCTTAATTCAAATTAAATAACCATTCACAATTGGTATAATACTCCAAGAATAGAGACAATAATTTTTTTTTGTATTTTTCCGACGAAAAAACAGCAAAGGGGTACGTACCCCTTTGCAAATTTGTAAAAATAAATCGAAATTTTTTTCTACCCGAATTAGTCTGCATATAGTTTCATATATTCAGGTTGTCACCCAGATAAAGAAATTATATGCAAATTATGTATGGGAGGTACGGTATTTCACGTTTTGTTTGGAGAGTCTGGAATTTCATAAGACGATTATGTTATAGCTTCACTCGTCGATTACAGGCAAACCAGACGGTGTTTTGACCCAATTTAAACGGATCTTAATTCAAAATTAAATAACCATTCACAATTGGTATAATACTCCAAGAATAGAGACAATAATTTTTTTTGTATTTTTCCGACGAAAAAACAGCAAAGGGGTACGTACCCCTTTGCAAATTTGTAAAAATAAATCGAAATTTTTTTCTACCCGAATTAGTCTGCATATAGTTTCATATATTCAGGTTGTCACCCAGATAAAGAAATTATATGCAAATTATGTATGGGAGGTACGGTATTTCACGTTTTGTTTGGAGAGTCTGGAATTTCATAAGACGATTATGTTATAGCTTCACTCGTCGATTACAGGCAAACCAGACGGTGTTTTGACCCAATTTAAACGGATCTTAATTCAAAATTAAATAACCATTCACAATTGGTATAATACTCCAAGAATACAGACAATAATTTTTTTTGTATTTTTCCGACGAAAAAACAGCAAAGGGGTGCCCCTTTGCAATTTGTAAAAATAAATCGAAATTTTTTTCTACCGAATTAGTCTGCATATAGTTTCATATATTCAGGTTGTCACCCAGATAAAGAAATTATATGGCAAATTATGTATGGGAGGTACGGTATTTCACGTTTTGTTTGAGAGTCTGGAATTTCATAAGACGATTATGTTATAGCTTCAATCGACGATTATAGGCAAACCAGACGGTGTTTTGACCCAATTTAAACGGATCTTAATTCAAAATTAAATAACCATTCACAATGGGTCTAATACTCAAGAATAGACAATAATTTTTTTTGTATTTTTCCGACGAAAAAAACAGCAAAGGGGTACGTACCCTTTGCAAATTTGTAAAAATAAATCGAAATTTTTTTCTACCCGAATTAGTCTGCATATAGTTTCATATATTCAGGTTGTCACCCAGATAAAGAAATTATATGCAAATTATGTATGGGAGGTACGGTATTTCACGTTTTGTTTGGAGAGTCTGGAATTTCATAAGACGATTATGTTATAGCTTCAATCGTCGATTACAGGCAAACCAGACGGTGTTTTGACCCAATTTAAACGGATCTTAATTCAAAATTAAATAACCATTCACAATTGGTATAATACTCCAAGAATAGAGACAATAATTTTTTTTGTATTTTTCCGACGAAAAAAACAGCAAAGGGGTGCCCCTTTGCAAATTTGTAAAAATAAATCGAAATTTTTTTCTACCCGCATTAGTCTGCATATAGTTTCATATATTCAGGTTGTCACCCAGATAAAGAAATTAATGCAAATTATGTATGGGGAGGTACGGTATTTCACGTTTTGTTTGGAGAGTCTGGAATTTCATAAGACGATTATGTTATAGCTTCAATCGTCGATTATAGGCCAAACCAGACGGTGTTTTGACCCAATTTAAACGGATCTTAATTCAAAATTAAATAACCATTCACAATTGGTATAATACTCCAAGATAGAGACCATAATTTTTTTTGTATTTTTTCCGACGAAAAAACAGCAAAGGGGTGCCCCTTTGCAAATTTGTAAAATAAATCGAAATTTTTTTCTACCCGAATTAGTCTGCATATAGTTTCATATATTCAGGTTGTCACCCAGATAAAGAAATTATATGCAAATTATGTATGGGAGGTACGGTATTTCACGTTTTGTTTGGAGAGTCTGGAATTTCATAAGACGATTATGTTATAGCTTCAATCGTCGATATAGCAAACCAGACGGTGTTTTGACCCAATTTAAACGGATCTTAATTCAAATTAAATAACCATTCACAATTGGTATAATACTCCAAGAATAGAGACAAAATTTTTTTTTGTATTTTTCCGACGAAAAAACTGCAAGGTACCCCTTTGCAAATTTGTAAAAATAAATCGAAATTTTTTTCTACCCGAATTAGTCTGCATATAGTTTCATATATTCAGGTTGTCACCCAGATAAAGAAATTATATGCAAATTATGTATGGGAGGTACGGTATTTCACGTTTTGTTTGGAGAGTCTGGAATTTCATAAGACGATTATGTTATAGCTTCAATCGTCGATTATAGGCAAACCAGACGGTGTTTTGACCCAATTTAAACGGATCTTAATTCAAAATTAAATAACCATTCACAATTGGTATAATACTCCAAGAATAGAGACAATATTTTTTTTGTATTTTTCCGACGAAAAAACAGCAAATTGGTACCCCTTTGCAAATTTGTAAAATAAAATCGAAATTTTTTTCTACCCGAATTAGTCTGCATATAGTTTCATATATTCAGGTTGTCACCCAGATAAAGAAATTATACGCAAATTATGTATGGGAGGTACGGTATTTCACGTTTTGTTTGGAGAGTCTGGAATTTCATAAGACGATTATGTTATAGCTTCAATCGTCGATTATAGGCAAACCAGACGGTGTTTTGACCCAATTTAAACGGATCTTAATTCAAAATTAAATAACCATTCACAATTGGTATAATACTCCAAGAATAGAGACAAAATTTTTTTTGTATTTTTCCGACGAAAAAACTGCAAGGTACCCCTTTGCAAATTTGTAAAATAAATCGAAATTTTTTTCTACCCGAATTAGTCTGCATATAGTTTCATATATTCAGGTTGTCACCCAGATAAGAAATTATATGCAAATTATGTATGGGAGGTACGGTATTTCACGTTTTGTTTGGAGAGTCTGGAATTTCATAAGACGATTATGTTATAGCTTCAATCGTCGATTATAGGCAAACCAGACGGTGTTTTGACCCAATTTAAACGGATCTTAATTCAAATTAAATAACCATTCACAATTGGTATAATACTCCAAGAATAGAGACAATATTTTTTTGTATTTTTCCGACGAAAAAACAGCAAATTGGTACCCCCTTTGCAAATTTGTAAAAATAAATCGAAATTTTTTTCTACCCGAATTAGTCTGCATATAGTTTCATATATTCAGGTTGTCACCCAGATAAAGAAATTATATGCAAATTATGTATGGGAGGTACGGTATTTCCACGTTTTGTTTGGAGAGTCTGGAATTTCATAAGACGATTATGTTATAGCTCACTCGTCGATTACAGGCAAACCAGACGGTGTTTTGACCCAATTTAAACGGATCTTAATTCAAATTAAATAACCATTCACAATTGGTATAATACTCCAAGAATAGAGACAATAATTTTTTTGTATTTTTCCGACGAAAAAACAGCAAAGGGGTACGTACCCCTGTGCAAATTTGTAAAATAAATCGAAATTTTTTTCTACCCGAATTAGTCTGCATATAGTTTCATATATTCAGGTTGTCACCCAGATAAAGAAATTATATGCAAATTATTATGGAGGTACGGTATTTCACGTTTTGTTTGGAGAGTCTGAATTTCATAAGACGATTATGTTATAGCTTCAATCGTCGATTATAGGCAAACCAGACGGTGTTTTTGACCCAATTTAAACGGGTCTTAATTCAAAATTAAATAACCATTCACAATTGGTATAATACTCCAAGAATAGAGACAATATTTTTTTTTGTATTTTTCCGACGAAAAAACAGCAAGGTACCCCTTTGCAAATTTGTAAAAATAAATCGAAATTTTTTTCTACCCGAATTAGTCTGCATATAGTTTCATATATTCAGGTTGTCACCCAGATAAAGAAATTATATGCAAATTATGTATGGGAGGTACGGTATTTCACGTTTTGTTTGGAGAGTCTGGAATTTCATAAGACGATTATGTTATAGCTTCACTCGTCGATTACAGGCAAACCAGACGGTGTTTTGACCCAATTTAAACGGATCTTAATTCAAAATTAAATAACCATTCACAATTGGTATAATACTCCAAGAATAGAGACAATAATTTTTTTGTATTTTTCCGACGAAAAAACAGCAAAAGGGGTACGTACCCCTTTGCAAATTTGTAAAAATAAATCGAAATTTTTTTCTACCCGAATTAGTCTGCATATAGTTTCATATATTCAGGTTGTCACCCAGATAAAGAAATTATATGCAAATTATGTATGGGAGGTACGGTATTTCACGTTTTGTTTGGAGAGTCTGGAATTTCATAAGACGATTATGTTATAGCTTCACTCGTCGATTACAGGCAAACCAGACGGTGTTTTGACCCCAATTTAAACGGATCTTAATTCAAAATTAAATAACCATTCACAATTGGTATAATACTCCAAGAATAGAGACAATAATTTTTTTTGTATTTTTCCGACGAAAAAACAGCAAAGGGGTACGTACCCCTTTGCAAATTTGTAAAAATAAATCGAAATTTTTTTCTACCCGAATTAGTCTGCATATAGTTTCATATATTCAGGTTGTCACCCAGATAAAGAAATTATATGCAAATTATGTATGGGAGGTACGGTATTTCACGTTTTGTTTGGAGAGTCTGGAATTTCATAAGACGATTATGTTATAGCTTCACTCGTCGATTACAGGCAAACCAGACGGTGTTTTGACCCAATTTAAACGGATCTTAATTCAAAATTAAATAACCATTCACAATTGGTATAATACTCCAAGAATACAGACAATAATTTTTTTTGTATTTTTCCGACGAAAAAACAGCAAAGGGGTGCCCCTTTGCAAATTTGTAAAAATAAATCGAAATTTTTTTCTACCCGAATTAGTCTGCATATAGTTTCATATATTCAGGTTGTCACCAGATAAAGAAATTATATGCAAATTATGTATGGGAGGTACGGTATTTCACGTTTTGTTTGAGAGTCTGGAATTTCATAAGACGATTATGTTATAGCTTCAATCGTCGATTATAGGCAAACCAGACGGTGTTTTGACCCAATTTAAACGGATCTTAATTCAAAATTAAATAACCATTCACAATTGGTCTAATACTCCAAGAATAGAGACAATAATTTTTTTTGTATTTTTCCGACGAAAAAAACAGCAAAGGGGTACGTACCCCTTTGCAAATTTGTAAAAATAAATCGAAATTTTTTTCTACCCGAATTAGTCTGCATATAGTTTCATATATTCAGGTTGTCACCCAGATAAAGAAATTATATGCAAATTATGTATGGAGGTACGGTATTTCACGTTTTGTTTGGAGAGTCTGGAATTTCATAAGACGATTATGTTATAGCTTCAATCGTCGATTACAGGCAAACCAGACGGTGTTTTGACCCAATTTAAACGGATCTTAATTCAAAATTAAATAACCATTCACAATTGTATAATACTCCAAGAATAGAGACAATAATTTTTTTTGTATTTTTCCGACGAAAAAACAGCAAAGGGGTGCCCCTTTGCAAATTTGTAAAAATAAATCGAAATTTTTTTCTACCCGCATTAGTCTGCATATAGTTTCATATATTCAGGTTGTCACCCAGATAAAGAAATTATATGCAAATTATGTATGGGAGGTACGGTATTTCACGTTTTGTTTGGAGAGTCTGGAATTTCATAAGACGATTATGTTATAGCTTCAATCGTCGATTATAGGCAAACCAGACGGTGTTTTGACCCAATTTAAACGGATCTTAATTCAAAATTAAATAACCATTCACAATTGGTATAATACTCCAAGAATAGAGACCATAATTTTTTTTGTATTTTTCCGACGAAAAAACAGCAAAGGGGTGCCCCTTTGCAAATTTGTAAAAATAAATCGAAATTTTTTTCTACCCGAATTAGTCTGCATATAGTTTCATATATTCAGGTTGTCACCCAGATAAAGAAATTATATGCAAATTATGTATGGGAGGTACGGTATTTCACGTTTTGTTTGGAGAGTCTGGAATTTCATAAGACGATTATGTTATAGCTTCAATCGTCGATTATAGGCAAACCAGACGGTGTTTTGACCCAATTTAAACGGATCTTAATTCAAAATTAAATAACCATTCACAATTGGTATAATACTCCAAGAATAGAGACAATAATTTTTTTTGTATTTTTCCGACGAAAAAACAGCAAAGGGGTACCCGAATTAGTCTGCATATAGTTTCATATATTCAGGTTGTCACCCAGATAATGAAATTATATGCAAATTATGTATGGGAGGTACGGTATTTCACGTTTTGTTTGGAGAGTCTGGAATTTCATAAGACGATTATGTTATAGCTTCAATCGTCGATTACAGGCACAGGCAAACCAGACGGTGTTTTGACCCAATTTAAACGGATCTTAATTCAAAATTAAATAACCATTCACAATTGGTATAATACTCCAAGAATAGAGACAATAATTTTTTTTGTATTTTTCCGACGAAAAAACAGCAAAGGGGGGTACCCCTTTGCAAATTTGTAAAAATAAATCGAAATTTTTTTCTACCCGAATTAGTCTGCATATAGTTTCATATATTCAGGTTGTCACCCAGATAAAGAAATTATATGCAAAATTATGTATGGGAGGTACGGTATTTCACGTTTTGTTTGGAAAGTCTGGAATTTCATAAGACGATTATGTTATAGCTTCAACCGTCGATTACAGGCAAACCAGACGGTGTTTTGACCCAATTTAAACGGATCTTAATTCAAAATTAAATAACCATTCACAATTGGTATAAATACTCCAAGAATAGAGACGATAATTTTTTTTGTATTTTTCCGACGAAAAAACAGCAAAGGGGTACCCCTTTGCAAATTTGTAAAAATAAATCGAAATTTTTTTCTACCCGAATTAGTCTGCATATAGTTTCATATATTCAGGTTGTCACCCAGATAAAGAAATTATATGCAAATTATGTATGGGAGGTGCGCTATTTCACATTTTGTTTGGAGAGTCTGGAATTTCATAAGACGATTATGTTATAGCTTCAATCGTCGATTACAGGCAAACCAGACGGTGTTTTGACCCAATTTAAACGGATCTTTATTCAAATTAAATAACCATTCACAATTGGTATAATACTCCAAGAATAGAGACAATAATTGTTTTTGTATTTTTCCGACGAAAAAACAGCAAAGGGGTACCCCTTTGCAAATTTGTAAAAATAAATCGAAATTTTTTTCTACCCAAATTAGTCTGCATATAGTTTCATATATTCAGATTGTCGTCCAGATAAAGAAATTATATGCAAATTATGTATGGGATTTGCGGTATTTCACATTTTGTATGAAGAGTTTGGAATTTCATAAGACGATTATGTTATAGCTTCAAACGATTACTAATCAAGTTTTTAGCTGGTTCTCATAAATCCCGTTATATTTTCGGGGCCACATTTTCCCATGCCAGAACTACGAAAAAATGCTAAAAATCGTCAAATGCATTGGCATTTAATAAATCTTCCTGGAAAACATAACGGGATCGATGAGAACCGGCTAAAATCTCGATTAGTAATCGCTTGAGTAGCAAAAATATTATGAATCACAATTCACACGTTTCGGGCCATATTTGCTTATGCCAGTACTATGACAAAATTCTATTGTTCAACGTGTGCATTGGCATTTATAGATTTTCCTGGGAAACATAATGGATTGAAGAACCGGCCAACATCTCGACTAGTAATCGTGTTGAACAGCAAAAATATTGTAAATCAACACGCACACGTTTCGAGGCCTTATTTGCCCATGCCAGAACTATGGCAAAATTTTAAAATTTCTCGTGTGCATTGGCATTTAATAGATTTTTTTGGAAAATATAACGGGATCGATCCGAACCGGCCAATATCTTGATTAGTAATCATTTTAACAGCAAAAATATTGTATATCACAACTCACACGTTTTGGGGCCATACTTGCCCATGCCAGAACTATGACAAAATCCTAAAAATTCTCGTTTAATATTGCCAATCAGTGGTAAGTTCTGATTTAGAGGATTAGTGTGAATTCTGTCTAAAGTACAATCAAACCTTATATCTGTGTGAACGTTTACTTCAGTGCCTCTCTTTCAGGGCTAACCGAGAACATTGTGGAATTGATGAGTGCTTGGAAAAATCTCCTGCTGAGTTTACTTGAAGATGGTTTTTGGGTTTAAACTTTAATTTAAAATTTTTAATCGTTTATAACTGCTAATTTCCATATTTTTGTTTTGATATGTGTTTCGTTAAAATATCGTTTCGCCTAAATGTTTGCTATATGTTAATATTTTTAGGAAATGTTTCACGGCTGTGTGCAGGAGTGTGAAATTTTTCCTAAACCTTTCCTAAAGATTTTAACGTTTAGAATAGGCTTAGGAAATATTTCACGCGCAGGTAATAAAACTATTTCAATTAAATTAAACACGGTTTTATTGCTTTTATTTTTTATATTTGATTCTAATTTGTGCAGCCAAATGATTCAATTTATAATTCTCATCATTTCGAAACTGACCTTAATCGAACATGTTTCTTTGATTTTATAGAAAGTTCCTACCATTACAAATAATATAAAAAGTAACACGTGCATTATATACAGCCGATCCAAAATTAATATTCAATACACATCTAAATCCATCACTAGTAATATAACTTTAAAACACGATCATCCCATGAAACCACAACACAATTCCACACAATTTAACCGGGAACCTTTTTTCACTCTATTTATTCTCGATTCGCAGAAATCAAATAAAAATAACAGTATCTAATATAAAAAATTCTTCAAGTATATAACAACACTATACGAGTATCAACAAAATTGACTATATATAATATATATATATATATATATATATATATATATATATATATATATATATATAATATTATATATATATTATATATATATAATATATATATATAATATATATATATATATATATATATATATATATATATATATATATATATATATATATATGTTTATATATATATATATATATATATATATATATATATATATATATGTTTATATATATATATTTATATATATATATATATATATAAATTTATACTGTAAAATAGCAATCACATTTATTCGAATGAACACGACAACCAAACTCTTTCACCTTAACACAAAATAAAGTAAACTGAATACAAAAAAAACGATACCTTAAGGCAATCGAAAGTAACGCTGGAATATAAAATTTGTATTATGGAGTTGAAAATCAATAAGATTATTTTTTATTATTGTGATTGGTTTGGGAATTAGAAATTTAACGCAAATAAAACAAAATATTTCATATCCTCGATTTAACCATTATACACGTACGCGGAATTCAGCCAAAATGGCGATACTCAACAATAAAGGTATACCAGATGAAATTATCATTTTATAAAACAGTTGAAGCAATACCTGTCTATTTGTTTGTGTGATATGGACGTTTGACGCGCTCACCCGATTGTCATTAAATTTTTACCATGTATAAGTTGCGTGTCAAGATCCCGTCTAGGGACCCGGTACACATTTTTTATAAAACTTCAATTTTTTGATATATTTTCAAGAGAATAAGTTTAAGAAAGGGGTGGTCGGCCACTTTATCAAGGGGCGGTGTTTTATAAGTTTTTACCCCATTTAGCAAATTGGATTAAAACTTCGCATAAAGTTTTTATACCTGTATAAATGAGCAATTTTCATAACATTTTTGAAGCAGTCGAGCCACCGTGATAATTAAAAAGGAGAGGTAGCAGTGGAGTAAAACCGTAGAGATCAGGTTGTATACTTTCATTTTAATGAATTTTATTTTTAAAGTTTCATTTTAAATTTCATTTCGTATTAATGTTTATGGTTGAAATGTAATTGTTGATTGGTGTGGATATGGTTCAATCGTGTATTTATTGTTTACATTGTTATTGTAATAGATACCGGGTGACTGACACGAAGTGTTACCAACGTCAGACTGTCATTGCTGTCAAACCAGCGTACAAAAGCATTTTAGTGGGAGATATTCAGAAAAAAGGTAATAATCGCGGCTAAGGGTGGCCAAATCGAAAACTGCTAATGCAATTCGAAAATTTAAATATTTGTAAACATTATTTACTTTGATTCAATAAATTTCTTCAAAAAATAAAAATTCTGGGCCGTTTTGCATTGGCAACACTTCGAGTCAGCCACCCTGTATTGTGTGAAGTGTGCATTGATAGTGGTATTTATTGGGGTTGGTTTTGATCCAAAACCCCATTTTGTGTTGCTATGTGTAGTGCTTAGTTCTATTTTATTTATACTTGAAGTTGATTTGTGAAGTGTAATATATATGAGAGGTGTTTATTTACGTTAGTGTGCATGCATATTCGTGAATATTTTGAATGCTCAGGGGTATAGAATTTAGGCCCCGGAGCATTCAAAATATTCACGAATATTCATGTAGTATACTTTAAGAATTAAATCACATCATTCAAATCCAATCAAATCTGTGTTAAGCATATCTTACTTTCAGTGTATTTCATTGTTGAAGACGAATGGCCCTATTTAGCACTTTCCACTCGTGCGAGTTAACAATATCTAAGTATAATATCCGGATCTTGGAATCTGGAATATTTTGTGTAATCGCGGGATTGCCTTACTAGAAACGTTAGAATTTCGAGTAAACTACAAAAAAACTATGCATTTTGAACACCCAAGCTCATTTAACCATCAAATTTAGTCAGTCACAACGAGTTTTTCGAACTACTACGAGTTTCTCTTCCAATAATTTTTTTGTCTGCCTGAGACTAAGTCCTCAATAGCCCCGAAAATGTATTAATTCAAACCATTTCTATAGTTATTTGTTTAAGGTCTAGTTCTGGAGAAACTTTATAGTCTTACTATTTGTTTTTTATCGTTAGTTAATTTTTAATCTTTGTAAAATGTGTGGGCTAATCTTAAGGATCGGCAACGAGTAAGAGGTGAAACTTGGATCAATGTTACTGTTTCTTTAGAAATCGATTTTATGAAATAGACATCGTGTTTGACCTTAGTGCTAATTAAAAGCTAGTTTTATTGCATAATATAATTAAATTTTGTACTCGTTCATTATTGTTCTAAATTTGTCCTAATTATCAATTTCTCAAACACGGGCCTATTAAATAGTCTAGAATTAAACCATTGTAAGATCTTAAAAATTGTGGAGAGCTACTAGTGCCTCTAAATGAAATATTAAACATTTTCACTTTCTGAAATTTTCTATAACTAATTTAGATTGACTCATTTCGAGTATTGTATTATTGTGTTTTAAACTCATAAAATTAGTACAGGACCGAACAATTCTCTTTTCTTCTAACTTTAAACAAACTTGTAACGTATAATAAAACTGAACAAAAAAATATCGTTTTAATTTTTAAAATCTTCTAGTGCTCAAACTATGTAACATAAGGTTTTGCTTTTAGACTCATTTGATGCTCTACTCAATTGTGATGAAAGTTATTGCTAGGAATAGCATATATCTCGCCCTTTTCCCTAATTTTGATTCACATTCACAACGAAAAAAAAATGAAAATCTTGTAATTTCTCAACTTTAAAGTCATGTAGCAGCCAAACTAGATGCAGTGCAAATATTATTTATAGCTTATTAAAATGCTGAACCTCTACCTTTGAAGCCCTGTATAAATAGTATTAAGATTTTGGTAGCTGCGCTCTCTAGCGGTAAAAAGCCGTGTCAATAATGCAGCCACTTTGATGTTGTTAGTTAGCTTAGGTTAACAGATTTACTCTAACAGAGAGGAAAGGGACAGCCTAGGTCCTAGGCCCCATATCAGTTCTTGTCTTAAGAATACCGTTAGAGGAACGATTTGTTACTAATTTTATTTGGTTATTAGTAAAGCTTTAACCTAATACTTACTTGTATATACTCACCAAAAGAAATCTGCTGGCCGCCTGTTGTATCCAAAACACTGATCCATTAAGTCTATCAAAGAAAACTACGAACACGATTTGAGTTCAACCAGAAAAATTTTTTTATTAATTTTTTCTTACACAAAAAACTTTACAACACCAAATTCACAAAAAATCTCACTACCAAAATAAATAGCTATGACCACACGTTGGTCTGACTACTCTAAAACTCACTACACTAAAAAAACTATGACCACACGTTGGTCTGACCACTCTAAAACAGTAGACCCCTAAAGAAAAATTTGTACCCCATTTATACATATCTTCGCAGGCCGATGTTTGCGCTTTCATCACAAAAAACGTATAAAAACCATATAGGTTAGGTAGATAACAACGAAGATTACGAGGTAACGAAGTTAACATCTATATCTTTGTTACCTCGAATTTTGTTGTATTTAAGGCAAACATGTAGGTTCTATAAGAAATTTTGGGTTATTCTGGATGATCGCCAGATACTGTTATTGTACTCACCTCGATATAAAACCAATATTTGGCTACCCCCCTAAAATAATCCAGAATAAATGGGGATAAAATAATAATACTGAAGGTAACGTATAGTCTCAGGTATAGGTTTAAAATTTGGTCCTTTTGTCTCTATAAATATTTTGTTAATATACGGAGAGTAATTGTTCCATTTATTTAGAACATTTTGATGATTGTGTGAATATCAGAGTTCAATTATTTCCTTTTGTGTAGAGATGCTCAAATTTTTTAAAATTATAAAATTCGCACCGGGATCGATGTTTTGATATGAACTTGTAGGAGTAGCGGGAATAACTGTTCCAGCTGAGTTCTGTTTGCGACTATTACCTCCCGTTTCCTTCTCTTTTATGTATAATTTCTGTCGAACACGATTTAATCTGGCTATTATATACTCACGATTTTTTTTGGATCGTATAGTGCAAAAAACAAAAAAAACAAATTTATTTATTCACTTAGAATACTGACTTACCGGACAAGTGGTGCAGTGGTTAAAGCTTCGGCACTTGGACCGGGAGGTGCTGGGTTCTAATCCCATCAGAGGCTAGATGCAAATCGAATTTTCATCATCGATTACGATCGGTGATGCTAATAAATACAACTAAGACCCTCTGATGGAGTGCAGAATTCCGTGTCACGCGCCGACACACCTTCCATGTCAATGTACAGGTTCACATGGAGCTTGCAATGTGCAGGTGGTATACTGTAGTTGTGTGAGTAGGTGAAGTAGGTGGGTTAATGATGTGGAGTGAATGAGTGGTATCACAATGGGCCTAAAAATTGGCCTAAGTGTGCAGTAAGCAACCACCTAACCTAACCTAGAATACTTACTTGAGTTATGACAAAACGTGTAAATAAATGTCTTGTGTGTCAACACAATTATTATAACATTTAATAAAATATAAAATCCTTATATATTTTTTAAATTATTTCTGTTAGAAATTTTTTTTGGGAAACTTACTATGCCACCGCTTTCTAGATTGTTTGTTTTTAGTTGTGGAAATAATTCCACTACAACTAATGCCCACGATTTGATCTGTGTTGAATTGGGGTGGTATGAAAATTTTGATGCCAAAAGATCAACACTTTCGCTTATTATCGCCCGTCTTTCAACGTCCAATAAACCCATCACTGCTTCCTGCCTTTTACATTTTTTGTTTTGTAAATAAAACTTTCTATGTCCTGTAACAAAAAATTACATAGAGTAAATTATTTCTTCTAATCAATTTTAAAACCATTACTTGAGCATTTATATAATTGATAACTGCGGCAGCTTTAACGACAACGTTCAGAATCCCCTTTAAGATAAAGAAATGAAATTAAGTTCATTGAGAGTCATTATTGATATTTATTGGTAGTGTAAAAACCTCACCGTAATTATTGTTTTAGTACGATTTTTAGCGGGAATATGTTACAATTTCTATATTGCTGAAATATTGTTAAAAAATCTTCCTCTGTAATTATAGTGACATCTTTATCAGTAAAATAGTCAATGTCATAGTTGGTAACGCTACGTGTCAGTCACCCGGTATATATTATATATATATATATATATATATATATATATATATATATATATATATATATATATATATATATATATTTATATATATATATATATATATATATATATATATATATATATATATATATATATATATATATATATATAAATATATATATACATATATATATATATATATATATATATATATATATATATATATATATATATATATATATATATATATATATATATTTATATAGCGTTATATATATATATATATATATATACAGCAAGAAGTTAAGGTTGTTGTTCTGTTCTCGTACCATAGAAAAAAAAATTAAAAATGGTAAGTATTTTTGGTACGATATTTAAATTCTAATTTACAATTGTTTATTATTTTTTAATAGGCCGACTTATTTTGAATGCCGAAATTGAATGCTGCGTCGCTCGCAGAAACTAAGTGCACTAGCCCAGTAGACCTAGGACTCAACGTATCGCAAACGTCTACGGCCAGCTTCTCCATAAACCAGGAGTATTTCATTTTTTTGTTGTACAGTTAAATGCTCCATTTTGTACTGTATTAATAGCCTACCGCAAATACTTTATACATATTAGTATGAACTCTGATTCCGAATGTTCAAACCCGTCGGTCTGTCGGTCTGTAAAATGCCGAATTTTAATGAAAACGTTTTTTTATCAAAGGTCGTTATTTTCGGTCAAATTTAAAATGTGATCTGAACTAATTTTGTTTGAAATTTAATTTATTATCTTTTTACTGTTACCGTTTTTTTCGTAAACTCTATGTATATACTCGTACTTTTCAAATTATTTACAAACAACGAAAAGTTCCTATGGAAGCTGTTAGATTCGGTGGGCCAATCTTGTATAAATATTACTGGAATCTCACAATTTATGAAACAGGCTTAAGTATAAAGTTTCATCCCGATCACTCCAGGCGTACGACAGGGACGATATTTTAACTGCAAGCTAGTTTTTTGACACAAATCGTTTTTTCTATATACATTTTAGAAAACTGTTGGACCGACACTGTTGCAAAATTAACTTAAATCCTTTTCAAAATACATGCGAGAAATGAAAAAGGTTGTGTTGGAACTGTCACTCCACTCCAGTGGCACTATTCTGGTTGTCCTTGGGAATAGGGAATTGGGAAAATAATTGTATGGCATTTTTGTCAAATTGTGATTTTTTAGCTTTCTGAGGGAATAAGTTTTGTGAAAATAATTCCGAAACAACGTTAATCAAGAAAATAGTTTTCCTAATAAAAATTTTATTTTCCAATTAATTTTGTTTCGAAAATTTTGCACTAAACTTATTCCTTCAGTAGGCCAGAAAAGACATTTCGAAATCATTCACTTCCGGTGGCCCGATTTTGTCCAAAATTCACTGATATCTCCCAAATTATAGAAAAAGTTTAACAGGGGCCGTATTTTGTTGAAAAAACGGTGAAATAAATGTTCCTCTCTATTTAAGAAATCTGATCTAGAACGGTATTTTTTAGTTTATAATCATTTTTCAAGTAATTAATAAACTTTTCCAAATATTTTGTAAAAAATGGAAAAGCTCTGATGAGCTGTCCCTTCCGGTGGATCGATTTTAGCCATAATTCACTGGAATTTCTTATTTTGTAGAGAAATTTTAAGTATGAAGTTCCATTTCAATCAATTAATTCGTCTTTGTTGCCAACTGTTGCTATAATATTGCTGTAAAACAGCTTCGACAGTGGGATTCGATGCATCGGTCGACATACTGAACTTGGCGTTATTTAGCGGGTAAACCATTAACGCGATTGTGCCTAATTCCGTTTATAATTTTATAGAAGAAAAGTTATTTAGAATCGTGGGCTTCTTTAGCAGAGCGGCTAAGTGTTCGTGGTTTGGGGAGAGCATTTCAGTTAGTTTCGGTATAACGCAGTTGTAGTAATTTAACATTACGCTAAATTGAGTTGCGAGGTTTTCGGCAGCACCAAAACGCCGGCTCCCGTAACTATTAGAAAAGTCAGATTATTGATATTGTCGACTGAGTAAAGTTAGCTTGTTGTTTTTTAAATTTGTTAGTTGCTGATGCGACCGTCACTTTTTACTTGTTTTTCGTAAGGCTTTGAGAGGTCGACGATTCGCTGTATTTAGGCTCCCATCATCTTCATGGGTTCGTGTATTGCTAATATACGCATAGTATTTCGGCTATGTGATCGTGATTCGCCGCGTGGTCGAAAATAAATATTATTTTGTAATTTTTCGGTTGTATTCGTACTATGTTTACAGGGCATTCCACAGTTTTGCGAGTTTTAAAAGTTGATGTGGGATTATCATTCTCATAGCCTTTCAATAGATTTGATATATTTCTAATATCGGAGCTCGTTATGCGCTGACGCATCTTGTTGTGAGCGACTAGGGCTTGCACCTCTTAGTTATATGTGCCTTGCCTCATTACATTTTAATTTTCGTGCCATACATGATTGCAACTACACCGTCTACGAAGGATTTCCTGTAAAACATCTAAAGTTCAAAATATTTATTCAGCTTGTGTACATTATAATTTAGCCTGATCGTATATTGAAAGCAATTCGATTCAAGATTTTTGTTTTTGCAAACACAATGAAAAGTTTTGATAAAGCTCGTTGTAATTTATTAACTATTTAAAATTTCATGGAAATATATTTTTCAAATAGATAAAAAGAAATATTTATGTGCATCATTTATTATAAATTATTTAATTTTTTGCTTAATATTTCAAAATATTTAAAATTCTATTAGAGCTTTTCTCATGTTTCACAAATTTGAGTTATGCAGGTTGAGTGTTGTTTTTGCAAAAAAGCTCTGAACATTTTTCGTAATACATTTTCATAAACCAAATTAATTTTTTCTGCTAAGTCAGCAAAAATATGTGTAATACATACACAGTCACACGACATGCACTACAGAAAAGAATTATAAATTAAAAATGTGTTGCGTATACATAAAATAAAAATTTATTGGTTGGAAATTAATGGTTTTTTCAAAAATAATTTTTAATTTGTTTGCATTAAAAACAACGTTTGTGCCAAAAATAAATAAATATTCATTCTAATGTTTAATATTAATAATTTGGTCAAATTAAATGCAGAAGGGAAATGAATCACAAGAATCTAATTCTCTAAATTCCTTTTTACCAAACCAATCTTATGTTGTTAAAACATTTTATGATGTTAAAGAAGGAACCAAAACCCATCTAAATTATTATTTGCCCGTTCTATCATTAAATAAGGCTATACCCAAATAAATGTAGAATTTAAAAAAACAATTTATAGCTCAAAAATCTGCTGAATATATTCAAGAGCGCTCCACAATATAAACCAGTGCTACCCTAAAGTTTATGATAATTTGTAAAACTACCGGGTGACTGACACGAAGTGTTACCAACTTCAGACTGTCATTGCTGTCAACCAGTGATGACATAGCGCTCTAATTTACACTAATGACAGTACGTTCCATTGTTTACAAGCGTACACGCATTTTTGTGGGATGTATTCAGAAAAAAAGTTATCCTCAATGGAATTCAAGCATAATAGTGTGATTGCTTTATATTTGGCTGGAAAACTACAGCCGCAGATTGTTAACCAGTTAAAACATCTGCATGTGAATAAAATGTTTGTGTATCGCACCATAAATCGGTATAACGATACTGGCATCATTGCAAAACGCCATGGTGGTGGACCGAAACGCACTTCAACATCGCCGGATATCATTCGTAAGTTGAAGGACAAATTGGCTCTGAATCCACGCCGTGGCGGCAGAAAAAGGGCTCGTGAGGCGAACATTTCGCTCAAACGGATGCAACACATATTGAAAGATCATCTTGGAGTAAAGGCCTTGAAATTTCATAAAACGGATGGCCTCACCGATGCTCAAAAAAGTTAGAGTGGAAAGAGCAAATGAGTTGTTACGCTTGCACGAAAGTGGCGATTTGCCGAATTTGGTTTTCTCCGATGAGACACCGTTCGTTATTGAGCAATATGTGAACAAGCAAAACGACCGTATGTACTTCCCCGGCCGTTCTACTGAAAATTTGGACCAACAGATTGTCACTCGAAACCAACCGCCGTCGATGGTGATGGTTTGGGCCGCTGTAATGGCCGAAAGCGGTTCACTGCTCGATTTTTTGGACCGTGGCATCAAGATGAATGCTCAAATTTATCGGGATCATGTGTTGGAGTGAGCGTTGAAGCCTTGGGCACAAAACCATTTCGGCGGCAAAGCCTGAACGTCTCAACAGGACTCGGCGCCGAGTAATAAAGCACGCGTCAATCAAGATTGGCTGAGAAACAATGTTCCGCGGTTCATTTCCACTGCACAATGGCTATCAAATTCATCGGATGCAAATCCGCTAGATTTCTAGGTTTGCGGTATTTTGAAGAGCATGGTTGGGGCAAAAAAATACCAAAGTATCGATCATCTCAAGCAAGCGCTTCGCCGCGAATGAGCCAAAATACCGCAGAGCCACTTTCATGCTGCATGCAATAGATTTGTCGGCCGTTTGAAGGCCATAATCATAGCTAATGGTAGCCAAATCAAAAACCGCTAATGCAATTAGAAAATTGAAATATTTGTGAACATTTTTTACTTTGATTCAATAAAATTCATCAAAAAATAAAAATTCTGTGGCGTTTTGTTTTGGTAACACTTCGTGTATATATATTACAATATATATTTTCACCGGTCGAATTATACTTAATTTGTTTTACTTTTAATTTTAATTGTAAAGTGCTTTTTTTTTCATCGCGTATGTTGGCACGCATGCAGTCGTTTTTGATTTATCGTTTTGTGTTTATGAGGACGTTGACGCGCTGTATTTACATGGCGGGCGACATTTACGGGGGTTATCGAAATTTGCATCATACGTCTGGTATCTCAACGTTACGTGGTCATGACTTATTTTGTAGTTGCGGACTGTCGCGTGATCGTGAGCGAGGGCGTGACCGTGGCCTATAATTATCACAGATTTGATTTATGTTTTTTACTAATACTTGTACTAAAAAACACAATTTCACTATTATTGTGCCAAACTGTTAAAAAAATATTGAATATTGCAATTAATTACTTTTTATTGAGCTTTAAATTTCACGGTAGACTCTATGCAACTGATTATGATCGTGAAGTATTGATTTTTTTAATTTGCATTCAGGCCAGAAACAAGACAATAATAAGACCATAAAAACCGGAAGTTAATCAAAACAATTACAAATACAATGTAATACAAAGATAATACATAAATCAAGTTTATCTAAATTAAAAAGGACAGACATGCGTTGCTGGAGAATTCCAAAATCCAACAATAAAAATACAGTGAGTCAAAAAATGTTGTTGACAACGTATATTTTACATCAAACAGTCTTGTGTCATGTTAAATTCTTGAAATGATTCAAAATCAATCCACATTTGAATTAATTTAAATATTAGACCAGTAATTATATTTCGACTTCTAGTGCTCCTTAAGTAAATTATTTGATATTATCGGCCATGTTTATGTTGACAACAACAACAATGTTTGACAAAACCAAAATATAAACTTTGATTTAATTACGATTCAATATCCATCCACATTTGAATTAATTTAAATCTTAATTCAGTAATTATATTTCGACTTCTAGTGCTCGTTTAGAAAATTATTTGATATTATCGGCCATGTTTATGTTGACAACAACAACAATGTTTGACAAAAACAAAATATAAACTTTGATTTAATTACGATTCAATGTCAATCCACATTTGAATTAATTTAAATCTTAATTCAGTAATTATATTTCGACTTCTAGTGCTCGTTTAGTAAATTATTTGATATTATCGGCCATGTTTATGTTGACAACAACAACAATGTTTGACAAAACCAAAATATAAACTTTGATTTAATTACGATTCAATGTCAATCCACATTTGAATTAATTTAAATCTTAATTCAGTAATTATATTTCGACTTCTAGTGCTCGTTTAGTAAATTATTTGATATTATCGGCCATGTTTATGTTGACAACAACAACAATGTTTGACAAAACCAAAATATAAACTTTGATTTAATTACGATTCAATATCCATCCACATTTGAATTAATTTAAATCTTAAACCAGTAATTATATTTCGACTTCTAGTGCTCCTTAAGGAAATTATTTGATATTATCGGCCATGTTTATGTTGACAACAACAACAATGTTTGACAAAAAACAAAATATAAACTTTGATTTAATTACGATTCAATATCCATCCACATTTGAATTAATTTAAATCTTAAACCATTAATTATATTTCGACTTCTAGTGCTCCTTAAGGATATTTGATATTATCGGCCATGTTTATGTTGACAACAACAACAATGTTTGACAAAAACAAAATATAAACTTTGATTTAATTACGATTCAATATCCATCCACATTTGAATTAATTTAAATCTTAAATCAGTAATTATATTTCGACTTCTGTGCTCCTTAAGGAAATTATTTGATATTATCGGCCATGTTTATGTTGACAACAACAACAATGTTTGACAAAAACAAAATATAAACTTTGATTAAATTACGATCCAATATCCATCCACATTTGAATTAATTTAAATCTTACATCAGTAATTATATTTCGACTTCTAGTGCTCGTTTAGTAAATTATTTGATATTATCGGCCATGTTTATGTTGACAACAACAACAATGTTTGACAAAAACAAAATATAAACTTTGATTTAATTACGATTCAATATCCATCCACATTTGAATTAATTTAAATCTTAAACCAGTAATTATATTTCGACTTCTAGTGCTCCTTAAGGAAATTATTTGATATTATCGGCCATGTTTATGTTGACAACAACAACAATGTTTGGTAAAAACAAAATATAAATTTTGATTTAATTATGATTCAATATCCATTCACATTTGAATTAATTTAAATCTTAAACCAGTAATTATATTTCGACTTCTAGTGCTCGTTTAGTAAATTATTTGATATTATCGGCCATGTTTATGTTGACAACAACAACAATGTTTGACAAAAACAAAATATAAACTTTGATTTAATTATGATTCAATATCAATCCACATTTGAATTAATTTGAATCTTTAACCAGTAACTATATTTCGACTTCTAGTGCTCGTTTAGTAAATTATTTGATATTATCGGCCATGTTTATGTTGACAACAACAACAATGTTTGACAAAAACAAAATATAAACTTTGATTAAATTACGATTCAATATCAATCCACATTTGAATTAATTTAAATCTTAAATCAGTAATTATATTTCGACTTCTAGTGCTCCTTAAGGAAATTATTTGATATTATCGGCCATGTTTATGTTGACAACAACAACAATGTTTGACAAAAAACAAAATATAAACTTTGATTTAATTACGATTCAATATCCATCCACATTTGAATTAATTTAAATCTTAAACCATTAATTATATTTCGACTTCTAGTGCTCCTTAAGGATATTTGATATTATCGGCCATGTTTATGTTGACAACAACAACAATGTTTGACAAAAACAAAATATAAACTTTGATTTAATTACGATTCAATATCCATCCACATTTGAATTAATTTAAATCTTAAATCAGTAATTATATTTCGACTTCTGTGCTCCTTAAGGAAATTATTTGATATTATCGGCCATGTTTATGTTGACAACAACAACAATGTTTGACAAAAACAAAATATAAACTTTGATTTAATTATGATTTAATAACAATCCACATTTGAATTAATTTAAATCTTAAATCAGTAATTATATTTCGACTTCTAGTGCTCGTTTAGTAAATTATTTGATATTATCGGTCATGTTTATGTTGACAACAACAACAATGTTTGACAAAAACAAAATATAAACTTTGATTTAATTACGATTCAATGTCAAACCACATTTGAATTAATTTAAATCTTAATTCAGTAATTATATTTCGACTTCTAGTGCTCGTTTAGTAAATTATTTGATATTATCGGCCATGTTTATGTTGACAACAACAACAATGTTTGACAAAAACAAAATATAAACTTTGATTAAATTACGATTCAATATCAATCCACATTTGAATTAATTTAAATCTTAAATCAGTAATTATATTTCGACTTCTAGTGCTCCTTAAGGAAATTATTTGATATTATCGGCCATGTTTATGTTGACAACAACAACAATGTTTGACAAAAAACAAAATATAAACTTTGATTTAATTACGATTCAATATCCATCCACATTTGAATTAATTTAAATCTTAAACCATTAATTATATTTCGACTTCTAGTGCTCCTTAAGGATATTTGATATTATCGGCCATGTTTATGTTGACAACAACAACAATGTTTGACAAAAACAAAATATAAACTTTGATTTAATTACGATTCAATATCCATCCACATTTGAATTAATTTAAATCTTAAATCAGTAATTATATTTCGACTTCTGTGCTCCTTAAGGAAATTATTTGATATTATCGGCCATGTTTATGTTGACAACAACAACAATGTTTGACAAAAACAAAATATAAACTTTGATTAAATTACGATCCAATATCAATCCACATTTGAATTAATTTAAATCTTAAACCAGTAATTATATTTCGACTTCTAGTGCTCCTTAAGGAAATTATTTGATATTTTCGGCCATGTTTATGTTGACAACAACAACAATGTTTGACAAAAACAAAATATAAACTTTGATTTAATTATGATTTAATAACAATCCACATTTGAATTAATTTAAATCTTAAATCAGTAATTATATTTCGACTTCTAGTGCTCGTTTAGTAAATTATTTGATATTATCGGTCATGTTTATGTTGACAACAACAACAATGTTTGACAAAAACAACATATAAACTTTGATTTAATTACGATTCAATGTCAAACCACATTTGAATTAATTTAAATCTTAATTCAGTAATTATATTTCGACTTCTAGTGCTCGTTTAGAAAATTATTTGATATTATCGGCCATGTTTATGTTGACAACAACAACAACGTTTGACAAAAACAAAATATAAACTTTGATTTAATTATGATTCGGTATTAATCCACATTTGAATTAAGTTAAGTCTAAATTCATTGATTATATTTCGACTTCTAGTTCTTCTTAAGGAAATTATTAGATATTATCGGCAATGTTTATGTTGACAACAACAACAATGTTTCACAAAAACAAAATATAATCTCTGATTTATATGTAAATTTAATATAAATTCCAATTTGAATAAATTTAAAACTTAATTTAAGAATATTATATATTGACTTCTAGTCCAAAATCAAGTTCTAAAACATACAGAGTTCTAATTATTGAGAGATGTAGATGGACTGCCTTTAGTTTCATGAATTAGTATGTGGTGATTATTACATAACTTGAACGTTCAGTTTATATTGGTTGCAATGGCTTGAACACTTAGTTTTATGTGGACGTACTAAATAGGATTTGTCAGCCAGATAAGGGTGATTTTGGCGCAAGACTATCATAATGAGACTTTGTTCAAACTCGAAATTCCTAGAAATATAACTCAGAGCTAAATAAACTAATGATGAGGCTTAGAGCAGTTTTAATTTGTCCGCAGTTTACGGGTTAGATCACCAAGCTCGAACTAGTATAATTTTTTCAAAGCTATATGGCAACCCCAAATTGTCACGAAATTAAGAAAACGTGCTATATTATCAACGCACTAACATATATCGCTGTATTGAATACATATTTTAACAACAAAACAAACATGTTGTAAGTTTTGCTTGCCTAAAAAGCATTTCTAAAAAATTAATTTTATTTAACTGAAATTTGATAAGAGACTACATAGTAAAATCTAATGGAACAATAGTTAAAGTACTAATAGATGTGAATAATAGCAATAATAGCTAAAAGATCGAGAAGAGGAAAACATTTTGATATTCCTAAGTAATAACATATAACGTATTTTCCTTGTTGATAACAAATGTAGAAAATTGAAGTTTTCTATTTATGTGAGTAAAGTACGATATACAGCAATAATAACAAACCCAAAAACTTTGTTGAATAAATGATCGTAATAACAATGGTATTGTTAAGCCTTTGTGTTGTTCATATGAAGATTATCGATTTTGTTTATATTAAAAAAAGTTATTTTTATTATTACTATTATCATTACTATTATTTTGTTTGCTTGCCAATGATATAAAAGTTAATTATTATGTTATTTAGAGAAAGAGGAAATTATATTTGATAAGTGAAAGGATTATAGTGGGTTAGACCTTAGATATGTTATAAAATGTAAGCACGTAAACATAATCTTTGGTAAACGATACTGTTTTGTCATAATACAAAGGATTTATTAGAATTAACATAAATTTTAATTACACAAAATCAACTAATCTGGAAATTCCACTGGAGATACTATTTCAACACGTAGTGATAATTAGATACAATTCAACTAAAGATTTTGAATGGATTCAAATGCATCGAAAGATAATTATTAAATTTTTACATTTTTACAAAGTAATAATTAAATTTAGAATTTTAATAAAATAATTGATTAACGACCATATCATCATAAATATATAATGAAAGACCACTTATTCGTAAAGCCAGATACCCGCGTGAGATTAGTTAAACTTAATTTGACGAGAGGTTTTTAATTTAAATATTTCCTAGTTCGAAATATTTTTCGTATGTATCCATTACGACCATCTTTGTAAAACCCAATTATACAAATGCTATTAGTCCAGGAAACAAAAACAGGGCTTCATATAACGTTCTAAATAATGCCAATAAACTTTTAACTAATATAAATTTGTTCCCTATACTTCGGCACAATTTTACAGAAAAATCCCTACCGCTATGTGTTGAGCAAAAAAATAACGGTACTTTAGTTTTAGATTCTTAAAATGGCTATAACTTTGGATATACTGAGAATTGCTGGTTATTTAATAAACAAATATTAAACATTATATGTTATTACATTAAGCTCCATAAAAATCAGCTCGAAGTGAGATATTTCAGAAAATGTCAATGTGTAGGTGCCCTCATTCCGGGTTTCCCCTTTGTGTGATTGAAAAAAGACATTTTTAATCTTTTAATGGTTACTTTCAGTAAGGTAAACCGGTTTCAGAATTATACGAAACATTTTGGTACCTGTGGTCTAGCCGATGTTTAAATCTGCCTTATGCATCATTTTAAGGGGTAATTATAAACCGAACAATGTTATTCAGTGTAATTTTGAATATCAAAGAGTAAAGTTGTCAGAAAAAGTGTAAATTTTGTAATGCAGACATATAAAAATATTTGTATTATTTGTAATAAGTGTGTGCAGAAAAAGGGCTCTACAGTGGTAGAAAAAGGAATTGGCAGCTTAATCGAAGCCTCAAAATCAAGAAATGATGATTTGTGGAAAAAGTTAGAGAACGTCGAAGAAATTTTATTGCATACAGAATGTCGGAAGAACTACACGAGGAAAAGTATTATTGTTGCTTGCAAAAGAGCGCGTGAGCAAGGTAAGAGTAATGAATTAATATAAATGAATATATCAGATACTTATAGTAATTTTCCTTAATAGGACCATCAAGTGTTGCATAATTCGATTTTAAAATTAATTGTTTATTTTGTGGCGAAGTGATTCAAGAGATTGACTTCAAGAATGTAAGCCGGTACAAGCAAGTAAGTGTTGTGTCATCAACCGAAATGCAACAAACTATCCTTGATCTTTGTTGCATACGCAATCACGCATGAGGAAGTATCGTCCATAAACGAATTAGTGGGTAAATTATTTTGTGGACACAAAATGCGCGATATCATCTGAAATGCTATTGGAAATTTAGAGAAGTGACCACTAATCCGTTCAGAGAAACCATCCCCCACGCCCCCCCCCCCCAAAACAACTCTCGAGCAGGTTTTGAAGCTTTGTGTGCGTTCATAAAACAAAGTAATGAATGTATATTTGCATTACGCGATCTGAAACAAAAACTAAGGGAATTCAGTGACAATGATGTAGATTTTTACGGTGACTACTACTTGTGGGTCCTGATTATAAATCACTTTAAACCAAATTTGGTAGCAACCAACTTATTTGGCAAAACAATAATTTAAACTTTAAAGGACATGTTACCCGAAGAATTGTTACTGCAGAATTGGGACTCATATAAATGCAGTTATATTGAAGAAGAGCGCGTTAGAACTGTTAAAGCAGTAGCAGCAAGTATCAAAGAAGACATCCAGTTCCAAATTTAGTATACAACAGAATATCCAACATTCCATGATGTCAAAAGTAGTGGTGAAGAGTTTGTACCAACGACTTTAAAGAAATTTACGGAAACTCGTAGATTTAATTTGGTTGACTGGATTTAATAACTTGCAAAATGTACCAAGTTGGAATGGATATATGCAATCAGTTGATAATTCTGGTAAGATTTATAATTTATCTCATAATTGTTTAAATTTTTTTTAATTTTTTTTTTAATTTCCCAAGGTTCATTTGAAGTTTCACAAATAGACAAGTGCCGTTCATCAATTTAAGCGCAAGTGACTTAACGACGTTATACTCAGCTTTAATTTAGGCAGCCTGCGTAAGCAAGAAACATGACAGATGAGCATAGCTACTTTTGATCAACCACTCTTTATGTGGAGCAAAACAGTGATATAATTGTAGGTCTTGGAGCGAACTAAAGAATTATGGGGAACAATTTATGGCAATGCAACAGTTAAACACATGCTTACAGGACAGGCTTTCTCGCGTGCTTTGCGAGCACATATACTGATGGTATTAGCATTAAATTATTTGATTATGGACAATTCAGAAGATTTGAAATCTGTAATGAAATCTGCTGAAGTCATGGAAACGTATCAGAAACTGATAAAAAACAGCATGTCACCGGATATGTGTCATGATTCGGAAGTAATACGCGACCTGGAGAGCTGCTTTAAAAGTAACATCAACAGACTAAAAGCAACAAACAGAACATCCAATATTTTGAGCAAGTTATGATTGTGCTGTAGTATATCCGAGCTGAGAGAACTGGCGACTGGCAGATGCATATGGAATTGTTCAAAAAATGTTGTCATATTTCCATTCTGCTGGTTATAACTTATATGCAAAATTTGCTCATTTAAAGGAAATGAATGAGTTTCTAGCCAAGCTGACCGATGAAGAGTACAAAAAATTTCCAGATAAAGACTTTTCGATAAGAAAAATTGTGCAATGGAGTGGTATTTGAATGTAAATGTGCATAGAACAATCACTTTATGGTCTATATTTAAAAGGTATAAGTCGACTTATGACCAATTCCTTTTTTCCCCGGATATGGATTTCTTGTAAAAAATTACTATTGTCATACATTTTTTAGGATTTATTGTAATGGAATGGACAAAAAAAAATTTTTTATTTAGGCGAGAATAAACGATTTTTATTAAAATGGTATTCTAGTACGCGTCAATTTGTGAAGTATTTATAGTATTTCAAAAGTCAGTATAGTATTTATAGTAGTTCAGAAAAGGTTGTCGAAAATGCCAAAAATAAAAAGTCGAGGATATAAAATGGTCGAGCTTGCCAAAAATCTCGTTTTAACGCATAGTAATCAGCAACTTTCAACAGCTTCAACAATACTAAATACGGATGAAAGTTTCAGCCAATTTTCAAAATCAGGTAATATATGCTATGTGCAATATTATTGAAACAAGATACATAATTGTTGAAACAAATATGGTAACAGAAATGAAGTAACGGTTATTTCCGATAACATTTACAAAAATAGTAAAATTGTGTTCCATATTGTTCATCACAAAAAGCACATAACACACAGTTGTTACTACCAGTTGCTGAGAAAGAGGACATAATCGACTTACGCATACCAGTCACTACAGTTTCTGAATTAGTTTCAGTTAATCTAATTTGAAATTTCGGGTCGTTATGACCGCAGAATAGCGATACGCAACAAAAAAATGCCTCTAGGTATGCCAGATCTATGTGTTCGCGACCTAATTAATGCAAATGCAAATTCCGGGCTGTCTACTCACACAATGTCACTTTATTCGATTCTCATGCAATCACCATTTTTATCGTGCCTGATTCTTGTGATGGTATGGACGATGACAACTTTGATGCCAATGACATCGATCCACATTTCATACCCGATAATTACAGCGATTCTTCTCTTGTGCGAATAGCAGAATACATAAAAAGACTTCTCCCTTACAAAAGAGTCGCAAAACGTAAGAAAAGTTAAAAAAATAGCGAACATAGTCATGTAACCCTGTAAGGTATGACGAAACCAACAAGTAAATGTAAACCTGTACAACCTTGTCGCCGAAACTGTAAAAGTATAATTTCTATTCCGGATCAAACTAAAATGTTTGCACATTATTGAGAACTAGGCAAGTATGAGCTGCATGCGGCATTTACAGGTAGTTAAATTGAAGTTAAAAATAAAACAAGCCAACGGATTTTAAACACAGCTTCTAAAAAAATCGAAGATTTTTTCAATAATTTTTTCAATATTAATAACAACCAGGTTGAAGTATGTAAAGAATGTTTGAAAGCAACGCTAGGAAAAAAATAATTGAAACAAATTTGGATCGCCAGAAATGGTACGCCTAGATAACCGTGGCAAACAGTGTTCGAGAACCAAACGTTTTCCGGAGAGTGTGACAAACGAAATTAAGGATCACATTAACAGCTTTTCTATTTATGAGTCACATTATTCTAGATATCTTCATGCACATCTTAATATAGAATTAATGTATAGCTTATATGCAAAGAATTGCGATCGTCATGTCTTAATATGGAAATATACGGAGGTATTCAAAACTATGGATATTAAATTCAAAAAACCGAGCATCGACACTTGTAATACATGTAAAATTTTTCATTTGAAAATTAAAGTAGCTAGAGGACTCGGGAAAATAAATTGCAAGATGAGGAACGTTCTCATCATGAAGCAGCCGATGCCGCATATCAAGAAAAACGAAACGATAAAGCCTTAGCAGCCGAAAATCGCTCATTAAAGGTATACACATTTGATATGCAAAAATGTCTAGCTACACCAAATTTAAATACTAACGTCGCTTTGTATACAAGATCCTTATGGACGTACAACTTAACCATTCATGACTGTATTTCCAATCAACCCTTCAATTACATGTGGTATGAAGGTTTGGCAAATAGAAAAGGAAATGAAGTAGCCTCCTGTTTATTCTCGCACTTGAAATCATTACCACATTCGATCAACAAAATCATTTTTATAGTGACACTTGCAGCGGTCAAAATAAAAACAGTTTCGTTGCTTTACAATGTTTTTAACTTTCATGCAAGAGAATATGCAGGTTAAACAAATCAACCATACATTTTTGCAAGTTGGAAAATGACGGCATACACACGTATGGAGAGTGATACAAACCGTGCGATAATTGAAAAATAGAAAAAGAAAACTTCTGTCGACATTCACCATCCTAGAGATTGGATGCAAAATAAATTTTTAAACTTTACGGAAGCGTCCAAAACAAAATTAATGTGGCAAAATGTAGATGAGGATGGCAATAAATTCAAGTGGCAGAGCGAGAAATGGTTACGATATATTGGATTTCAATTTCAAATTAAACCATTTAAAGTTCATTGGCAACTTTTTCCAAAACAAATAAAACAATTTCAAATTCAAATTAAACTTTTTAAAAATTAAATTGAACAATTAAAAAGAAATCGGTTTTGCGATATCTATTAATTAATAATTGATAATTTCGGGATATTTTTTGGCACTGTTTACTGTCAATCTGGCACTGTTTTTAAGTAAAATCTAGCACTCATGGAGTATAATAGTTGGCAACACGGCATTTAGTTCAACTTGAATTTTAAATTGGGTTGGAAGTTAAATTTGAAGTCATTTATAAGTTATTATATTAAATATATAATAATGAGCGATGCAAATAACTCGACATCTGAAACCCCCGTTCTTAGAAGCGAAAAATAGTCAATTATTTCTCAACTGCAGAAAAAAATATATGAAGAAAACAAAACAATAGCTGAAGCCGCTGCTATTGCAAATTTAAATATTAACACTGCCAAATCAATTTTGTAAAGGGTGTTTTTTTAAGAGGTTGCCGATTTTTTTTTTGAATAAAACACATATAAAATTATGAAATGACCAAAATTTTTTTTTATTTGGTAGATAATTTTTTGGCATTTAACATTTAAACACAATTTCTGGCATATGGCTACCACGACTATTTTTCACAAATGTCATTCTGGAGGTCCAATTTTCCAGCACTTTTTCAAGCATTTGAGGGCGTATGTCAGCAATGACACGTTGAATATTGGTTTCCAAAGCGTCAATCGATTGAGGTTTATCCACATAAACCAATGACTTCACGTATCCCCACAAAAAGTAATCGAGTGGCGTCAAATCGCACGAACGCGGAGGCCAATTCACCGGACCATTTCTCGAAATAATGTTGTCGTTGAAAGTTTCTTTCAATAAGTCGATTGTTTCACGTGCTGTATGGCAAGTGGCACCATCTTGTTGAAACCACATTTCATCCATATCCATATCTTCAAGATTTGACAACAAAAACTCATTTAACATGGTTCTGTATCGATTTCCATTCACGGTAACGCGTCGTCCTTCCTCATTTTTAAAGAAATATGGACCGATGATCCCACCAGCCCATAGACCGCACCAAACAGTACATTTATCAGGATGCATTGGTAATTCTAGAACGGCGTGTGGATTATCTTTGCTCCAAATGCGACAATTTTGTTTGTTGACGTATCCATTTAACCAAAAATGCGCCTCATCACTGAAGAGAATTTTACGGTAAAAAATGGATCTTCGTTCAATTGATTTAACGACCAATCACTGAATTCACAGCGGAAACGATGGTCGTGTGGCTTTAATTCTTGCACCAATTGAATTTTGTATGGCACCAAACCCAAATCTTTACGTAAAATTTTCCATAAAGTCGATGGACAAAGTCCAATTTGCTGAGCACGACGACGAATCGATAAATTGTCGTTTTCTTCGACACTGGCCTCAACGACAGCAATATTTTCTTCTGTACGAACTCTTCTCATTCTTGTCGGTGGCTTGGCATCCAAAAGAGTGAATGTAGACCGAAATTTGGTAATTACGTTCTTTATGGTGGTCTCTGACGGACGATTATGTGCACCATAAAATTCACGAAGTGCTCTATAAACATTTTTAATTGAACACTGATTTTGAAAATAAATTTCCACGATTTGAAAACGTTGTTCTGGAGTTAACCTATTCATAATGATTTGCCAAACAATACTGAGTAGAAATGCCACTTTGAGCTGTCAAAACAACTGTCATAAAATAAAACGACATCTATCGGAAAAACAAACCTCCTAAAAAAACACCCGTTACAAATACAAACGAGATGGTGAAGAAATTATAATTGAAAAGCGTGGTGGAAAAAAATTTGAAAAAGT
The DNA here is from genome assembly GCA_963691935.1 of Nephrotoma guestfalica. NCBI lineage: Eukaryota > Metazoa > Arthropoda > Insecta > Diptera > Tipulidae > Nephrotoma > Nephrotoma guestfalica. The sequence continues at coordinate 85,885 of CAVNVL010000015.1, read as the reverse complement.
TACGAAGAAGTTTTGAAATTTGTGGAGGATGCTGAAAAAACAAATCCGTGTATTACGGATTACATTTTTTTTTTATAATTGTTGAATTTGATTTTTAAAAGGTTTAATTTGAAATAGAAAAAGTTTAATTTGAATTTGAAATTGTTTTATTAGTTTTGGAAAAGGTTTACTTTATTTTGAAAAAAGTTGACAATGAACTTGAAATAGCTTAATTTGAAATTGAAATCATATACACGAGAATCAGGGAAATTATTCTATAAATGTTCATTATACCATGAAGAACCGTTCAAAACCGCGCTCAGTATCAAAAATATTATTTTATGCTACTCTAGACCTCTTCTGATAAATTCAAAGAAAACAGGATATTGTCGATTTATTGCCAATGGTACCTCCAGAATATAGAGATTTTTACATAAATCTACCAACGGAGGATGGAATGGATGTGCATCGCAACATAGTAGACGAAGAAGAATCGGAAACCTTAATAAATTAATTGAAGTTCAGAATTTTTCGTTTTTTATAACATGAAGAAAGGTGTAAGATGATCATTTTTTAGAAATAAATTGAACTAAAAGGCACATGTTGTTTTAAATATTTAAATATTATAAAACTAAAAGCTTGAGAGCTCCTAAAATTTTCCATGTAAATAAAAGTTATATTAATTTTTTTTTAACGGTGACGTAAATATTAAAAGATTCCCAATTTAATGACGCTATAACCGTAAAAATTAAATTATCTGCCTATTTGAAATCTCAATTTAAAGTTAAATTTTGCTCTCCTGTAAAATCATAATTTTATACTTATGCCCTTTTATATATAGGCCACAGACTTATGCGATCAATGAAGACGATAGGAGGATTATCTCGAGGACGAGGCACTACCGATGACTCCATTTGAAAATGGATTATTTCTACGCCCATTAGCATGCTTGAGATATCCGCGATGGAAACTTTTACAGGACAATCATCAATTACTTCCGAACAACATATTGCACTCCGAGGAAGTAGGGAAGCAAGAGACAATCTGAATAAAAACAAAATGGTGATCATGTCAGTGTGTCAACTGGACTGGTTGCTGATTCCAAAATCACTTGTGAAAGTGCTTTGGATAAAGGTGAAATGCGGCTGCATAATACATTGAGTAAGGAGTTCTGCGGACGTCGTTTACGCAAGAAAACACAAAGTTGTTCCAATTGCCGCTCAGGTTCAGGGAATATAAATAAATAACGAAACTTTCGTCATAAACTCGCAGCAATTATATAATTATTTTTCTTCCAAAGGCAGGTTATCGTCAAATATAAAAATCTGAAACAAAACAAATAAAGCCAAATAATACCAGCAATATAAACGGTATTAGGCGGACGATACTTATCTAACAATAGAATTCTTCAAACTATAATATGATAATTTATATATAAAAATTTAAAAAAAAAAAAAATTTAATTTGTTGGTAGTCGCAAGAAAAAAACACGGGCGAAAGCTAGGCTTACCTTATTAAAACTAAGTATCATGCGTATTGAGGGAAATGAAAAGGTGGAAAGTTTTATAGATGTTAACTAAAGTATGTGGTTGTGGTGTCCCTAACGTGACTCAATCGACCTTATGGACACCTCTGATGTAAATGACTATTTTACTATTAAACGTTATGCCATTTGGAATACAATATTTTTTATTGATGGGTTGGTGAGATATGTTTATAAATATCAGGTGAACTGAGAAATTGTTTAATACCACATTTTACTCAATTTTTATTAACTGAGTTAGGTGAATTCAAAATTATGTGTGTTGCTTGTAATGCCAAAGACAGACTACTACGTTCATAACTATAGTTTCTAGTTAACCATGATTTCGTTGTAATGTGTCAAATTGTAAAATTCGAAATAAAAAATGCCAGCAAATATTTTAAAATCTAATGATTTAAATTTGTTGTTGTTGTCAAACCATAGTCGAAGTTTTATGTACAATAATTATTGGATATACGTTTTCAGTGACAATTCAAAAATTATTTCTATTTATTCAGTTTTCTATGTAACTAAATAAATTTAATGTTTAAAATTAGGACCTATAACCTAATTTTATTAAAACTTGTATTTTGACTTGAAAAAAATTGTGCTATCAACTTCTCTCTTTAAATTTGTTTAATTATAAATTTTGGAAACATTTCTTCCACCCTTATCGCAATGCTTAAGTATAGAGCAATGAAAAACTATTAAGCTATTTAAAAATCAAATTTTGTTTCAACTTAAGTTTATTATTTTAAAATTTTCCAAATCTTGAAACTTTATTTACTAATGTTTGAATAAAACATACATTTTCCAGTCTCATATACAATCGTATAATTCTGTTACATAGCATAAGGAAGTATGTTAGAACACGAGAGCGATGCTAAATACGAAATATTTGTGGATTTAAATTTAAAAAAATATTGGTATGTGTTATGCTCGCCAATTTTATGGTGGATTGGCGAAAAACAATTTTCCATTACCGCGTTCTTTCTAAGCACTTTTAAGAGAAAATCGGGTGTTGGTCACAACATCGCACTATTAAAAATTTAGTAAAGTTTTTATAATTTATCTATAAAAATCAAATAAAAACTTTAAGTTGGTATATCTCTTTGTTCAAAAAAATTTGATCTGTACCACATTTCAAGCATGCCATATTATACATTTTCATGAAAAGCAGCGTTCTCTATTTTTGTATATAAAGTTTGTCATCAATTAGGAATAATAGAAATGTATTTTTTTTGATTCCATAAGCCGAGATTTTAGTTTTTTATAATATATGAGTTCTATTAACTTCTATTAGTTATAGGTAGACATACCTGTGTCAATTCACAGATATTGTTATAAGAAATATTAAATAAATATGATCAATACATCATTCAATGAACGTTTTATCAACGTGTACCGCAAATTTATATCTAAAAATACTTTTCACATATAAAAAATTCAGAAGGTAACTCTGCAGCTGCTCTTACGAACATATACCAATCTCGAGGATGGTGTATCTTGATAAGGATTTTTCTTTTTTTTCAATCACTGAGTGATCTACGTCGCACTCCATATGAGTATGGTCAGGAGTGAAAAATTTGTGATCCACAATGTTTACGTTTGTGGAATTTGCGACGAAGATGGACATCAAAGTAGCGACAAAAGAATTTTTATTCTGACCAACGCAACAGTCGCTATAAAATAGAACATGTGAAATATGATTGGGTTACATATAGCACACGGCCTCATTAGTGGTACAATTGTGGACTGTAAGGTTATAGGTCAACAACTGGCGTTTATAGAATGAAACGGATGTATGCAGAGACGGCGTAGGCAAACATTGTTACAAATCAAACGTGTAAAGCTGCATATTTTGGGTTTGTTTAGCAGCCCCTTTGTCCTTGTCTTTCGATTTGTAGCCAGCATCAGCCTCATTGTGATGTTCAGATTGCTTGGTTTTATGTTGTATTTTTTCTTCTTCATCTTTTGCTAAATGAATTTTATGTTTAAAAACTTCCCACTTGTTACAAACATCTACCTTCGGACGTTTAAATTTTAAACCCATACCTGAAATTAATTCGGTTAAATAAATAATTGTTAATACTTATATCACAAAAAAAATGACCTTTAAAAATCTAGCAGTACTTCGTGATAGACAGTGGGTTTTGATGATCTCCGCAATACATTGAGTACATTTTACTTAGAGTTAAATCTGAATTAAGATATTTTTTCGCCGTATCACGTCTGAAATAGTGACTTTCATAGGCTGGATATTTATTTATATGATCCTTTATTTCTGTGATTTTCTCAATAGTTAACTTATTCATTGGATTTCGTCTACCTCGCATATCTTTTAAAAGTCCATCTTTGGATAACTTTTTTTTACGAAAGTCTTAATAAAACTTTCAGACATACCTAACGTAAATCTAAAGCATTTTTGGCATACTTCAACTCGTCGTCCATTTACTTCTAAATCGTAATAATACGTATGCGACCGATTTCTAGGCGATGTATTAGATTTTTCGAGAGTTTGCTTCTTTTTATCAAGTATTTCGATTAGACCATAAACAAACGCAACTTTAGCTTCATATGTGGTAATTTTTGAAAACACGTTAAATAAAATTTGTTGTTCTTCATAAGCAATTTTTGTGTCACACTTCTTTTTACACTTCGTTAGACGAACGCACTAATTTAAACTCGTAGCTGCCTCTTGATATTCTCCCGATATACCACTTTGTGCTAAGTTGTGAGGAATGGCCGGAGTATTATGTTTTTCTGCATAATTTACAATAATAAATTTATTTTCAACTGCTGCTTTAGCTATAAAACTCGTATCATCTTCTGAACTGGAATCTTCTTTATTTTCAGGCTGATAAGTCGGATTATTATCGCTATCATCAAACGTTTCTTCGAATAAATCTGGCTCTTCGAGATTTACATTTCCATCATCCACTGTTGGTATTGGTTTAAGAAAAAAACTCATTTCTCGCGGATTCACGGAATTATTCAGCTCTTTGACTAAACTCCCGTCACTACTTCGCTTGCCTAGGTTACAGATAATATTAATAATATAGTATTACAGAAAATTTACAAACAATTATAAATTTATAAATGATTTACTTACCACAGTGAGTTGTATTAGCTCCACTAATGAGTTTAGCTTTAGCTAACTCTATCATTCGCAATGATCTGTATGCCATTTCCGATTCGAAAATTTTTGTTACTTTATACAATTTAATTATTAAATGATGAAGTAAATATAAGTAGATATAATAAGTATGCACTCAATATTCAATAGCACTTAAATATTTCTAATTAAAGTATATAAAATCAACTAAAATTATAAAACACTACAGGCACTACAATATAAAAACCACTTAAGAATTATTTTAAAACTAGAATGATTTTGAAAATATAACTTACATAACATAAGAATTATCTATTTCACACATTTATTTCTAAAAACTCGCTTATGTATTGTTATGTACTGTTAAATAAACAAAAAAAACGGTATTTAAATCAGAAATATCACTTAACTATATTTAATTTACACGAATGACATTTTTTCAAAACGTAAAAATCGCTTATCTGTTTCTAGGTTATATTTTTGTGTAGTTAAGCGATTCTTTCAAAATCATAATTTCATTAAATACACGTAAGGGATTTGGTTATCTTTAGTGCATTGCACAATTCTCAACAATTTTTTCGGAAAAATTGACAGTGTAATAGAAATCACAAATTAGATCAGATTAGGTAAAAATAATAAAATCGCTTAAGAGAAGTTATGTGGTTCTCGCTTTTGGACACAGATAGTATTATAACAGTTTTAAATTTGAGCAGGCTTTTGAAAAATAAAAGTCAGCATTTTTTATTAATAGTTTCATTCTTAATTAATTCATCCCTAGACATGTCTTACATCAAGAAAGTTGAAGCAGATAATATAAGGAAGCAAATATGTGCATTGTATAATAAAAACGAGGATTGGAGAATAGTTACAAAAACTTTAGGCGTAAAGAAATCAACTGCCTATCGATGGGTGAATAACCAATAAATACCCGCAGAGCAACGTGGTCGAGTATTTATTGAAAGTTATATTGAGGAAAATCCTAGAATAACTTTAAAACAACTGAGAGATAAATTCCAAAATAACCATCAAATTGTTGTTTCTACGGAATGTTTGAGAAACAACTTAGATGGATTACTGTATACGTTGAAAGACATTCGGAGAGAGCCAGAAAGAGCAAACATTGAGAACAATAAAATAAAACAAATATTCGAGTTTTAGAACATAAGTACGGTTTGGTTCTCCTCGATTGCATTGCAATTATAGTATGAAAAACCGCTCAAATAAACAATGGAAAGCGTGACTGATTAACATAACTTACATGGTGTATTTTCAAATGATTTTGTGATCTGGCTAAAATCAAGTCAATTACGTCAGGATTTTTATTTAACTTGGGAGCTTAAACTATAAGCTTGTTTGAGCCTATTGTTGAATTTGTGTGAAATATTTAAACCATATTTCTATTTATTGGCAGACTCTCACAAACTCATAAAACAAGTGAGGGTTCTCAACTCCAACGATGAGCCCACGCGACCTCGACTTCTACGACTATTGCTAATTTCAAAAGACTCAAGAGGGAGTAAATTGTAATTTAACTCGAGTTTCAATTATTAATGAATACTGTCTTACTACATACTACTCTGAATTATTCATGCGCATGAGTGCGTGTAAACAGTTCTCTTAAATTTTGTTTTGTACGTTACATTTTGGGCTGAATGTGTTTTGCAAAGCTATTTTACGAACTCGTAATTATCTGTAGCTGGACTCGAATTTTGTTCGTTGAAGGAGAATCCACCCGTATATATATATATATATATATATATATATATATATATATATATATATATATATATATATATATATATATATATATATATATATATATATATATATATATATATATATATATATATTTATATATATATATATATATATATATATATATATATATATATATATATATATATATTTATATATATATTTATATATATATATATATATATATATATATATATATATATATATATATATAAAGCTCTGTTTGTTTACTTGGGTGTAGTTGAGATTTTCTTCCGTCACAGAGGTTTTAATAGCTACCAATGGCAATCTTTCTACAAAAGAAACTATCAAGAAGTGTTCAAATCTTAAGCTATAAATATATTTTATAGTTTTAACCATTGATAATACTTAATATTAGTTTTCACAATTTAGTTTAGATCCTACTTATAAGCGTAATTTACACATTTACTGATTTTACAGGTTCATTAGTCCGAGTGGATCTGCTCTTCTTATTCGTTCAAATCGCGACTGTTTTAGTATGTCCGGGCCATTTCGTTGGGATGTCTCTGAAGTTTTGAGTAGTATTTCGAACTGAATTTCTTGATTGTTTCTTTAACGGTTTTAATACCAAGGTCGACGTGTATGTTACTATTTCGGATATACCATGGAGTATTAGCAATACATCGGAGTATTTTCGTTTGAGTTCGTTGCAGGAGTTCTCTATTTGATGCACTGGTGTATCCCTATAAGTGAGTACCGTATGTCCATATTGGCTTGATTAATGCTTTGTATAGTAAGACCTTATTGTCTGATGATAACTTGGATTTTCTTCCTATCAGCCAACACATTTTGGAAAATGTTATTTTTATTTGGTTGTGTTTGCGTCAATAGAACATATTTTCACGTTAGCCGTCTATCCAGGTATAAGCCTAGGTTTGTTGTCGAATACATACACTGTTTAATTGTACTGATGAGCAGGAGCGTTTGTTCGGCGTGAATGGGACATAAATTCTTGAGATCTTGAGCCAAACTCAGATTTCACTCAGATGACTTTGCACTTCTCTTGAGGCTGTTTGCGGGTTTTCGTTTGATACCAGGATGGTATCATCAGCAAATGTTGATATTATTGCATTCCCGGTAACAGGTAAGTCCACCGTGTACAACAAGTATAAAATAGGTTCCATAACGTTTCCTTGTGGGGCTCCTGCGCTTATATAATTTGGGGAAGTTGTTGCACCATTTTGTTGAACCACGTATTGCCTTTGGAGGAGATAGTTTTCCAGAACTGAGTGAATTTTCTTCGGCAGGAGTTCGCTATAAGTTTATATGTTAGTCCGTCGTGCCAAGCTTTGTCAAATGCGTGTGCTATATCCATGAAGACAGAAGAACAGCATTGCTTTGCCTCAAAGGTCTGTCTGATTGCATTTACAATTCTATGCACTTGCTCTGTGGTACCATGTTCGTTTCGGAACCCAAATTGATGGTCTAAATGATTTGCCTTTTATATAATACTAGTTTTAGTTTTGTTATTAACATTTTTTCAAGCGGGTTTGAGAAGTAAGCTTATTCGACGATAAGACGAGATTTGAGTTTCGTTTTTCCCAGGCTTATGTATCATTGTGATCAAAGATATCTTCCACATTTGAGAAACATGACAAGTTCACATGATTGCATTAAAAACGTAGGGTATTATTCTAATGCATTTGTCTGGCAATTCCCTTATCATTTTTCCAGTAATAAGGACATATCCTGGTGCTTTTATCGGGCTAATGCGAGTTTTGATTGTGTTCATAAATTTCTTCCATTCAAATTTTATAGGTTTAAAGGATCAATTCGAGTGGTGAAAACATCGTCTTTAGATGTGCAGCGAAATCTTAGTCTAATCGGTGGATTCGACTTTGTAGGCCTTTTTAGGGTTTTTGTTGCCTTTCACAAAGAATAATCGGTCTTCTCTGTTGCCGAGAGTTCATTTAAATAATTCTGGATACATTGGTTTTCTTCTTCCTGCAGTGCAAATTGCAGGGTTTTCATAGCTTGATTTAATTTGCATTGCAACAATGGTGATTTTGTTTGTTGCCATTGCCGTCGAATTTCCTGCTTTTCCTGGATTAGTGTCTGGATATTATGTGATGCCTCAAAGTTCTTAGAATTAAAATTTCTATAGAGCTAGATTGGTCCGAAAATGATCCATCCATCAGGAGTTGAGTTTGTATTTTGATTATAATCGTTAAGTTTTTAGAATTTTCCGAATTTACCTAGCTGCTTTCAACATTTTATGTTGATATCATGGCTGGAAAGCTTACTTCATTTTTCCGAACGATCGTTTTTTGAGTTTTGAATTTTTATACGACACAATCCATTTGTTAGCGTGAGTTAGCACTGAGTTATTATGCAGTGAAGCCTTTTCAGCTGATATGTCTAGTCTCCTATTTTGATTTTAATTAGTTCGTTTGTTTGCCAGACGTTTCGGTGTTTCCAATTTTAAGACAACAGTACTCATTTTTACTATTATCGGTGAATGATCAGACGACAGATCATAGAAATCGGTGGCCTTAACATACGTACGCGCAATGCCTTTGGTTACGCATAAATAAATTAGATCAGGTACTTTTTTTATTCACGGACTAGTAAGTAGGATGACCGGTAGATAAAAAATCCAGGAACTGTTCCTCTATATAGCTAAACTGAATGTTTTTATAGCGTGCTTTGGACGGAAAATAATTCAAATGTCGAAACGTCAAACGTCCAAAACTAATATGATCCAGTTTTCTGTTTTACATAAATTTGATTTTCGAAAATTCAGAATTCAGGAAAGGAAAGTGTCACGTCCTGCCCATGTATATAGATCAGAGTGTATGATTAAACACAAAAAATACAAACCAATTTTGATGTCACATTGACCTTCTAAAAACTTCCGCCATTGAAGAAGTTTAATGGACATATATTAGAAAAAATATTAAAATAAAGTAGTTAGTGTTAATCAAATGAAGAGAATGCTCTGACTATCTGAATAATATAAAGCTCTAATTTCATAGATAAAATGATCACCAGAAGGTAGGTACTCAGGATCACGACTAAAATGGTTTTGCGGTAAATTTTAAAGTTGTGATTGCACATACAAATTGTCTAAACTCAATACCCCAATCGTCAATAGAATTTGTAGTTGGCAAATTTTAGTCCTTTTCAAAATTCTACATAGTGTATGATATCGATATTTTCCAAGCTATTTGTCTTCATAATGTAGACAATTCCAAAATACGTTCAAACTCAAAACACTGATTGAAAGCAGCCTGATATATATGAAATTTTTTCATCTAAAAAAAAATTTCTTATGAAAATGCGCACTCCGTAAACTAACAGAGGATTCACATTTTTTAAATACGAGTGTATAAAACAAATAGCTAATGTAGAAACCAACAGGTGTCTTATTATTTATAGGCGAAATATTACCATCATACTCTCACTCCATGTGCATCCTTAATATTTTATTAAAAAGGACATGAAATACACACATACATACATATACACTATGCAATACACTATACACTACGATCATTCCTTAAAACCAACAACAAACAATAAAATCAAAATTATCTACTTACGACATAACACAAACCAGGAAAATGTAATTAAAAATGAAATAATGTAGAAAATAAATTTTTAATTAATCTCTTATGGAAATAAAACAAATAAATAATTAGGAAAATATGGAAAGCCTTAATATAAATTTTCCTGTTTTCCGAGGAAATGAAAAATTTATACTCAAAGAAATTTTGTGTCTCCAAAATTTATAATTACGAGTATGTCAGAGTTTTATGTTATACAGCATAAAAAATATATGTTGTATGGTATTACATATTCATCATAGAATTTATGGATCTAAAAATTTTAATAATTTTTTTATTCAGTGTAGTAAAATCATCATCCGGTGGTGTATGCTCATGAGCATATAAGAGACAATATTATGTACATTCTATATGTGGGGAGAATTCGAAAGTCTTAATTTCTGTACATATATGTATGTACAGGTATTCGTTCAATAATTATGGGTTGGAAATCACTTTGTGCATAAACATAGTATTAAATTATAATTAAAAATTCCTTAAATAATTTTGTTTTTACAAGAAAATTGAAATTAAAATTAAATTAGGAATTTTTCACTGTTAAGTGTTAGTATAAAAAAAAATTTGAGCTACTTATGAGTGTTCCTTTAAATCACCAAACATATTAAAATGATATAAAAATTCCGTTTTTTTTTTCATGAAACAGGGTGGTTTCAACTCTAGAAAATCCTTTATAATGACTATTCAATTATTGTGCACTACATGATTTTCTCAGCCGGAACCATATACCAATCAAAACCATGCCAAAATTAACCAAGCTATTTGTGGTATACAAATAACATGATTCATTGAGCTTCTAGATTGATTTATTAACAGCTACCCAAAGTCATGGTTTGCAGGAATGGCATCACCGGCATACGAGACCATTACAATGTCAGCCGGAACTAACCAAAACCGAATAAAATATGTGGAAACTATTTGAACCATTGAACAATGCGCTGGGTGAATGCTTAAGTGTCCTATAAACCAAAGAATGAATTTTACAGGAGACGATTTTTAATATTTTAACCTTTCGCCCTAACGGATATAGGAAACCCACCATATGTTTCGAGAAGTAGAATTTTTTTTCCTTTTTTTATCTTCTATATGGATATAAGGCAATATTTAACTAACAGAAGTTAAAGCTCAAAAATATTAAAATAAAAAATTAAATTTAATCGTTGATTATTAAAAACTACAGTTTTTCAAGTTTATTTAAATTTTAATTCTCAGCTTACATACTTTCAGTGGTAAAAATATAAAAAATGTAATTCACAGACACTTTTAGTAGGAAAATCATTACAGTCTATATTGCTTATGCGCAATCATAACAATAGTTATAACTATTCGAATTTTAATACAGCTCTATAAAATTGTACGTCCTCATTGGGCATATATTCAAACATAGAAATTATATCTTTAGTTTTTTTCTTTTAACATCACTGGCGAATCATTCGCTGGCGAAAATAGAATGATTTATATTACTGGGATTTCTCGCACTGCCTCTTAAGATATGGGAACTACCAGAAGTTCTTCCTATTCTCCATAATTAGTTCAATATTTGACTTTAAATATATCGCTTTTGCTGTATAGTATTTCGGTAGCTAACCTATTTTTCAAGTTGTTAAAATTCAATTGATTTTAAATTCCTAATCACAGAAACAGGGCTGAAGTACTGAATATTTCGAAGATGGCGCTCGATAACGCTGTGAACAGCATCTAATTCTTGAATTATGGAATGCCCGGAACGAAATAACGATGAGAAATTGATCGCACATTATAATTTTTTCGAAAATTAAGTAACGCAAAAAAGTGATTCTGTTTCTATTTTGCGGCACGCAAGCATCAGACCATAAAATTATATTTTTCGCATTTGGATTGTCAGCTATAACATTGTTTAATATCATTACAAGTGCACTAGCGATATCGTTGCCAGAGCTCCCTGCTTGTGTTTCATACCAAATTGCGCAATAGGTTATTCCATTTAGATTAGAAAGTCCAGTAAGATTGTACGTACTAAATTTTCTTTTGTAATTAAAATTCGATGCGTTTCCATGAGACAAGTAGAAAACATTTTGTAGATCATACGAAATTATTGCTATTTCGTTGTTTAATGATTTATCCGCAGATCGGCGCTGTTTTGCTCTTTCATTCAATTCCTTGTGCCTATCTTGTTTTAAAACTTGGTCAGCGCTCGGCTCGCTTATGCTTTGATATTTGCTGCATTTGTCGCATCCGTCTTTTTCAGGGACAAAAAAAGGCCAATTGTATTCGGTGTTAAATATTTTCCGATAAACAGAATACGTTACTTTACTATTTTGTTCTGGTATTTTAAATAATCGATACATTTTCGCCGTTGAAAGTTCAGATTCCAAAAATTGTTTATGACTGTCAACACATCGTACGCAATGTGCACCAAAACATGGGAAAATTTCAAAGTGGCGACGAATTGCCAAAATATCTTGATCAGATGTTTTAGTTTTTGCGAAAAAAATATTTCAAAGTTTGTTTTCTTCGAGATATTTCTGATGCTGTTCTTCTGCGTTTTTGGACAAGAAATAGCGTCCCAAAATGGCCATGGATTTCCTCGCGCATTCCATTAGGACTGAAAATTGTACTTTTATAAGGGCAGGCTACACATCACATTTTGCTGGTTGCACTCGTTTTGTGCCTGCAAAACTTTTAACTTGCAGGTTAGTATACTCTTTCCCTGTTTGCATTTTTTTGACAACCTGTTTTTTCCAATTGGATTTATTTAATTTTATTTTTCGAGCTGGTGCGTTCGTTTCTTTTACAGATGATCTTGGTGTGAGTAAATTATTGCACGGAACACGTTTAGCGTTGATGGAACATTAGCAGCTGCTTCCGAAATTTCAATATCGTCTCTATCCGCGATATAACCCGGATCTTGGATTGAGTCATCACAACTAAAATCACTTGACACGTCACCAGTTTCGGTCGATTGATCCGATGTTGTTAAATTTAAAACTCCCGTCATAGCTCTGCTAATAAATAATAAATTTACATTACAAACAGTCCAGGACGAATAATTATTCAGAATAATAATTGTAACGAACTCGAATCCAAGCTTGTAGCTTGGACCCTATATTTTTTGTGTAATTTTATTTTGAGCGCCAAACAGCTCTACTATAAGGTGCTTCAGGCTAATCCCTTCATTCTGGGACACCATGTATATAAAATTCGGCTTTTAATTAATAACTTTTTATGTAATAATAGTAAGTCTAAATCTTTAAAGAATATTTTAGTATATGAAAACTGCAAGTGATGTGAAAATTAATTAAAATAAAGTGATCAATTTGCATTAACATTATGGATAAAAACTGCGTTTAAACTGGTTGCACAATAATTTAATAATATAGAATGCAGACCATCTATAATTTTCCAGTGTTTATCCGGTGAGTATATCCAAGTGTTTTCATGTGTACGATAATACCTACTTTCGATTTATATATTTCGCGAGTGACGGAGCGGCTGAGAGATTCCCTCGAGTATTGTATTATTAAAATAAATTTGACTATCTGTGTCTTGCCATTAAATTATTTAATACAACGCATAGAAACAATAAACCATTACTAGAAGCCTTATGGTAAATTATCAATATGCACGGATTTAAATTTGAACGAGACAATTAATAACTTTTGGAAAAATTGCTTTGGGAGAGCTATACATTTATGCATTTATCTAGCCGTTCAACAGCATCTATTACTCGTGATAATTGCAACATAACGATCAACATCTACATGCCATACTTGTATCATTGTGAAATTACCCATAGATTCGAATACCAACAAATTCATCTTCGTGTTTTATTCAATATAAAACTTAATCTCCAGCATCTTTTCATTTTCCAACTGATTTGCAAGCAAAATATTTATCCACTCTATAGAATATTCATTGAATTGATGTACACGACCTAATTGGCTGTGTTTGACCTGGCTCCTAGGTGTGTTTAAGTCATATTGCCAAGCAAATTTCAATAAAAATTTTCAAATTTCTAGATTGTACAACAAAAAACTCACACATTTGAGACTCCAAAATTGAACAAAATAATTTTGCGCTGTTTTAATAGCGAATTTTTTTCATATAAAAATTGTTGTCAGATTGAGAGAAGCAGAGTAAAAGAAAATTTTGTTTGCTCATAAATCAACATAAGCAAACATATTTTATAGTTCAAATTTCTATTCAAGATTCCGAAGTAGTCGGGTTATAGTTACTTTGTACTTCATTACTTTCTTTCCCCTCAATCCAAATCCACAAAGGTTAGAAGTGCGAATAACAGAATTTTACGTATTAGCTCATATTTATTTTCGAGTGTATCCACACTGTAAATCTTATTTCCCCAATATCAATAGACATTTGTTAGTCGATTCGTCCTTGATATCTTTAATTAGCAATTTTAGTGAGATGAACAATCAATTTAAAGTTGATTTATATTCTGGCGCTCTGCTTGTTTGCTAGGCTTTTCTTCCTTTCCGTTTTATTGCAACCAGTTCTCTAACTTCAGGATGATAGATAATATTTGGGTGCATTTATATTTATGGCAAATTTAAATCAATAGTATCCTCTCTACCAGCACGTTCAATTCGAAATTGGAAGACATTTTTACAGAAAAAATTCCGTATATTGATTGCACGTTTAATTTGAAAATACTTTACATGCTGCTGCGGATATTGCCAGGTGTAGTAATGAGCAAAAATAAAACAATCCGATCAACACAAGTTCGACGCTGAGGCGATGTTTATAATTAAAACAGCCAGAATCAGGATATTTTAAGCAAAATTTGAAATAGTCAGAAAGAACTGTTCGACAAACAGGAGAAGTGTACAGGCGTTAGAAGCCGCAATCGGACCACTTAAATTACAATGAATTTTTCGTTGTATGTATTTGATTTAATAAAATATAATTTTGGAAGCTTCTTGGAATCAATAACTGGATTTTAACTCAATTTTTTTTAACATGATCAATTCTTTTGATCAAAAAGCTTCAAAAGTTTTAACTTTACTAAATGACATTAACTAATAGGCTTAAAAACCAGTTTCAATTATCTGAAATAACAATTTTGTAATATTTTATTAGAACCTAACATTTATAACTAAATAATTTCTGTTTTAACTTCTTTCATATATTTTATACATTTTATTTTTTATTTCAATTAAGAAAACATATTTTGTATAGATTGAATTTTTGGAGCATTAAACATTGTGATAATTTTTCAGTAAAACTAATTTTTAAATCGAATTTTAATTAATTAAAATTAATATAATGTATATCGTATGATTTAATTAATTTATTAACTGTGTAGATAATTCTGTATCTGAAATAAAATAAATAATTGAAATTTAAGAAAAATTAAATAAAAAAATGCAAATTTCTGGTGATAACATTGTATTTGAACTCAATCTAACAATCTAAAATAATAAATTAATTGTTGTCCAATTGCGTACTCCCCCTACATTAAGTTGTTTTTTTTAATAGCATAATTTTCTTAATGGTGTCTTGGGTTGATTGGAAAATAAACATATTTTCGGTTAAAATCATACCGATAATTAGTGCTTTGCACCCTTATTTTTCTCTGAGTGTAGTTCAGTGATACGAACCGGAATTGACGAAATTAATTTTTAACAAAATTACTATTTACAGGCAATGAAATATGAGAAATAGTGGGTCCGCTACAACTATCGTGGTAGATGAGTCCCAAAGTATTAAAAATATTTAGACGCCCTTAGTCTTTGAGCTCGTGGCTCTAAAATTACTCAACCCAGTACTACCACAACGGTTGCATTTGCATAAAATCAACCCCGAGTGTTATTTTGGGGTACATTTTTAAATTGCAAATTAAAATTATCCGAAATTTTTGCGGCCGAGGTTCAAAATTTCATCAAATCAACAGTTATTAAAATGTATTCTCAGATAATCTGGCAAAAATGTAATTAAAGTATATCACAATTGATTTATGATACTTTACTTATACCATAATACAGGGTGGCTGAGACCAAATGTTACTGACCTCACTCTGATGTCATTTGTGTAGTAGTAATTTTCGCGCGTAAATTTTTTGACAGATTGAAGTTTGGATTGTTGTTTACATGTGGTCAACAAATAATTGTTCTAAATTAATATCTTCATAAAAAAATCGTAATGGAATTCAAACGTAATAGTGTAATTGCACTGTATTTGTTTGGAAATTCACAAACAGCAATAGTTCGTCAGCTCCAGCATTTGAATGTGAATAAAATGTTTGTGTATCGAACCATAACTCGATACAACGAAACTGGTAGCATCGCTAAACGCAACAGAGGCGGTCCTAAAAAGACAGCAACATCAAAAGAAATGATACAAAATGTGAAGAAACGAATCCAACGAAATCCTCGTCAAAGTGCCAATCAATTAGCCGCATATTGAAAAATGAACTACACTTGAAGCCCTACAAGATACAAAAAGTTCAAGATCTTACGGAGGCACAAAAAAAGGTAGGCTTGAAAGAACACGAGCATTGAAGGCCTTGGCCGAACGTGATGAGATTCCAAAAGTTGTCTTTTCTGATGAGAAAATTTTCACCATTCAACAGTATGTGAATAAACAAAATGATCGTGTTTGGTTAGAGCACAAGTCCAACGATAATTTGGACACAAGAGTTGCCATGCGCAAACAATCACCAGCTTATGTTATGGTTTGGGCTGCAGTGACTGCAGATGGACGCACACTCTAAAAAGTGATTGTAAATTATCACGAAAAAATCAAATTTTACCACTAGAAATAAATGTAAAATGCACAACGATGTGTAATAATAAACACACCAAAAGTGATTTATTGAAAAATTATGTAAATCACATAATTATTGTAATTTACATTTTTAGAGATGTAACATACAAAAAATTTGTGTAAATCGCCGAAAATTTTACACTGCAGTAGCAATTTACATAATATGTGTGCGTTTTTACTCAAAAATTGGGTTTCTCGCTATTTTTGGGGCAAATAACATAGTAAAATGCAGTTAGTTTTCTCTTAAAAAAAAGGACGCATTTTAGAAAAATCATTTCAGTCGAGAACGAAGCGGCGTACATGTTAAAAAATACTTAAAAATAAAAAATATATTAAGAGAATATGTATTGTAGCTATCATATAGATTTTGTATTAATAAATAAAATCAATCCTAATAAGTTATTGGAAATTATTATCTTAATTATAATTCGGTTGGAAAGATGCTTTTTTGTTTATAAATTCTAAATATAAATTTATGATACAAAGATAAAATGCTGTGTAAAATTTACAAGGTTTTTCTAATAGTTTCAATAGTGGCTTATCATAAGCACCTGTGTTTACATAGAAGCATAGAAATGCTTAATTTGTATGATTATTTGTTAATTATAGAAAAAGATTTTCTTCTTACAAAACTTATAATATGCATTGTTATTGGAAACATTCATACAGGTTAAATAAAAGTCAGTCAATAAAAAAATCCGTATCAGAAAACTTATTAACATGTAAATTTAGTAATTGTAATTATGAATCAAGTAATTTAAAGTTAATGGTTTACCATTTTAATGATAATTTTGATTTTAATTATACGATTGTGTGTCCATTGCCGAGTGCCAAATTAATATCAAAACTAGATCAAATCTAAGGTCACACATTTACTGGAAACATAATTGTAGAGGTAAAATAAACTATAATATGCAAAATTCTAGTGAACAGGAGCACGGTAACGTCACCAACATCCAGCACAAATTCGGCCGGCAGAAAAATTTTCGAATTTTGACATTCCTTGACACAAAATGCCCCATGGCATTTCTGAGCTGTTGAAAAACAAATTGATATAACACTATTATGGAAGAATTGCGAACTTCCATATTCAAATGGTCGTTTATCGTTCGGTAGCCCAAAAAACCGCCGAAAAGTATTCAGATTCGATAATCGAAAAAGATGGGACGGAAATTTTTAATTGCCGAACCACTGGCACTAATTATATGAAAATGATAAATCATAACAATACGTCAATTAGACAACCGAATTAGAACACGTATTCAGCTATGCATATTAAACTCAGGAAAATAACAAATGTATTAAAAATCAACGTGTGCTAAGTGGCCCTAACATGATGAAAATGTTTTTACGATTGAATATAGAAAAACACGATTATGAAATTTTTAGAAAGATATTAATTTATTGCGTTTGGAATTTGATGTAAGTATAGTTCAATAAGAATTCTTAATCTAAAATCTGAAAATAGTTTTAATTAAAAATATACCATTTTAAATCATGGAACACCACTGGAAGCCACTGGAAGTCTACTACCAACCACCATAGCTTGGGCGGCTATAATTAGTAGTGTGAATCAACAAGTATTTGGATAATATATTATGTATAGGTGTGGCTGTTAATCTGTAACCAGAGCAGTAACCTCGACCTAATGTAAACTAATCCCTCAATTGAAGTAGTTTCTTATCTACCTCAATTAGATTCAACATTTTAGAAAGCAACCAAAAATTGTTTTAAGTTTTTATGTTTCAATGGTGATCAAACTATTATTCGGTTCAAAATTTTAATCAAAAGCGAAACATTTTATTAGCTTCATGAAATGCGGCTTGCAGAAATGCTATTCTAATTCATTTTATGCGGATTTGGCGAAATTATGGATTAATGTGAATATCTTTTGGATGTGAACTTACATTTGTTTCTCGTACAGTATAAGAATAGATGAAATAAGTTTGAAAGAGAAAATCTTACTGATTCTGGGCAGGACCATTTATCAATTAGATAATTTATGTTTCATATAGAATATCACGAATTTGGACGTTTTGGATCGTTTTAGGTGAGTGTCGTTCGCACTTGTTATATTATCGATTATGAAAATCAGAACACAAACATTTTATTTTGCACTTATGGCATACTTTAATAAAATGGATTTAATTTTAATTACAGAGAGTTTTTATCCAACGGAGAACAACTATATTGCATACATATATGACTCTTTCACAAATTTTACAAATTAAAATTTGAATGTATTAGAAAAGGAACATTTTGTATCCCAAATTTAACAATTAATGGAATTTTTAGTTCAATTTTTATTAAAACATTACCCAGAGTCAGTAAGAGGGACTAAGCACACAATCAGCAATTCGACCAAAATAAATAATTTAACATATAAGCTTAATAATAATACAAAATAATTTAAATTATTATTAATTTTAATTGTTAATGCACCAAATTGGTTCGTTAGTAGTTGTGGAAAACCAATTTGAATTTAATGTATTTATTTCATTAAAATATTTTTTTATAAAACAAATGAATATTTCTATTTTTTATTATAAATAATTTTATCATTATTTATCATTACAATTCCCATCAAATTTTGAGTGATTTCTAACAATTTCGATAACTTTTCACACCAAAAAATTGGTTTTACAACACCTAAAGTTTTAACCTACACTAAATAATGTAGCTGATTTTCCAAATTATTGAATAAAATTCACGCAGAAACAAGCGGCATTTTCATTTTAGAAGTAATCCACCACTGATTTTTCAACAATTAAAATAAACATTTCACACTTTTATTTTGCGACTAATCACCTTTAAAATGTAAATTACTTTGAATAATTCACACATTTTGTGTGTAATTTTCTCGAGATCACGCTACGATGAAAATTTACTACATTAATGGTGGGCAACAGATAACCTCCAATAATAGCAGGGAATTTCATCTGAAATTTCTTAGAGTGCACTTCTCTGGTTTTCATCGAACATGGAGTCAAGGTAAACGAAGAGGTGTACCGCCAAAAGATCCTAATCGATGCTTTGCTACCTTGGGCACGTAAACATTTTGGTACGAACCGTTGGACATTCCAATAGGATTCGGCACCGTCACACAAAGCTCGAGCGACACAGCAATTTTTACAAAATTGCGTTCCGCGGCTGATTTCGTCGAAAGAATGGCCACCATATTCACCAGACTTGAATCCCATGGATTTCTCCATATGGTCCATTTTGGAGAGTAAGGTGTCCACTAAAAAATACGAAAGCGTTGATGCATTAAAGTCAGCTCTTGTTCGAGAATGGAATATAATTCCGCAAGCTCACGTTCGGTCAGCATGGAATGCTTTCTTTGGAAGACTAAATCACATCGAGCAGTAACATGTTTTTCATAAAATGTAACATGTTTGGTCTCAGCCGCCCTATATATATAAATAGTACATACGCCTAATTACTAATGTCATGCTAGACTAAAGTACATTTTACATTTCGTTATTACACATATTACCAGAAGCGTACCAAAAATTCTACAAAAATATATTAAATATCTTTTTACTGTATGTAAAGCTGAAAGTCCTTTAAATAATTTATCCCATATAACCATTACAACATTATTTTATTTTATATTATTTTCATGAAAACACAGAAAGTTCAAAAAGCTCTGTATACATAATAATCATTTCATGTATATAAAACATCTCATACTTTTCCATGAAACTGGTACACACAATGATGCTGTTTTGGAGTAAAGAACCTGCACACAATGTATATACATGTAACATAACAATTGGTTTTTGGATTTTGTATTCTCAGGAGAGCTTCTAAAAACAGCAAAAAAAAAATAAACAGAAATCAAAATCTACTTTTGTATCATTTATGAAAGTTTCGTTGCCCCTTTGCATTGCCCTTCTTCCAGCGCTTCATATACGATGTGTGGTATATACGTGGATCCGTCTATAGACATTTGAATGATGTAATGTTGTTAAGTTTGGTGTTTTTTATTTTGGTAACGTTTGGTTTTTGTATAACGATGAAAGGTAATAAAATTTTCATTCCAGGTGCTTTGTGCTATATGTACGAGTATGTACATTATTATACATTTATGATTATATATTGATAGTATATAATGTTAGATATACGTAAGCGAGAAGCCTTCATCTCAAAAGAATTAAAGATACATACAAATGTTTTACAATCGATGTTATTTTAATCCATAAAGTTGCATTGTAAAAGCACGCAAAGATGTAATCTATACATGTGTGTATAATAAAGCTCATTCAGCTGACCATGTTGTATTATCTTAAAATAATTTCTGTACATCCTCTCTAGATCGGAATAACATTGATTGAACCTAAAATATCGACACTCTATTTTTATTTGTTCGAGAAAATCAACTTGGAAAAATCAACCCTTAATATTTGAAAACAAAAGAAAACGAAATCTATATATTTATGATTATGTCTCAATTTTCCAACCCCCGAATACGATATTGGGGGGATATTATAAGGGTATTGATATACGAATTTGTGTTATTATAAAAATCTATTTGATGATGATAACAGCAAACCACTTTGCCATGTTTGGGGTATTTTTCCGAAAAATAATTTTTATTGTAACTCTTTTTATTTGTGCTGGGTTATTACATACTTAAGAAAACAATCCTTTATTTGTTCTTTCGAGTGGTGCTAAAATTTGGTTATAATATGATAACATATATGTGTAACACGCAACACGATCAAACAATAAATTTTCTTTTCATGTGGCTAAGACGAGTACATAACGGCGGGAAAAAATAATAAAATATTGAAACATGTATAATTATAAATTTTATGGTGCATCAACGAATATCGTCTAAAGTCAATTTAACTGCCAATGACAAAAAAATTCTTTAAGTTCTTCATTATGGTACGTATACATCTTTAATGCAATTTGAGACAGCAAGCGCACCGAGACGAATACGAAAATTCTAAAACTTTATCTTCTTTCGTACAAAAATTAAAGTTTTTCAACAAAATTTTCTATCTTGATGATGTTTTATATTTAATGGTATTGATAAACCATTTTCTTCGTCAATAAAATTAAATTAGTAAGGTACGTGACAAAGGCACTCAATATTTTTAGATCTGTACTCGTATTTGTAGAATGATGTCAATGGTCAAGACAAAATTATATATAAATTTTACGTAATCGATCGATATCGAGATGAATTTCAATTACCTGATTACAAAAGTCGTTGTCGAGTGCAATTTCTTGTACGTTTAAGATAATCTGTAATAATGGTAATGTGCTTATAGTTTAAGCTAGCATTACAGAACAAAGTTTTAACTTTTAAAATTTTAAAATAATATTTGAAGGTTGACCCATTTTTAGACCACTTATCCATTGAAATCGCCTAAAAAAATGTACATATGAATCGTCGGTAGCTATACAGTCTTCGACCATTGTTTAAGTAATAAACGTATTCCAGAAGAAAAAACCCTGACCGATTGTTGGCAATCGAGTTTTCCACCCGTTATCAGATATTTCAGAAAACCTTTGTTAATCCAAAACTATGCTGTTAAGGTTATTAGGAGGAAAATAGTTAATTCAGCCATTCGAGATTATGATATGAAGAAATGTTATTCATTAATTGTGTTTTCCAAATTTTAATATTTTAAACAAATATTGTTGAAATAATTTTTCAAAATTGTATCACGAAAAATCAAAAAATTCAAATAAAAAATATTTAATAAATTTTCGTCAAATTTACGTAAAACTTATCTTTATTACAGAGTTGATATGGAGTATGCCAGCGAATGGTAGGAATATGGAACTCGAAGAGAAACTTCACTGAACTGGAAAAAGTGTTGCTAAAATTCCACTGGATTATCACCATTTCTAGAAATTTCAAAATTCAGTTGAATCAACTTTTACAACTGGACAAATTAAGAAACCTAAAAATGCAGAAACAAAGTATTTGGACTCTGGGTGGAATATCAGCTGGTATGTGTATACTAGATAGGGCATGTAGCTTATAGGTATTGTAACGAAATGAAATCACATTACCATTACTTTAAATTACCATTATTTACGTAACATGTCTTGGGAAATAATATTCCCAAAATATCTAGATTAAATGACCATGGGCATGCCAATTCCCTCACATTGTGTTTACACTTTGTCAACTGCAAGCCATTGAACTTATCTACATGACGTACGTTTTACGGGACACTCGTTCAGATAAAGCATAAGCATTATGTGTTATAAAATTTTCTTATGTTTAATAAATTGAAGATAATAACATCGCCCAAGAAACTCATATTTAGGTCAAATATTCCTCTTTTCACGTGTGCTATGCAACATTTTTTTCTTCTTCTGCGAAATTTGATTTGGTGATGCATAATGTTTGCAAAAATATACTTGTGTATTTCTGTGTTCTTCTGTGTTGATCGTCAAGTAAATTATTGGCAGTTAATTTTATGTGAGCGATATTCAGCAAAGACGCGTTGTTTGATTGTGGTAATTTTCTTATTGTTCGATCTCTGTTTTTCTGCGGAAATTGGAAAAGTTTTTGTTTAGAAAGTTTTTTTTTTGTGGAGTGGAGTGCCTCGTGACATTAGTTTACAGTTACAACAGTTAAGTGTTGAAAATAATAAAGTGTTGAAATTCGTTAATTTGGGTAGAATTAAATGATTTTTTTTCTTTTTGGTTTAATTGACATACGAGTACTTAAGATATTTTTGATATTTTTATAAAACTACACTCCTTGGAAAATAATCTTTTACCAAGCTAATTGGCATGTTTATATCGATCGTCTAACTACAGTTATTAATAATGTTCAAATAGCTTATTTAAAAACGTACCAAAAATTCGCGAATCATAATTGCCTTGCTTTAGCAAACAAGCAGCAAATATAGATTTTACATCGAAATTACAGTCGATGGAAAATCAATGAAAAAACATTAGCCTCAACTAATTATAAAAGTGACTCAGATATTGGCAAAGAGCTCGGTGACGATGGTATTATGTATGATTAAAGTGATATTGACGCTAATTATATGCCGCCAAGTGACGAAGAAAACATTAGTGAGGTATCTAATGAATCTACTGCAAGCTTAAGTGCTATGGCATGCGAAATAGAGAAACATTTGGAAGGGCCTTCATTTCATAAAGGCCAAAGACGGGATATTATAACAAAGCGTAATTTAGGTCAAGAATACTTTACGGCAAAAGGCAAACACATTTTGGGTAGAAGCCAAAAGCATTTTTCTCCGGAATGATTCTATTTTACCTTAAAAAACGGAAACAAAAATCAAATCATTGCGTACTTTGTAGAAGTACACACCGTTCGTGTCCAGGTATGCCAAAAAAGTTTTCTTAATATATTTGGCGAAACCGCCGTCGTAATTCCAAGTGATAAACGAGGTAGGAAAGTTCGTCCAAATAAACTTTCCGATCAAACAATGAAACAAGTGTTGGAACATCTTTCCTCATTACGAAAGCCATTACACTCATCGGCATACTGAAAAAATATCTTCAGTCTGACTTAAATATGTCAATAATGTATAATGTGTACTGCGATAAATATGATACTCGTGTTTCATAAACAAAGTATACAGAAATATTTAAAGCTCAAAATATAAAATTCAAAAAGCCACAGTTCGATGTCTGCAACAAATGTGAGGCGCTGGGAATGCAAATTAAATGTGCTGAAAACGATGCTGATAAATAAAAATTATTATTGGAGAAGACAGATCATTTAGAACAGGCGGATTTTGCATACGAAAGTAAAAGAGATACTCAGCAATATGCGAAAGTCAACCATGATACTAAAACGTATATCCATTTGACCTTCAGCAATGTGTTCCTACGCCATTTTTTCGTACGTCAATAAGTTTCTATACGCGGCAACTGTGGTCGTTTAACCTCACTATTCACAATGCACATCAAAATAATGCTTATAACATGATGTGGCACGAGGCAGCTGGAATCCCCTATTTCCATGAATGGTAATGAAATCGCCTCGTGTTTATTTGAACATTTATCGTCTTTGACATCAGAAATTACGCACATATAAATTTGTACAGCGATTCGTGCGCAGGAAAAAATAAAAATTCGTTTTTGCGGGCAATGTTCCAAGTTTTAATTCAGATGTTGCCACATTTAAATATTATAGACCATACATTTCTGGTACCTGGGAACACTCACATGGAGTGCAATACCGTCCATTCACTCATGAATTCGTTTACAGTTCATCATTCGAGATTTTGCCAAATCCTTCGTTGGATGATAAAATCGCCCATCATTCGTGATTTTGCAACATGGACACCAATCTGACTTGGACGATTCGATAGCTCATGATCATAGGTAGATTTTGAATATAGGTTAGGGGTCAGTCTGAACCTCCATGAAGCTAGCCCGAATTTTCAGGCCGAAATTTTAATTTTTTACTTATGGCAATACAACTTTTCTCATGACACAAAATATAACTATAAAGCAAATTTGGATCACATGCATATTATAAGTATTAATAAAATGTGTACAAAATAGCTACGAATAAACTGTTGCTTTTCAAATTTTATTAAAGTAATAAAACTAAATAGGTCACATATTAAATAAAAAATCTAAAATTATTTAAGAACTATACTCAGCTTGAGACTAATTTTATCGGGAATTACTTAGAATATAGTCTATTAAATCAAGCCCCAGCGATTCACGAGCATATGCCATATACCTTCGAAATCGTTAAACTTATGACTACAAACTGAGAGATATGTAGAAAAATTCTATCTGGAATTACCTGGGTATAGTCGTTTGATCCTAGTCTCACAGGCGATTCACGAGCACTTGGCATATACCGCCGGATTCGTTGAAGTTGCGTCTGCAGACGCGATGATCTTCAGAAAAATTCTATTTGGGATTATCTGGACATAGTTGTTTGATTCTCGTCTCACAGGCGATTCACGAGCACTTTGCATATACCGCCGAATTTGTTAAACTTTTGACTACAAACGAGAAGATATATAAAAAAATTCTATCTGGAATTATCTGGATATAGTCGTTTGAATCTAGTCTTACAGGCAATCGCTTGACGCCTGTAAGACGAGTTTCATTCGACTATATCGAGATAATTCCAGATAGAATTTTTCTGTGAATCTTCGCGTTTGTAGTCAAAATTTCAACGAATCCGAAGATATATGTCAGGTGCTCGTGAATTGCCTGTGCATCGAGATTCAAACGACTATATCCAGACAATTCCAGATAGAATTTTTCTTCGTATCTCCTCGATTGTATTCAATACTTCAACGAATCCGGCGGTAGATGCCAATTGCTCGTAAACCGCATGTAAAACGAGATTCAAACGGCTGTATCGAGATAATTCCAGATAGAAGTTTTCTACAAATCTCTTTGTTTGTAGTCAAAACTTTAATAAATCCGGCGGTATATGCTAAGTACTCGTGAATTGCCTGTGAATCGAGATTCAAACGACTATATCCATAAAAATCAATTTTAAATTTCGGGCTGAAAGTTCTTGCTAGACTCAAAGTGGTCAATCACTTAATGGTTATTAAGTTTCCGCAATGTCGCTTTCACGTTAGGTTTGGGCTGTCTAGGTTTTACAACAATTGAAGACATAATTTAAAAATACTTAAAAGTTTTATTTATAATTTCGGGCTGAATGCTCTAAATATAATTACAGATTATCATATCATTTTGGGTTATAGGATCTAAAATGTTTTCCATAGTTATAGTTTAGTATGACTAACGGGCTTTTCAACTGAATATTAGGCTAGCGTCATATAAATGAAGAGTCTGGCTATGTCACCAATCATAGTAATATATTTTAAAAATACATAAAAGTAATTTAAAAATTTTGGGCTGAAGAATGTTATAAATGTCATGACATTCTATCATGATACGTTTTACTGTCACGATAGTGACATTTTTTCGGGCTGGGATAGTAAACTCCCACGATAGTGATAGTTTTGTGTTGCCATCGCGTTTTTTCGGGCTGCGTATCGGGCTAGCTTTATATACATTCAGTCTGATGGGGTTATATGCGGTATATTCGTACCAATAAAACAACATTTGTGGCCTTGTGAGAAGCATTACTTTTTTGCTTTATACGAAAGAACAAAGGTTCTGAAAGTTTTCGTTTGCTTCACGAAACTTATGGAGAACATGCACCAACTCAACAGACTTGTGAAAACTGGTTTCAACGATTGAAAATTGGTGATTTCGATGATATCAGTGACAAAAAATGTTCTGGTCAACCAAAAAATTCGAAGATGAAGAATTGGACGTACCATTGAAGGAAAACTCAGCTAAAAGAGAAAAAGAACTGGCAGAACAGTTAAATGTCACTCAAGCAGCCACAATCAAACGTTTAAATGCCATAAAAATGATTAAAAAATATAATTAAAATGGGTACCACATGAACTGACTGAAGCCAACTTTGAAAAACGTTTAATGGTTTGAAAATCTTTGCTTACAAGGCACCGAAAATGGCATTTTTTGTCTCAAATTGTAACTGGCGATGAAAAATGGATTAATCACAATAACCCTAAACGCAAAAAATTGTGGGTTCATCCAGGCGAACCATCCACATCAACAGCAAAACGAAACATTCATAGAAGTAAGATTATGTTGTGCATTTGGTGGGATCTGAAAGAAGTGATATACTATGAGCTGCTAAAATCGATCGAAACTAAAACAGGTGGGCGTTACCAACAAAAATTGATAAATTTGAACCACGCATTGGACGAAAACCGTCCAATTTCAACCAACAAAGAGCGTAAAGTAATTTTGCTGCACGACAATGCTTGACCACTTATCGCAAAACAAGTAAAAATACGATGCAAGTACTTAAATGGGAAATTTTACCGCATGCTTCCTATTCATAAGATTATGCCCCAACAGATTAATATTTGTTCCGATCAATGAAAATCGGTCTTCTAGACCAGCACTTCCGAAATCACGAAGAAAACAATGGCCTGGCGAATGGAATGCATCTAAAGACAAACATTTTTGTTTCGGTGGAATCCATAAATTGCCAGAAAGATGGCCGAAAGTCATATATAACGATGGAAAATATTTTGACCAAAATAAAATTTACCATTTCTTAGAAATAAACGTGTTTTTTCGGCAAAAAAATAAGATACTCCCAATATCAAATAAGTAAATTTCTTAAGTTAAAGTGACCATTTGGAATTGTGTTACTCCTAGCCAACATGAACCGTATTGGTTAATGGCCAACATTACAATCACGGGCACGCGAAAAATTTCCGCACCTCCTTCCCTCCATTTAATTCCCCCAACATGAAAAAACAATCCTACGTGTATTCATGGGAAGGGATCGGCAACAATTTCGGTAGCATAGGACCCAATTACAACAGGTTTCTAATCGTGTCAACAAATAAGAATAACTTAGTTGTCCGACTGGGGCAGGTGATTAGATGATTTATAAGTAACCGAAAAAGAGGTATTGATTCCTTTTAAAGCATGCTAAATCTCAAAAATGCTAAAATTCAAATTTTTATTGCATAATTTCCCATAAAATAGTTGTTATAGTTGATGAATTGTTTTGTACACTTTCCAGATTCAGCTAAAATGGCACATTTTTCTACTCAAAATTTTGCGTAAATTTGTAGGTACAAAATCTATTTGGCACTTTTTTGTAATTCTCTAAACCAGTTATATTTTATTTGCATATACGTATTATAAGATTTTCTTCTAATTTCATTTCATCATTCTACCCAGAGGTCACTGCTCCATGAATCATTAATGGCAAGAATATTTTAGAAACCGAAATTTTGAAACAGGAAGTTTGCCATAAACAACTAAACTTTACTGCATTAAATACGCTGCCACGTACGAAATGCTACATTGCATGAGTAAACCAAATTAACTAATTTTTCATATTGAAGGTCATTTAAAATATATATGAAGAAATCCGTTAGGTATATGTACAGTATTCTTATTTAAATATCCTGGCATGTGAAAAAATACCTACAATTATGTATATAAACCAAAATTATTTGAAAAGGTCAAACGGAAACGATTTTTCTTAAAAATATGAAATAAATGAAAAGTTACATATTTTGTAAATTATGTACGAGTACGTTGGATGTTATGCTTTCATTGGTTATGAACGCTCAAATAACAACTCACATATAAAGAACAAAATTCCCAAGAAACAAGAAAAATCAAATATTTTCATATGGAAAACGGAACCCAAACAAAAAAATAATTCGCTCCGTTTCTTGATCTTTGTGCACGTACAATATTTACATACATATACATATATAAGTAATACCACTGTACTTTTATATAAAATGCTCACCTTTAATTTTTTATGAGTTCTATATGGAAAAGATACCAACCTAAAGGAAGCTATTTCAACCTGAAAAACAGAGAACAAACAAAATAAAATTAATAAACACGACACCTATATGTATTGAAGCAACACACGGAGTGGGATATATTTGCCTATAGAAATAGGTCAAGGCAAATAATTTTTTTTTCTATTTTTTTAATTTATTCATCAGTAGAGCACATATCCTTTTTGTCCTTTGTACACATATTTGTATATATTAACATTTTTTATCTTTTTGATGATACACTTTCGGATCGTGCATCATTATTTAAATTTTTCATTGTTTTTCTTCTTTTTCTCAGGAAAAGGAATGGAATTTTCTTTCATGCCAATGTCAATGGTGTGATCTCATTTAGTGTTTGTGCATAGGCGCTAATGATATATTTTTGGAATACATGGAAATCATACTCATATATGCTTCATTATAATTTTATTATCGATTGTGTGGATTGGAAGGTTGAATTTGTTGTTTTACGCAAATATTGGCATTAAAACACAATATTGGAAACTGGACCGTTTGTTTCGCTGATTTTGGCAAAACTTTTCTAGAAGCTATTTGATGATAATAATGGCACTGATGTTTAATAATTTTGGTAATTTTATGTAATAAATTTGAATATTTGATTATGTTTCGAGAGCCAGTAATCGATGCGCTGAATGATTTTGGCAATCTCGATACAATAACAATAATAACAATTAATAGAAACAATACGATACCAATTATTAAATACTTCTTTATTATATTTTGGGCTTAGAAGCTCATGTTCCCTTCCCAGAACGTTACATTCAATAAATATTAGGGATTAGTTATTGATGGCACAGCTGTCTTACTATGTACGTGAAACTAGCCCGAAAAGTAGCCCGAAAAAATTGTGTCTTTGCTTAATATGTAATAACTGCGGGCTGGCCCGAAAAATTAAAAAAAACCTGCATTACTTTTAATTCTTATCCCGAAACTTTTTTTACATCAGCATACAATCAGAGCCATCTAGATAAATAGAGCCTTCCTGTTCGAGCTTTTTTCCCGTAAACTTAAAATATTGGATAAACAAATTTATTGTATTTCCCATTGAAAATAATGAAAAACGGCCAATTTTATTTTTTATTTTATATCTATTTGAGCCATGAGCTTTGTTAATATTTTTATGCAGAAAAATAAAGAAAATGTCAAACTTTAATTAGTACAAAATAGGAGTCAAGAAAACTTTTAAAACTGTATCAAAATCAACTTGGAAAATGAATAAACAATGAGCTTTTATATTTGTTGTTGTTGTTTTACGTCATGGTTTCAAATCACAATATGGGGCTCTATCCATTCTCTTTCTAAAAACACGGTTGCATAGGAAACAAAAATACTATATTGTTTTTATTTTTATTGTTTATAAATAATGACATTCGGTCAGTCACCACTTAAATGTGGTTGTGAAAGTACGTGAGTATTCTGTGACATCGTTCGAACACTATAACTGCCCCCGAAAAGACATAATACTTGTATGCGATTAAAAAAAATTTTATTCTTAAGGAAAATTAAAGTACAAAACTTTTCTTAGTCATTTACCAAAATAATTTATTCTTTGCGATCGAAGAAGATCACTTGGCCCTCTCAGTAGTAATCGGTCATCACGACCTTCCCAAAACCAACTGTCTTTATTTGGCGACCACAATTGGCATATTTTACTAAGTGGTGAGAGCCTCTAAAGGTAGTGATATAATAAACTAAATAATTACTTAAAAATAATCTCATTATAGGTCAAATAAAACTTAATTGAGGCTGGTTAATGATAAAACAATGTCCTTAGAGTCGAAGCGCAAGATAAAGATTCTCCTAAATACAACTGATTTGGACAACTATTTATTAAATGTGTCAAAACATGATTACTGATGTCGAAACTTATTACAAATGCCTATAACCCCATATACAATTTTGCTTTATAATGACGGTTTGTTAAGCAGTTAAAAATGTCACTCTGTTTCTGAAAATAATCATCTTTTACTTTCAAAATTTAAATCAATAATAATAATTTTCTCTAACATATTGCATCACATCATTAATTAAGTATTCTGGTTCAAAACCTTCATTTCCGTTGAAGCTACCAACAATTCTTGACAACTACAAATATAGCGAAACTTCATCCGACAAACTGAACGATTGTAATTAAACTTACTACGTCGATTGTGAAACAATGGAATATAGTGAACCTTTGACTGATTTCAGATCACATGTGGGCAGAGCCGAGCCAAAATTAATAACGTTCCGGTAAGTGGTTACTGTTGTAACTTTTCAATTTCATTAAAATTTGAGTCCGGTTTAAATTTTTATGTTTGCTCCGGTTCGTGTCCGGGTTGAGACTTGGTTTAGAATCAGCTTTTCAATCGATCACCCATTTATTACATCACACAGTCAGTATCTAATATAGCGAGTATTATTTATTTATGTATATGTTATTTTTACACAACTAAATATTAGTTGTAAAGAGGTTCAATTTCCTTTGTAGTCTGCGAAACGAGAGACAAAATTTCGTACGCGCGCCCGTGAGCGTTAACTGCGATTATCATTTCGCTTAGCTACGATACTACGTACCATAAAAATTGGCCGTCGGTACTATTAAAATAGGTAACCGTAACTTAGGTTCCAATTAAACAGTTCAATCAAAAAAAAATCACCGTACAACTCGTATTAATAAACTGGCGGCAAATTTAAATCCGGCGCTCTTGCTGAGACACCCTATACATTTTAAAACATAATTGTTAGGCGATTTTCGTGTAGGAGCTTTTATTTTAGACTCAACAACATTTAAGTGTTATTTACAGAAATTTAAAGGGGGAACCGAAACGAAATAGAACGATGAATTGAACCGTTTGAGAATTGCGTTCCGGTTACGGTTAATGTTTTATCTATAATTATAGAACTGGGAGATATTGATACGAGACATTCCTGCATGATCAAATCGAAATAGAAGAACAAAACTACTCAGAATCGAAGATCGAACATACTTTTCAACAACCGGTCCACATATACAAAAGTATGTAAAAAATATTTTTCTAATTCTTTAATTGTTTTAACTACTAATGATTATACAATCTAATAGAATGATACGGAAGCCTAATTAAACATTATAAAAACGTAAATCAATCCATAAAGAGAATCAGAATCTGAAAACGAGAGAAAAACGACGTGCAGTCATAATGAACTGCAAACGGCTACTATTTCAAAAAAATCAAAGTAAACAAATAGGGGGTAACTATTTTATTTTGGGAGCTTCGGATTTTATTTCGGATATCATACGTTTTACTTTATCTTGAACATTGAATTACGATGTTTGTAATATTCATTGTTTTTGATTTCGTACGAGGTAGAAAGAAGGTTCGTACCAGTATGTTACGATTTTTAACCGAAAATTTGCTAAGACATTTTCTTCCATGGCGGTTGTTACAGAGACTTCCTGATACTTAGGTTACAACCGAGAATTAGTGTAGTCCATCTGAAATCGAAATAATTTAGCCCTATTTATGTACGAGGAGGAAAGAAGGTTCGTGCCATTCTCAGTATGTAACGATTTAAAAAAAAATTTAATAATCAATTTTCTTCTGCAGTGGTTCTTATGTAGTAGCACGAGCCTTCTTTCTACATCGTACATAAGTGGAGCTACATTATTTTGATTCCAGATGGCCTACACTTATTCTCGATGGTATAGCTAAAGTTTCAGGCAATCTCTGTGACAATCGCCACAGAAGAAAATTTCTTAGTAAATTTTTGTTGAAAATCGATACATTTCGATATTACAGTAGAAAATTTCTTGGTAAATTCTTTCTACTACTTACAGAAATGGGGCGACATTATTTGGATTCTAGATGAGCTACACTAATTCTCGATGTTAGCCAAAGTCTCAGGCAATTCCTGTGACAACCGCCAAAAGAGAAAATTTCTTAAAATTTTTTTTTTTTGAAAATCGTGACATACTGAGACTGGCACGAACCTTCTTTTCACCTCGTACAGAAATTGGGCTAAACTATTTGGATTTCAGATGGCCGACACTAATTTTCAACGGTAGCCAAAGCCTCAGACAATCTCTGTCACAACCGTCACAAAAAAAAATTATTTTTAATTTTTCTGTTGAAAATCGTGACATACAGAGACTGGCAAGAATCTTCTTTCCACCTGTTATAGCAATGAGGCTACAATATTTGGATTCCAAATCACCTACACTAATTTTTGATGGTAGCCGATTGCCTGAGACTTCGTGGCCTTGTGACAACCACTACAGTAAAAAACTTCTTAGTAAGATTTTTGGTGAAACCGTTACATACTAAGACTAGCACTGAAAATGCTCCGGAGCGTTTTCCAATCCGTTGAATTGATTTGATTTCGATTTGATCGTGGTATTACCGGCTTGTAATATTCGCTGATGAGCAATCTCAAATTGATGATTTATTCGCTATAAGCGATCTCGATCCAAAAATATACTCATGTAGTTGTTATTCAATCTAGCTGCATATAAATTATCAGCTGTTTGTTTCTAATTGTAAATTTCGGCTTAAGTTGAAATCCGAAACAATCTTGATATAACTTTTACGACTAACAAAACATTTTATTTTCCAAATTATTTTTGCATTTTACATTAATAGAATCTCAGAAAGGCAAATTAAACAATTAAAAAAATTAGCAAAATGTACTTTATATAATGCATGTATAACATGAGATAAAATTAGGAAAATTAAATTAAGAAGTAATTAACATAACATTGAAACATATGTTGAAACTGCAAATGTCGTATTACTGAATGTTTGTTGAGCTGTTACAAATTCGGTTCATTATCAAGCACGAACCGTCTTTCCACCTCGTATAGAAATATGGCTACATTATTTCACTAATTTTTTACAGTGGCCGAAGTCTCAGGCAATCACTGTGAAAACCGCTTCATAGGAAAATGTTTTCGTATTTTTTTCAGAATCTTACGTAATTTTACCATTTTACCATTTTACTCGTATTGCAAATTCAGAATAATTTTTCCAAATTGGCAGTATATTTTCTTTATACTCGTATATGGTGAAAAATATTTTATTTATTAAGTTGAATTCTATTTTTTAGTATTGTCTTGTAAAATTAAATTTAGTTGTTAGTATGCTGATGTAAAAATAATATCGGGATAAGAATTAAAGGTAATGCAGGTTTTCTAAATTTTTCGGGCCAGCCCAAAATTATTACATATTAGGCAAAGACACATTGTTTTTTCGGGCTACTTTTCGGGCCAGTTTCACATCGGTTGTCTCGCACTTTGTGTGACATCGCCGGTTAAAATACCCGATGATCCAGCATAAAACTCTTATATATTATCTCTTATGTTTTCTCTCAAAATCAAGTTGTGAAGAAACAATAGTGAAATTAGTGACCGTCAAAGAAGCCTAGCGGTCTGATGACATATAAATGTATATGTCTTTTTTGAAGAGTTAACGTTAACTGAAAATAATTTGTTATTTTTCAGATGCGTTTAGTGGCCGAAGTCAAAATGTTTCTAGTAATTAACATGCTAATGGGTGTAATGAAGATGAAAAATTAGAAAGATTTTTGGTCATCCCGCCCTTTGATGCGAGATGCGTATATTTAATCGCTAATGCTGAGAGATCGATTTTATTGGTTGCTATCCAATGAACATTAAAATGATAACTCGGTATTGCCTAATTAGGTACCAGGGACTACGACAAGTGTATAGGTAAAAACGCGTTTGAAGTTAGACCTAACTTAATCCTAACCAACAAAAACAAACGAAAATATGTATGTATTGGTTAAAAAGTAAAACAAGAATTTCATTTAGGCGAAATGTTGAATTTATGAACTATTTCCAATTGCAATTTATAATAAATAATTATGTTCAACATTTATTAGGATGGGATATAAGAATTTAATATTTTCTTAAGAAATTAAATATTTGAATATTTCGAAACCTAATATGTATATCAAGAATGTTATTATGTTTTTCAGATTGGTCTAGATTAGGACTATCTATATTCAAAGCCATTTGAAAAGCTAATAAGTTTTGCGCGATCAAATTAATTTTTTGCTATGCATTACTAACCTGAGAAAGCACAACAAAAAATTATTTTAACCGCGCAAAAATTATAAGCTTCCCAAATGGCTTAGAATATAGATAGTCCTAAACTAGAAATCAGAAAAACATAATAACATTCTTGATAAACATATTGGGTCTTGAGATATTCAATTTCTTAAGAAAATCCTATAACTTCTCAGGTTAGTAAAGCACAGCAAAAAGCTAATTTGATCGCGTAAAAATTATTAGCTTCCCAAATGGCTTGGTATATATATAGTCCTAATCTAGACCTATCAGATAAACATAATAACATTCTTGATAAACATATTAGGTCTCGAGATATTCAATTTCTGAAGAAAATATTAAATTCGTATATCCCATCCTAATAAATGTTGAACCTAATTATTTATTATAAATTGCAATTGGGATTAGTTCATAAATTCAATATTTCGCCTAAATGACATTCTTGTTTTACATTTTAACCAATACATCCAAATTTTCGTTTGTTTTTGTTGAATAGGATTAAGTTAGGTCTAACTTCACGCGCATATACAAGCATGTGAAGTTTGTGCTAACCTAATCCTAAAGTTAGTTATATACTGGTTAGGTCTAACTTCACATGCATCAGGTAAAATCCGACCATTATTGATGATTTGGGAAAAACATTCATAGAAAATTATAAACTTGACTTGTATCGATTAGTCGATGAAAGAATCTTTCAAACACGAAAATAACAGTTAGTGGTCAAATTTTAATTACTAAGGTAATTATGTAAATCTGAGGGATCAGAATCTTCTTCTTATCAACAAGTAAACTTTATAAATTTATAATTTATGTTGTTACAGTCATCGTTTTCTTCTTTAATCGTGAACACACAGGGATATCTTTTAGATTTCGTGCCAAAAAATTCGGATGAGATGCTAGTTTCCCTGCATAGCTGATCCGCATCTTTTGTAATTCGTCTTTGATAATTAGCATGCTAAGGTCCTTATGTATATTTTTATATTTTACGAACCAGAAGGCTCCCGTAATCATTCTGAGAATTTTTGACTGTCTTCGTTGGACAATGTCAATATTCGATTTTGAGGTTGATTGCCAAAATTGACACCCATACGACCAAATTGGTTTTTAATTCGATCTGGTCCCGTTTCATTTTAATGTGTAGCCAAGTTAACTGTCGGTCTAGATGGACGTCTAGATATTTTGCTCCATTTGATTGAAGGATTTGTATTACGTTGGTACATCTGAAGTGAAAATAAAATATAACGTTGGGCCAAGCACACTACGTTGTGGCACTCCAGCCAAAATGTTGCCCGATTTAGAGCTATTGTAGTTGGCATAATATCTGCGATTCGATAAATACGACTTCATAAGTTGGTAATTTTTTGGCAATTTAAGATTTATTTTTTGACGCAAACCCTCGTGTCAAACTTTAGCGAATGCTTGGGCAACATCCAAGAACACGGCGGAGCAAATTTTTTCTCTCTTATGCTGACCTTATTTCTGTAGCTACTCGGTGTACTTGCTCAATGGTTCCGTTGCTCAGCTCTGAAACCAAATTGATGATTAAGGATGATATTTCGTAGATTCGGTAATAGCTTTTTCGAATACTTTCGAGATGATTGGTATTAGACTTGTTGGCCTATATGACGAGACTTTGGTAGGATACTTGCCAGGCTTCGGGATCATTTTTAAAATTAACAATTTCAAGCATTCAGGGGTATATCCTGATTCGTAAATTGAATTGATTATTTGAGTCAGTGGTCCAAAGGCCTGGCAGTTGTTTAAGGATTTCACTTGTAATTCGATCATACCCAGGTGATTTCTTTAATTGAATTTGATGCCCAATAATAAACTTTACTAGTTGTTTCTTTATCTTAAATTTCCACACAGGTCTGATCGCTATATTTCTTGTTTGAACCACCGATAATCCAAGATAGGGAATGAATGCACTTTCAAGGTGATCAACAATTGCTTTAATTTTTTCTTCCTCACTTCTAACTTATTCACCGTTAGAAAGACGAATTGGTGGGTTTAGTTGCTGAGGCCGTTTAAGGTATTTAGTAGCCGTTCATAATAAATAGTTTGTGGCCGAATGGGGTCTTTTTGCCTGATATAACTTTATGTTTAGCATCGATCGGTTTATTAGTCAGATACGTCTTAAGCGACGTTCCTTTGTTAACGGTTTTACTATTTCAACGGATGTTATGGTGTGTCTTGTATGTTTGCTCTTTGGTTTAGGCGCGGCAGAAATAGCTGCGTTGACCAGTAAATCATTAAAATTTTCCATAGTATAATGCTACATACATTTGCAGTGTAGACGTCACGTCGATATGTAATCTTAAGTACATCTTGAATTTCAACCAGTTAGTGATTTTCTTGTATAACATTCAGATTAACAACAGGTAAAACGTTGACCCGCAGGGTCGCTAAATTTGTTTTGTAGATATCTGCCGAAATGTTATTATTTGGAGGGAAATATATTGAAGCGATTACTAAACTTTCTTTGTCGAGGTCCACACATACAGAGGTTGCTTGAATTTCTTCAATTCCTTGTGTTGGCTTATGCCGTTTGCGTTCCAGTGGCATATCTTTAAATAATTTATCAGAGACATTCTAGTTTCTGGAAGATAATTGTTTGATTTTGTAACATGGCTGCATCAACAGTAGCATCAGTTGTCCTTACTCAGGGTAGGTTCAGCATTTGAGGATTCATCTTGGGGAACGTTTGTGTAAGTTGGTTTGCTGGTTGGTATTCTGGACGAATGAGAGTCATATGGCGAATACGAAGGTATACTACCTCCTGGGGCGTAACAATTGACTGATTTTTTTTATAGGCTGGGCATCCTCGGTAGTTTGCAGAGTATTCGCAAACAATGAACAAATTTGATTTTCTTTTAAATATTGCTATAATCTTTCTTAGTATAGATTTGTCAATGTAGACTGCTTCGAATCCGTTGTTTTTTTCTGAGGTTTACTTTAACAAAATACAGAATTTTATTAACTAGTTAAGTTAATAGCTACCTAACAGATATTCTTATTAATTCTTTAAATTTACAATACATAAACAATTTTTATTATTTTGAGAAACTTCCCAACATTTATGGGTAGCGCACTACATACTGTCTAAAGCAATTAATATTTTAATAAGTAAATCTTTCAAATCTGATTTTGCATGACAGTTTTCATAATTACACTCATGCTTTAAATTCTTGTTTGGCCAACTTGTACAAAGTTTCAAAAGATTCAAAATATATCGATTGCTCGGAATTCTGAAAATAATATTTTTGTTACCTCTTTAATTTAACGTCCCTTCAGCTAGCAGAACCGAAATCGAAAATCGGAGCAAAACCGAAATTAGAACCCAAAACATGATCAATTAACAAACAAATATTTGTAGGCTCATTATGGCCTAATAAATTGGCTCATTAAACAATTTTGGGCTCTTCTCCTTTTTGATCAAACATCAGGTCATTTAATCTAAAGCTAGCAGAAGACAAATCGGAAATCGGGCCAAAACCGAAATTAGAACCCAAACCAAGATAATTTAACATACAAGTAACTGTAGGCTCATTATGTCCTAATAAAATGCCTCATTAAAAGCTTTGGGCTCTACCATCTTTTGACTAAACTTCTGGTCATTTAATCTAAAGCTATAAGAACCCAAATCGAAAATCGGAACAAAACCGAAATAAGAACTCAAAACAAGATCAATTAACATACAAATAATTGTTGGCTCATTATGGCCTAATCAAATGCCCCATAAAAAATTTTGGGCTCCATTCGTTATTGACCAAACTTCAGGTCATTTAATCTAAGGCTATAAGAACCCAAATCGAAAATCGGTCCAAAACCGAAATTAGAACCCAAACAAGATCAATTAACAAACAAATAATTGTAGGCTCATTATGGCCTAATCAATCATCAACATTTTGACCAAACTTCAAGTCATTTAATCTAAAGCTAGCAGAATCCAAATCAAAATGTCGGAATGAGAAGAATGAGTGGAGCCCAAAATTATTTAATGAGGCATTAGATTAGGCCATAATGCGCCTAAAATTATTTGTATGTCAATTGGTCTTGTTTTGGGTTCTAATTTTGATTTTGGTGCGATTTTCGATTTGTCTTCTGCTAGCTTTAGACTAAATGACCTGAAGTTTGGTCAAAAGAAAGTAGAACCCAACATTTTTAATGGGGTATTTGGTTACGCAATAATGAGCCTACATTTATTTGTATGTCAGTTGATCGCTTTTTGCGTTATATTTTGATTTTTGTTCCGATTTTAGATTTTCGTTCTGCTCGCTTTGAAGTGATAATGCCTTTGCTTTTTCTAGAATGAGCAGAATAAAAATATTTTAATAGGACATTTAATTAGCCTAAAATTAACTTTTAATTTTCCAATTATTTTTAAACCATATTTTGATATGGGTTCTACTAACTTTTTCTAAAGCTAGCAGAATCCATCGTTTAAGTTGTAACGGATGGAGCCCAACATTTTTTAATAGAGTATTTAATTAGCCTTCTATTTGCCTAGAATTATTTCTACTATCTTGTAATGTTCTGCTGTATGGGTTCTGCTAGCTTAATGGACGATTAATTAAGGTATTATTAGTATAACAATCTGATTTAGTGTTGACACATTATTAATTTTAATTTGTACCTGAATATTATGAAAATATCCGAAACATTTAATTCAAAAATTAAATAATAATTGATTTTATTTGAATATGGTTTAAACTCGACCTGTAAGGTAAAATTTGTATCTTTACATTTATTCTTAAAATAGTTTGTTAAGTATCGCGTGACGATATTAAATTTTTAATTCGAACAATAAAAGCAAAACGTTGAAAAATTAATAATGGAAGTGAAGAAAATGACATCTGGTAAATAGACACATTATGCCTGAAGGGCATAATTGAAATTTATTATTAGACTAATAAGTTTGTAAAATTTTACTATTTATTCTAGTAATAGCATCAAATGCACCTAACCAAAAAAATAAATGAGAAGATTTACACATCAATCAAATTTTAATAAAATAAATTACCTGTATAACCAAGAAAGTCCTATCTTTCATCGGCCATTCTGAAATATAAGTAAATAACACAAAGAAAACATCAAAAACTTTCCTTATTTTATGTTGTCACTTATACAAGTTTCAGACGACAACAATACTCAAATTTCTAAAAAGTGCCTTGTAACTCCCAACTGACTTTTAGTTAGTTATTGCCATAGCGTATTCTACTATCTTATTTTACGTAATAGACCGTTTCACCAGAACAATTATTTTAGACGAATCGAGGTTGACAACAATTACAACAACTAGAAATGAATTTCTATATCTGCAATGGGAAGAAACGCAACAGAAGAGCGAACGAAACAGATAAAATATAACAATTTGTCAAATAATTTAAATTTGCATATTTCTCTCGTAGAAGAAAAAATTTAAATAAATTTTATGTTATAAGGAAAATATTTATTCAGAAATTTTCTATATTTTATTTGTTATTTATTTTTCCCGTTATTTATTTAATTTTTCTTATTTTCTTTCAATTTCTTCTTGGCAATTCCTTGCTACTTATTTCGTAAAAGAAAAATAGGCGAAAATTTCAAGTTTAATTATAAAAGTTTGAAAATTATTATTTATTTTTTTATTATTTTTTGTTAAACCGAAAATTTATTTTTTTAATTTTTTAAAGAATATTTTTTAAATTGTGGTTTCTATAGGAGTAGCCGATTGTTTGTTCATTCGCAATAACAAAATATATGTAAAGGGTTGTACAAATGAGACGCAGGAATGCGTACTTGTTTTCTGCCATTTCAAGACCGCGTTAAAGTTATTAAGGAGCACTACAATGGTGAAAAAATAAAAAAATACGGTTCGTGCAATTCGTGAATGTTTTGGTCGCTATAACAGCCCAAATGAGACAAATATTCTGTGGTGGATTTCAAAACCTGGCAGGCCAAAAAATAATTGCACACCAGATTATATCGTGGTTTCGATGCAAAGTGTGGTAATTCAAAACAATCAACAACGCGTCAATCTCTTAAATTAGCCATTTCAAGGACCCAACCAGACTTGAGTGATGTATCGACGTGTAGGGGAGAAAGTTCATAAATAACCATTGATCGTATCGGGCAATTCTTATGTGTGTTTGAAAGGTGACATTTTAACTTGTACTTTGATATTCAAAGCATTAAAATGAGTGAAACTTTTTAAACATGGAGATTAAAATTGGGAAAATTCGAAATATTTTACAATTTTATTACGACAAAGGTAAAAACGTGACTCATGCTTGCGAAAAAATGTATGCTGTTTATGGAGAAGGTGCTTTATCAAAATCAGCAGCAAAGTAATGGTTCAAGCGCTTTCGTTCTGGTCGACCAACCACTAGAAAAATAGTTTTAAACCATTTGAAAATGGCTGGATACAAAAAGCTTGACGTTTGGTTACCACATGAATGAACAATTAAACATTTAATGGATCGGATTTCTATCTGCGAAACGCTGCTGAAACGGACCGGAATCGAGCCATTTTTAAAGCGAACGATTACTGGTGATGAAAAATGA
This sequence comes from Nephrotoma guestfalica, assembly GCA_963691935.1. Classification (NCBI taxonomy): domain Eukaryota; kingdom Metazoa; phylum Arthropoda; class Insecta; order Diptera; family Tipulidae; genus Nephrotoma; species Nephrotoma guestfalica. The sequence continues at coordinate 44,208 of CAVNVL010000015.1, read as the reverse complement.
ATTAGATACGACAACGTTGTGCGAAAAAGATCATGGACGAAACGAAGTAAAGCTCCCCAAACGGTATCAAAGCCAGGATTGACGCCAAGAAAGGTAATGCTTTGTGTTTGGTGGAATTGGAAAGGAATCGTGCATTCTGAGGTGCTGCCACGAGACCAAACGATTGATTTTAATCTTTATTGTCAGCAGCAAATGTGTTGAAGGCAAGCAATTCAGTTAAAACGTCTAGAATTGATCAGCAGAAAGAGCGTTGTGTTCCATCATGATAACGGTGACCCACATACTTATTTGATGACCCGGCAGTAACTGAGAGAGCATGGCTGGGAAGTTCTGATACGCCCACCATATAGTCCTGATATTGCACCATCGGTCTACCATTTGTTCCGGTCCATGAAGTACCAACTTAATGGTTTTACATTAAATACAAAAGAAGCCTGCGAAAATGAGTTGGCTCGATTTTTCGCCTCTAAACTTCAGAAATTCTACAGTGATAGAATCGTAGCTCTACCAGAAAAATAGCAACAGGTTATCGATCAAAATAGCACATATTTGGTTTAATGAAGTTCACTTGAAATAAGAAAATTCTTTGTTTCAATGTCACCCAAAAAAGGCTACGAACTTTTTCCCTAACTCTTTATATGTGTAAATACCTACATAAGGCTAATTCGATTTTTTCGAATCCATACAATACAATATATCCACAGTACTACGGGACTAGCATTCTTTTCCTCCCGGGACGTTTAGAAGCGGATGACCCATCAAAATATAAAAAAAAATCTTCAAAATTTTATTCAAATTCGTATTTATAAAGTAATTTGTTTGGCTGTTGACACAAAAATTTCCCGAATTTTACTTAACTGAATGGTTAAGTTTTTGGTGTTTTTTGCAAAAAAATTTCAGTTCGACATTTTTTTGAAATATCAGATTGGTCCATTTCGTATACCACATATGAGGATCCTCTGATTTTAGCATTCCTAGTGAGGCTATATTATTGAGCTGGTATGTAGATAGTTTTTTTCTTGCGACACTTCTCTATCGTGGAATGCATTGAGTCACCCTCATTTTGTGTGTCCCCCTTTTCAAAATGCCTGTGACTTATATCAACTTTGACTTGACCCAATCCGATCATAATCGGCTAAGAAATGGCTGAGTTCCGTTCCAGGTAGCCTTATTCCAGAACTTCTTCCCAAAATCATTTAAGAGTCTTATTTCCATCCAGTATACCTAACCCCATCATATTCGGTTAAGAATTGATCGAGTTCGGTCCCAAGTGACCATATTTCAGAACTTCTTCCCAAAATCATTTAAGAGCCTCATTTCCATCAAGTATACCCAATCCCATCACAATCGGTTAAGAAATAACTGAGTTCCGTCCCAGGTGGCCATATTTCAAAACTTCTTTCCAAAATCATTTAAGAGCCTCATTTCCATCAAGTATACCCAATCCCATCATAATCTTTTAAGAAATGGCTGAGTACCGTCCCAGAATGCCAAATTTTACTTAACTGAATGGTTAAGTTTTTGGTGTTTTTTGCAAAAAAATTTCAGTTCGACATTTTTTTGAAATCGGAAATATCAGATTGGTCCATTTCGTCTATCACATATGAGGATCCTCTGATTTTAGCATTCCTAGTGAGGCTATAATATTGAGCTGGTATGTAGATAGTGTTTTTCTTGCGACACTTCTCTATCGTGGAATGCATTGAGACACCCTCATTTTGTGTGTGCCCCTTTTCAAAAAGCCTGTGACTTATATCAACTTTGACTTGACCCAACCCGATCATAATCGGCTAAGAAATGGCTGAGTTCCGTTCCAGGTAGCCATATTCCAGAACTTCTTCCCAGAAGGCCGTATTCCAGAATTTCTTCCAAAATCAATTAAGAATCCCGTTTCCATCCAGCATAAACAATCCAAACATAATCGGCTAAGAAAAGGAGTTCTGTACCAGATGGCCATATTCCAAAACTTCTTCACAAAATGATTAAGGAGCCTCATTTCCATCAAGTATACCCAATTCCATCATAATAGGTTAAGAAATACCTGAGTTCCGTCCCAGGTGGACATATTTCAGAATTTCTTCCCAAAATCAATTAAGAATCCCGTTTCCATTCAGCATAAACAATCGGCTAAGAAATGCCTGACTTCTTTCTCAGATTAAATTCGATCGAATCAATTAAATTAAAAAACATTAAAATTTAACGGATATTCGGATTTAACGGATACCCCCAATTAGTCCGTTAAATCGAGGTTTCACTGTATTCCTTTCAAAAATGCATTTTAAACGTAATCTTTTCAGCATTTTTCAGAATATTTGGAAAATTTACTGTAGTGTTTGTCGTATACGTATAATTTTAAATTGTCGACATGTTGGTGTCGAAAACGTCGTAGATAATTCAGTTTTGTGTATATAATGTCGACAATTCGTGGAGTATGTAGAATATACGTAGATAATGTAGATTATTTCTTCTTTTGTGCTTTTAAAATAATTTCTTTAATGAATAAGCGCTTGAGCGACCCTGCTACAACATTATATACCATAGGGAAATTTTCATCCAACACTAGCTTATGGCCTCACCCAGAACATTCAACGTCGAACGCATTTATTGTTCATTGCTAAAAAATTACCTGAACTTAATTAATCAACAAAACATTACGTACCAGTAAAGCCTAATGCAAAATGGATGTGGTAACGAACGATTTACCATTCCTATTCGCTTACGTCGATTACATCTTAATTGTCAATACAACAGTCGAAGAACACTCAGGGCAACAGGTATTGACCAAACTACTATACGAATACGGAAGCGTGCATCCAAATATGAATTTAAATTTCCTTAGTCCTGATATCACGTTAAAAGTCATTTTACCACTAAGCGACATAATTACGCTATCAAGGTTCTCCCAAATCCTACCATAGTTCAGCAGATATAACGCTTAATTAGAATGCTAGCTGAATGAATACTATCTGCCGGGGTGCGGTGGGAAACTGGTGTGCGGTAGAATCGGCGTATTCGGGATTGTTGCTGAGGCTTGAACGTGCACTCCATTCAATCATTAAAAAATTAGTCATTTCCTGTAAAAATTTAAAAAAAGTATTTATGCCGATATCGCTGCAAATTTGTTATGAATCTTTCAGTACATAATCGTTTTTTTCGTAAATGCTATACTTTCCATAATATTTACTTCCGGTAAACCCATTTCGACCAAAAATTACTGGATCTAAAAATTGATAAAAAAAAAATTAATTATAAACTGTTGCTTCTCCCATGGAACCACATACGTAAGCATGCAATATAAATCAGCAAACATCGCAATATCGAATATTTTCACAATATTATTTTGCTGAGAGGAGAGAACCTCAAATTCAATAGACCGTTTAATGCAACACCAAAAGAAACCAAAAGAATTTTTTTTTTAAATAAAATCCAACAATTTCATTCCAAATTTAAAAATGTTCCTGTGGTACACCAACAAGAAAAATTAAGTTCAGATGAACCGATAATTTTTGCAAACCAAACAACAAATAAAAACTGTTCTAAAGTCAAATGATGTTATAAAAAAAATATTTATGATTTGCACTGTTAAATTACCTTTCAAACGAAACTTTGAGTTTAATTGTGATTTCTGGAATACCGAATAGATCGATTGATCCTCTTACCTTAACTGCAAACATTCTTAAAACAATCAAAGCCAACGTATCCAGTGACTGTATAACCAGCGCACAATATATCGGGAGAGAACTCGTGTTACCATCCACCAGCACAGCACCCAAAACGCCTAATCATTTTCTCCTAGTCAAGCTTAAATCCATCACCATCAAGCAAGAAATAATAAAAAATAAGAAAGTATATAAAAATCTATTTTCGGATCAAATTGGATTCAAAACTGAAAATATCAAACAAATATTTATTCGAGATCATCTTACCGCTAATAAACTCCAACTATTTCGTGCTGCTCGGCAATTTAAAATAGCTAACCAATTCCAATTTCTCTGGACCACCAACAATCGGATTTTACTGAAAAAAGCACCACAGAGTAACACTATTCACATAAAAAGTTCAAACGATTTAGATAAAATTAAAAATTTGAATAATTGACTCAAATAGACTAATTTATCGCTTCACATAGAATTATTTTCATATCGATTTATTGATCACTAAACACTAAACACTATTATATTATATTTATTATTATATTTATTTATTTTTAGTTAAAAACTTAAAATTGCACTATAAAATATCAACAAACAAAAACATAAACAAACGAGTCAGCTGTTTCGATTTATGACAGATAGAAATACACACATAAATACAAATGGCATTTCTCAAATAGCGGATTTAGTTGATAGCGTTAATTATGAACTCGGATTTAAGTACGGTCGTAAAAAATTGGAAACGGGTTATGTAAATATTGTATATTTCAATATCAGGGGTTTGAAGTCGAAGATTCATGAGGTGGAAAATTTCTTATCGTTGTGTAATTATGGGACCGAAATCATTGTACTAGTTGAATCATGGATACAATCTGATGAGGTATGTTTAATTAATTTTCATGGTTATAATACGTATCATAGTTGTCGTACGGGTAAAGGAGGTGGAATATGTGTTTTAGTTAAAGAGAATATTAAATGCTCTGTAATTTTTGAAAAAGATGAGCTGAAAAACAATTTTCTAGTTTTAAAATTGCTTAAGCTAAATATGCATTTAATCAGTATATATAGATGCCCGGGATCAAATGTTGATAATTTTTTAGAGTCCTTTCAAACAATTTTAGAGAAATTTCCTAGAGCGATTGTAGTAGGGGATTTTAATTTAAATATTTTAGATCCAAGAAACCCAAAAATTAGTAAATATTTAGATTTACTATCTGTAAATGGCTTCATGCTCATTAACAAATTAGCATCAAAATTTGCCACAAGAATATGCAACAGTACTTCCACTATTATAGATCATGCATTGACTGATCAATTCGGATTAGTACACAGTTTTGCATTGGAGGATGTATCATTCTCTGACCACAGAGCAATTCAATTAGTCTTAGATGTACAAGCTCGAGAATCTAAACAGGCACAAGTATTTAAAATGTTAAATTATGATTTGGCTGCGAAAAATCGTTTTTGGCAAAAAATAGAAACCGTCGAAACTCTGGACGATCTGGTAAGCGGGCTCGAGAATGTCGTGAAGGATTGCATGCAATATAAGCGTGACACACGACGTGTGGGTCTGAAACAACCGTGGATGACCTTAGATTTATACCGGGATATCAAAACTAGGGAAAAATTATTTAAACTAACTGTAAAATACCCTGAGTGTGAACATTTAAAAGTTAAGTTCAATCTAATAAAATCCTCGATTGTAACCAGAGTACGGAAAGCTAATCTATTAAAGTTGGCCATTTATAATAAGACATGTGAAACTAAACCAAAAAATATTTCGGTAATGTTAAATGGCTCTGTTAGCGAGGACCCAAGGGAAGTTGCCAACGCATTCAATGCTTGTTTCATACATGCATGCGATTTTCCGTGGCCAAATGTAGTCGTAATTATGCCAGAATATCATATAGATTTTAAATTTGATATAACCAATGTGAGTGAGGAGGAAGTTAGTCGAGTCATTCAATGTTTGAAAACAGCTGCAGCCACGGGGCGGGACGGCATATCAGGCAAGTTCCTTCAATTTTTTCAAGAAAAATTGAAGAGAGCGCTAACTAGCTTGATTAACAATTCGTTGCTTGAAGGCAAGTTTCCGGAAAAATTAAAAATGGCAAGGGTTATACCGGTATTTAAGGATGGGGATGCACTAGAGCCAACCAACTATAGACCAATATCTATTTTAGGCTCTGTCTCAAAAGTATTCGAAAGAATAGTGAATAACCGGTTATTGCAATTTTTGAAGGCGAATAATATTTTAGCAAGAGAGCAGTATGGGTTTACGGAAGGCTCTAGTACACAAGCAGCATGTCTTGAGTTAACTAGTTTCATTTCGGAAAATGTTGACAAGAAACGGATTGTAGCGTGCTTATTTTTGGATCTACGGAAAGCGTTTGATTCGGTAGACCATGATATATTGCTCGCCAAACTTCAGGGATTGAAGTTTGAGCCGATGCATTTGTCGTGGTTCCGATCATATCTTAAAGCTCGTCCTCAGGTTGTAGTTGTTAATCAAACAGAAAGTGATGTGATGTGTCTCGCAAGGGGTGTACCGCAAGGATCCATTCTTGGACCGGTCCTTTTTAACATTTACATTAACGACATATGCAGACAAAACTTTAAGGGCACATTTCAGCTATATGCTGATGATGCTGTTATTAAGTATGAAAATACAAATCTTAAAGATCTTTTTGAAGATATGCAGATGGATTTGACATTGCTAAACCAGTGGCTCAATGAAAACAAACTTCAATTAAATGCCAAAAAGACTAAGTATATGATATTTACAAATAAAAAAATACCAGAGGAAGTTATAAGAGAGTACAGGATTAGTTATGCGGGAATTCAGATAGAGCGTACGGATCAATTTAAGTACCTGGGTCTACTGATAGATGAAAAATTGAAATGGAGCGCCCATATCGATATGGTTAAGGCTAAAATACGACCTTTTGTATTCTCGATCAAAAAACTGAAGCATATTTTGCCGCAAAGTTCCCTGTTACTAATCTACAATTCCTTTATCTTACCACAATTAATATATTTAAACCCAGTGTGGAGTGGATGCGCTGGTTTCCGTTGTGATGAGATCGCAATTCTACAAAAAAAAACCCTAAAAAACATATACCGCCTGCCACTAAGATATTCAACAATCGAACTTTTTAAAAATATATCTCAACTCAGCTTCCATAATATAATTGATTTCGAACTCATAATGACAATATTTAAAATTCGAAGAGGTTTAATTAAATTTCACCGACCTCTGATTCATGCGAGTGATATTCATTCATATGGTACGAGACAGCGAGCCAACTTCTACTTGCAATTTTTTGCAACAAACTCAAAAAACAACAATATACTGTACAAAGGTCTGAAAATGTACAACACTATACCAACCGAACTAAAAGAAATTGAAAGTATTAGCTTGTTTAAGAAATGCCTAAAAATGTATTTAAGAACAACCTAAAATAAACAATCGGACTTAAAATGTCTAAATAAATAATCATTAAAATATTTACGGTGCGAATTTTAATTTTGATTTTAATTTTATTTTATAGTGCTTTTTTGCTTTTTCTGCAATTTTTGTGCTCTTTATTGTTTAACGTAAATTTTTCTTTAGTAGTATATAATATATTATAAATTTTTTTTTTTTTTTTTCAATCATAGTCTATTTAATTTTTAACTTCCCTTTTTTTTTATATAAGTATATATTTCAAAATTATAAAACATAAACAGCGCGCTGCTTCATTAAGTATGTTCCTTTGTTACCTACAACACTAAGTGTTTGGTAACCAAATTAATTATTGTATCTAATTTTTAAGTAAATAAAGTAAAAATAAAGTAAAAAAAAAAAAAAAAAAAAAAAAAGACAGTTTAGGACAAATTTTACTTGATTATTTAGTCGTAAATTGTTTGTTTCAAATCTGCCCTAACATTTGTGGTGGTTTTGGGACAACTTAGGACACGCTCTAGGAAAATTTTTCAACCAGGTATTGTCTCAAGTGTTGGGATGCTCAAGCCCAGTCCATGCATGGAAGCTATATAAATAAATAATTAAACTCAATAGCCGGCTTTCATAATTTGCGCAACCCCGCTAATATGTCAAAATGCTTCACAAAATTTTAATCAAAACGATGAATTTAAATAGCATTTATTCGTCTTTAAAATATATCCAATGTCTGAATATATTAGTAACATGCATCACATTTATTTCCAGTATGAAACAAAACGGAGTATCGGTTGCCTCAAGATATTAAATTAATATTCATTGAAATTGAACCATTTCAAAGAGTCAGGTTTCAATATTATAACATTTAAGCAGTTTGATGGGTAAATCGTTCTATTAAATCAATGTGCGGTACAATAATTTTTATCTTTTTTTATAGCCGAAGGAAAACAAATTTTCCGTGTAATTTTCCCAATCAATAACCTTCACTTTTTATATTCTTCAAAACGAAACAAAATAAAACCGAACTTCAAAATTAAAGTCTATAAAAATTGACCTTTCGAAAAATGTACACCTACCAATAATATCCTAATTTGAATATTCCGCCTATATAACTCTCCACCCACAAAAATATTATAATATATTTGATATTCCAAGTCACCGACGTTCTACACGGAATTACACACAAAAAGGAGAAGAATCACCCGTAATACTATTAACATGACCATAATCATACATTAGAATCGAACAGCCTTATCCAGTTGCTTTTGAATTTTAAATTATTGATTTTTGAAAATATAGGGAACGATATAAAATATCCACCAACAACGATAAAAAGGAATACATGTACGAGTATAGGAAGAAAAGCTCCATGAATAATTGAACAAGTCGATTATTCCCATGTTTTTTCCTTCTTATATGGACTGAATTTTATTTTTTGCATGTGTTCAAGTTTGACTTTAAATCACATTCGTCTTGTATTTAGGTGAGCACGTACACAAGCACTAGAGGCGTTTATTGTATTCGCAGAGATATCGTAAAAGGAGATCAGTGCATATAATTTTTTTTTTACTTTTTGACTTGTATAACCTTACTTGATGTATTTCTATTGCACCCTGTTATCAGATGGGATACATTATACAGGCGAAACCACTTCGAGAGCATAATAGACACCTGTTTTTTTTTGTTTTTTTGTATTTCAGCATAATATAAAAGCCATACACATTTGTTCAAACACCCATCTATACATACGTATGTGTTCAATATATTATCCTTTAAAATAAAATTTGAGGCAGGATTTTCAATATTATCCTTTATTTTCACTCGTCTTTGCCTAATCTAAAATAAATGTATTGGTATAGCTTGTTGTCAGAAAGGGTTATAGATATTCAAATTTATACGATTCTGTTCGATTTGTGGATGTATGTGTGTTTATGTCGAAGAATAAAATGTAGAATTGTGTGAATATAAATTTTTATGTATAAAATTGAAGATTTCTGTTTTTTTTTATTTATTTTAAGATTTCGAGATACCGAGACAAAAGAAACAGGCATACCACCATGGCATGGCACAATAAAAAAAGATACATTTTTCACTTTGTGTGTATGTTTTTGCTGGTAGCCCGGTTTTTATTATTTTCGGATTTTCGTTCTATTTAAGAAGAATTTCACTAGGATTTAAAAAAAAACGAATTTTAATAAATAAAATGGTTTTTGTTATCTGGTTTTAGTAAAATAGTAAAAATCTTTATTGTGTTTTGGTATATTTTGTGCTGTACTGTGTATGTTGTACTTATTCGTTCTGTTTCTTCCTGATATGAAAAAAAGATATTGAAAATAAAAAATTTTATTGAATCTTTTTTGTTTCGTTTAGAACGCAAATCTTCAAAGCTTACCATTTTTTTGAAGATTTGAAATTTTATCGCTGCGATGAATCTTTTTTTTTGGCAATATGTTAGATTAAATGTCAATTAGGAGGATAACTTACGTTAGCTTGAATAATGGTACGGATCGTTTTATAGAAGAAACGTGAATAAATATTTGATCGAAATATTGCTGAGTGGAAATCAAAAAAAACTTATCTAAGTTATTGGATATGATGCTGATTAAATTATGCAAGTTGTATCAAAATTTACCTTTCACTAAATTGCACCACTATACGTTTGCAAAAATTCGAACAGCAGATTAAACATCCCGTTACCATTATTGAATATATGCACGCCATTTCCATATAAGTACGGAAATTTGTTATAATCGCGATAACTGTATAGCTGGGTAATTCTTGATCATACCAAGAATTGTTGTACAACCGCTCCGATAGAATGAGTTGTGCCATTAATGTATAGCGTGGCGACGTTTTCCTGTGTTGTTGTTTCCAAATTTCCAGTTACAGTTTTGTTATGGTTAACTTAGTTTCAGCGAGTTGATTCGGATAGAACAAAATTTATTGGTAAGAATATTTCACTAAATTGCAGAAAAGCGAAGTTCTTGTGAACGACGAAAAATTGAGTGTCTCGTGATTTTTCGTACATTTTCAGGTACAGCAGCGATGTTTTCAGCAGACCTTGTGTTCTGGTGGCATACGGGTGTTAGCTCATAACGTATCGCATCGGTTGACTCGATTTTAGTCACCTAACGTTGAATAATCAACTCGGCAAGACGGTTGTGTGAAAATTCTAAACTGCACTAATTTCTACGGAAATTTGTTTTCAATAGACTCAGATATGCTCAACAAAATAAAAATTCTCAGTTACGAAAATCAGGGGGCACTGATACATAGCGTTGAGGTTTTCTAAAATTGTTACCATATAGCCCCTGGTAGGTCAAAAGTCACCATGGGGTTTACAAATTTAATAACTTATTCGTTTATATATTTTTTGTTTTTCTTAAGATTCTATAAATAACACCTGGAGAATAAATAATGGAGAAATTCACAACTGAACAAAGAACCAGGTTAATAGAATTTTATTATTTAAATAAGCGATCAATTATTTTAGCGCAAAGAGCATATCGTCGCCATTTTAATGACAGAATTTCGCCCTCTGAAGCAATGCTTCCTTGCTTAGTTGGTTGTCACCACCAACATGGCACCGCAAGAGATTTGCCTTGAACCGGTAGACCACGTTTAATTCACACTGCTGAAAATATTGAACGTGTAGAGCAAAGTGTTAACAAAACACCAGAACATCTACCAGAAGGCGTTCTGCTCAGCTAGGAATGTCTCGTACGTCACTATGGCGCATTTGAAAAAATCATTTATTATTATTCTCCTATAAGGTGCAATTGGTGCAAGAATTAAATCCAAGAAATCATCGGCAACGTCTAAATTTTGCAGTTAAATTTCAACAGTTGGCCCGTAATAAAACTAACTTTTTACAATCAAATCTGATTATGAGTGATGAAGCTCATTTTCATTTGAATAGCCTTGTTAATAAGCAGAACTGCAGGTTCTGGGATTCTGAAAATCCAAGAGCCGTTCATCAACGCCAATTGCATCTGATTAGGTATACAGTATGGTGTGGCATTACATCTGAAAATATCATTGGGCCATATTTCTTCGAAAATGAAGATGGAAGTGCTGTAACCGTAAATGGAGAGCGGTATCGATTTATGATAGAACATTTTTTACATCCTGCTCTTGAAAACAGACCTGAGATGTGCAAATGATGCAAATGCTCTCAATCGAGCCCATCATTGCAAATCTGAAAACGGGGGTCATTTAAGTGACATTATTTTCTATACTTAGTGTAAAAATTGTGTATATTTTATAATCTGAAAAAAAAAATCAAAAGAATATAAACGAAAAAGTTATTAAATTTTTAAACCCCATGGTGACTTTTGGTCCACCTTGTAAATAGGTGTAGTGTATAATTTTCCCGAATTGGTCTATATTTCAAGGTTATGTTTATTCACGACTTGCATTGCCAATAACAAAATCTGGATGCTACCGATCACCTCACGATATGTAAAATTGATTTCTCCATCCGCTTGTTCAATTTCTAAATATTTGAGCTCAATATCTTTGACCTCGAACTGCCTGCGCAAGTATTCAATGACAAGAAAATGTCGTCAATGACAGCAAAGTCAAATTAGTTGACTAAAATAATCGTTCTCTTCCAAATCATCGTTTTGAAAGGCTGTCTTTATGTCGAACGGCCGCAATTGTATTCGTTGCATGTACATTTAAAGACGGAGCTGAACGTTTCAGTCTAATCTATGTGTAATACCCTGCACTACCGATCGTGCCTTGCTTCGAATAATAATCGTCCAACGATTATCAATCACTTTTTGATGTTTTTGTGGATTGCCCGATAGCTCCACGTACGATTTTTAATACACAAATCCTATCTCTTTGAATGCTCGTATGTCCTTGATTCTTCACTGATTGCCAACACGACAACGTGTTCTGCCGGTGCATAATACGATAATCGCTGCGCCGGGGTAATGATGTACCGATCGCTCAAATATCGATTAATGTTTAGATCTCTCATCTAGATCGCATATTGCACGACATCGTTCGTCTCTGAACTATTGACCATCACGTTTGCGTATTCGTCGGCCTTTTTATTAGTATCACTAAGAGCCAGAATAAAATCACACCACGAGCTATCTCAATTTTGTCCATCTCCGGTTTTCACTCAATATACAACTTCGAATGATTATCATATTCGATGAGCACCCAATTAATTGCCTTTAGATTCAGTTTGTTGAAATGTGCATAACACGTCTGACCTGAAAATCTGCAAATAATCGAATTTCGCTATTTTGTCATCCCATAATTCATACGTTGATATCGCATGCTCTATGCGTTTGTCACGTTCCACACAACCATTCTGTTCCGGAGTATACGGTACAATTCGCTAATGCTCAACACTAATCTCGTTCAAAAACTTTTCCAATTACGCATTGGCGACCACTGTCCCGTTGTCTGATTGTTCGAAAACTGCCCACCTCGTGTCTGTTCTCTTGGTGCATTCACATGACCGTGAATTTTATCTTTGTGTAATCTCCGTTTTCTGCTTCATAAAATATTTGCAGGTGAAATGTGAAAAATCTTAATTTAAAAGCAAAAAGTACCTAGAACCGCCAGAAGAATTCGTTTGCACTGGCCCAGAAACGTCCGCATACAATTTTTTGACTTCTCTTCGCAAAGTTTATAACTTCCACGACGATGATTTCCGTACAAAATCGATTTCATTATTTCGTAAAGATTTCATCACGTGTGCAACCTTCATATTTCCGAGTGGCTCATGCCATGAGTCAATGGAAATTTTTTCATCGCCATATTTACGATGGCCTCATCATCCTCCGCCCCGATGATTTCTTAAATTTGAACAGATTTTGAAAAGACCTGTCGCGTCGTACTTCCAAGTTTAATTTTTTCCATCCTTCAGTAGGTTTGAGCGCTTGCTATTCGATTGCAAATATCAACGTCCCATAATTTTTCCCTACAAAAATAAGTTCATATGATTTTCCGGTCCGTGAATAGTGTTGATATCGCCTTTTCCTCGAGCCAGGTTTTTTCATCATTTCTCATCTCTATGTGTGACAAGATATCGAAGAGTTCTCGCAGAAAGTTTTTGAACAATTCACGTCGATAATAAATATGGTCAAAAGACCCAAGAATTATTGTCTCCTCTTGATATAGAGCCATGAAAGAGAAATTCCAAAACATTTTTATGTTTCTTGTTATCTGAATTGTTCTTGACTACCAACAATGTAGTGGTTTTTTGGCCTGATATACCGCCATTTTATTTTTCTTTGTTTTTCTGTTTCAATGAATGACCTTATTTGAACTAGAATTCTTCATAAAGCTTGGCCATTGATGCAACCGTTTTTTCAATCTGACTCTGACTTCCATCGAAGCTCCAAAATTTATCATGTAGTTTGGTTGTTTCCACCCGTTGATTATTACGCACACTCAAAATGGTAATATTCAGATGGTAAACAAATTAAAACCTTGCAAGTACGAACGTCTAGCCTTGGAATTATTCCGTTCCAGTTGGAGATTGCAATCTCAATTTTTTAAACGCATACACACCACTCGCACAAACTACCACAATTCCAATTTTAGTTTGATTTATTTGTTGCCAATGACGGGCCGATAACCTATTGAATTGTTGAATTAACCTTAGTCCTGTTGATTTTCAAATTTTTAATTCAAACAAATGAACACATCAGCGTGTTTCTTGTTCGATGTCAAAAATTCTACTAGACTCTTCCAATTTAGTTCACCGGCGGAATCTGAAGCGACAGTGCACACTTTCTTAAACCCAATGTGGCAAACAAATAAATTTCATGAATATCAGAGTGTTACCTTTATTAGAGGATATCAAGGAGATTACATTCGACCTCCAAAGAAAAAAAGCTGCTACATTTCACGTAACTTGTCATACTGCAACTCGAGGTCCACCAGGTATACCTGGAGGTCTAGTCCAGCCCTTACTAATATAGCCATTCTAGCTAGTTGCCCGATATCTTACCTTCAGGAGTTTACTTATCTGTTACGGAGTTGTACAGTGTTTTCCACCATCGAATTAGTGGGTGTGTTGAAGATGCGATGCTGTACCTAAAACAAAAACAAAAATACAGCAAAAATTAAAATCTAGATTATTTTGTAAAAAACAAAAATTCATCTGTTTTTGCTTAGCTGTAAAATTAATTTAATAATTCAAACTAGCACCACTAGCCGCACTGATAAATCTAACAGTGACACTACGAGTTTTTATCTACCACATCATTGCGTAGTAATAGAGTCCAGCAAGACAACTAAAATTAGAGTAGTGTTCGATGGATCGTGTAAGTCGAGTAATGGTTTGTCGATTAACGACAATATGCTTGTTGGCCTTACAATTCAACCGACTCTTTGGACAACGTTATTAAATTTTCGTTATCATAAGTTTGCTCTAACCGCCGATATCGAAAAGATGTACAGACAGGTAAAAGTGGCTGAAGAGGATCAAGATTACCAACATGGAGAGAATGATGACGAACCTCCAAAACACTTCGTGCTTACCACAGTAACCTTCTGGGTTAGCAAGCTCAGCTTTTTTAGCGATTAGAGCTTTTCATCAATTAGTTTATGATATGGAACAGCAGTTTTCAGAAGTAGCTCAGGTAATTAGAAATGATTTCTATGTTGATGACCTAATTACAGAAGCTAACTCATTAGAAAAAGCAACGGATCTAAAAACCAAAATTCAGCACGTCATTGGGCAGTCGAAGTTCAAGTTAAGGAAATCGATGTCAACCGCGAAGGAATTGGCAGATACAACGGATTTTTTGGAAATAGAGGAAACCGAAACCAAAACCCTTAGTTTCAGCTGTCTGTCACCTCCGAAAATAATCACGAAAATATTGTTTCAAATGCTTTGGCTACGTAAATTAGACTGGGACGACAAATTACCAGATGACATTGCAAAGATATGGAACCAGCTGAAGCAAGGGTTCATCGAACTAACAAAACTAAAGATCGAGAGATACATTCAAAATGAGAAAGCAGAATTACACGGATTCTCAGACGCAAGTGAGCGAGCATATTCTGCCGTAGTATATTGTCGATCTACTATTAATGATGGAACTGCTCATGTAACCCTGGTTGCATCCAAGACTTAAGTTTCTCCAATAAAACAAGTTAGCCTTCCCAGATTGGAGTTGTGTGGAGCTTGTCTTTTAACTAAATTACTCGTTTCAATTAAAAATACAATGACATCGTCAACCAAGTTATATGCATGGACAGATTCGTCGATAGTTTTGGTCCGGTTATCAGATAAGCCGTGAAATGGAAAGCCTTTGTAAGTAATGGGACTGCGGAGATATTGAATTCATTACCAGGGCAGCACTGGAACCACGTTAAGTCAAATCAAAACCCATCGGATTATGCATCAAGGGAGTGTTCCCAGTAGCACTATTGAACCTGCGACAGTGGTGGGAAGGTCTTGCCTGGTTGAAGTTGGAAAGTGAATATTGATGCACGCATTGCATTGCCAAAGAGACGATCATGTAATTGTAGAACTTATTGCCAGCACCTCTGGTTTTAATAAACTAATATGAATTCTAAGTTTCGTTAACAGGTTCTTAACAAATACTAAAGAGATCCGAAGCGAGCGAAAATATTCCCCGCTAACGGTAAAGGAGTTGGAAGATTAAACCAGGCAGGTAATAAAATACGTCCAAAGTATCGAATTCGTTTATGAAATAAAAGAGTTAAGAACAAACAAGACATTTAAAAGAAATGGTACTCTTCTTCCGCATTCACACCGTTTATCGATGAGGATGGCCTACTCAGAGTTGGTGGAAGATTACAAAATTCAATGAGTCAATACGACTCAAAGTACTCCATCATTCTACCCAAATCCCATATCCTGAGTAGAATGGTATTTTTCTATGTCCATAGTAAATATTTGCATCCTGGCCCGTCCCTTACATCCCATCTTATCCGTCAAAAATATTGGATTGTCAAAGGCAGGAGTCTGATAAGGAAAGAGCTGAAGAAATGTGTAAAATGCTTCCGACAAAGAGCGACAACTGCAAAACAACTTATGGGTAATTTACCAGCAGTCAGAATCACGCCGGCAAGACCATTCAGTAAATGTGGAGTGGACTATGCTGGTTCAATTTCAATTGCAAACAAAAGAGGTCGAGGAGCTAGAATGATAAAGGGTTACATATTGTTGTATTTGTTTGTTTGTTTTGCCGTATTTGTTTTTATGGTAACAAAAGCCATTCATTTGGAAGCAGTAACATATCTCACTATAGCGATGCGCTTATTGCTGCTTTGAAACGCTTCTCATCCAGAACGGAGGTACCGAACGAAATATTCAGTGACAATAGCACGATTTTTATTGGGGCGAAACGACAACTAAAAGAGGTATTTAAAATATTAAGATGTAAAGTTTTTATTTATACGAAAACGGTCTCAAATGGTTACAAATATTGTAACTTCATGCATCATTTTGCATAACATTCTCATCAATCATCACATTTACAAAGACGATTCCCCAATACTGGTAGACGATAATGTTTTAAGCCGAAATACCGAGAGAGGCTCTCTATTTATTGCAGGCCAACTGAAATTGGATAGGAACTAAATAGACGAGTATAAATGAAAATTGTAAGAGGTCAGTATAAATGGAGGTGGTTCTAATGAGTAAAAATCTCATGCTACTGAAGCTAGCCGAAAAGATAAGCCGAAAAAACCTACATAATCGACATATTTAGAATTAGGTGATAGTACAAAATTTTGTTGATATTAGCCGAAAATTACATGTTATTGAAATTAACAGTAAATTTTCGCCGAAAAAAAAATTTGAAAAATCAATATCACATAATTCGAATGTTTAAAGGTCATATGAATTGGGTGAAGTTGGACCAATACGTAAATAGCTGGAACCCATATTTATAATTTGTCGTATTAGGGGTCAATGAATTTGAGTTGAGGCACTAACAGTAAACCCCTGTGCCAAAAATCAGAAATGTGGGATTTTCTGTTTCAATCAATGACCTTCTTTGAATATGGTTCTTCAAAAAGCTTGGCTATTGAAGCTACCGTTTTTTCAATCTGACTCTGACTTCCATCGAAGCTCCTCCGCCAATAATCACATACGTAAATTTATCATGCAGCTTGGTTGTTCCTACGCACACTCAAAATGGTAATATTTAGATGGCAAACACATTAAAACCTTAGAAGTATGAACGTCACCCACATTAAAGCGTGGTATTGTTTGAAGCAATGGCTGCTTTTTGCACGTTGTTTAAATTGAACGCCTAGCTTTGGAATTATTCCGTTTGTTATTAGTTTTTGATCGGTGGTTATTGTTTGGAGTCAAAAATTCAACTAGACTCTTACAATTGAACCACTTCAACACTTTCATAAACACAATATGACAAACAAATAAATTTCAAGAATGTCAGAGTGATACCTTTATTAGAGAATAACATATGTAATCTCTTACATTCGACGCCCAAGTAAAACAGCTGCTATATATCACGTAACTTATTATATTGTAACTCGAGGTCCACCAATCGAAAGAAGAATTTTATCCACGAAGATAATCCAAAATTTCTTTGTCCAGTGCAGCCTATTGCATCTGGCCGCGAAATAATAATGGTAAATGGAAGTCATGGGGTGATTATGGGGTGATTAGATGCACCATAGCTTACCTTCAGGATTTTACTTATCTATTACGGAGTTGTTCAGTGTTTTCCACCATCGAATTAGTGCGTGCCCACCACCAGATTCCAATTCGAATAAGCAGATGTTCCCAAAACCGCAATATCAACACGGTTCGGACAATTTTAATTTGTAAGAATGACATTTGGTCTTGGAAATACAGACAACACATTCCAGAGATTCGTCCATTTAAATGTAAGCGGTCTGAATTTTTGTTTTTCTTACCTTGATGACTAAACGTTTTCATACTCAATCTCACAACATTTAAAATTTGTGTTCGGAATCAATGTTGCAGTGTTAAACAGCTCAAACGAGTTTATATCAAATGCCGGAGGAACAAAACAATGTTCTGTAATTATCTTAAAGGGAACAAGGAAAATGATCCTTGAGTTATTAATTAGACAGAGGAAGCTATTGGTATATTTGATCTCGCCAAAACAATTTAGTGAATTTGTTATGTTAACACACCCGTCACTTAAATTGCCTCCTACAGCCTTGTAGCGACAAACTACAATCTCATTGCCCGATAAATATGCAAATTATTTTAGAAATTAGTAGGCTCCATTAAAATTGATATTTTCCTGAACTTCATCCAAATCTTATATTGAATTTCCATTTTCCTTATAAACCCATTGGCCACATTCAGAACTTGTTGTGGAATGTCCTTTTTATCATACAAACCACTTTGTTAGCTTGAGGAAACAACTACCACAAATGTAAATTATTATTATCGCTTTATCTAGTTGAGAACTCATCAAAATTTAATCAAACCGATTTTGGAATGGACAGAATTTCCAAAATTTAATTTTTAGTTTAGCCCTTTCGAGTCCAACTAAATTTATTTTTTGTACTAATTGTAGACCAGATGTCACAAATGTGAGGGTTACAACAAATGACGGTAAAATATTTTTTATTTGTATAGCTTGAAGCCTGCATGAAACGTATGTAACAAAAAAAATATTCCCGCCATAAATTTTTTTCTAATCTCTCTTTAGTATGACTTAAAGCCCAGATGTTACAATCGCGAGGTTTAAAATTTGATCGTTTTGATAAGCCTTTTACCGGATTTGGGTTCCATCTATAAGTCGGTCCTTTTGCTTCTTAATTAACTAAAATTCGTGTAATAATATCTTTTGTAAAAAGTTTGGTTATGTGACAAGTTTCATCATGTCAAAAGGAGAAAAATCGAGGAAAAGTAAGTAATTATTTTTAGTTATAAAAAAATTTGATTCAAATCCCAGTTTTAATGTATATTCGTTCATAAAATGTTAACGCATAAATTTATGATACAAAAATTGTGTTTTATATTTGTTTAGTACTTAAATATTATGATTAAAAATTTACTATCACGCATGTGACACTTAGACTTTATACTTCATACAATTTTTTTCAGTTGTGTTTGCCAAAGGTAAATGGTTAATAGACGAAAATGAGGTACAGCCGTAAAGTGGTCAGTCAAAGTATCCCAAAATTTTATAGATTTGGCAATGGTTAACATAATCCCTACCGTCTCTTGAGAAACGCTACGATGGCTATTGCCATTGGCCTACTTGGGACCGATTAAAAGCGCCAAGAATGTGCAGGTTGAAATCCTGCAGCAGTAGAACTAGAAATAGATGCAAGAAGTGCGATGTGTACTTATGTAGCTCGGCGGATAAAGCTATTTTGAAAAATTCCATACCCTCAAAGACTGATTTATATATTTTATTTTTATATCGTACTCACGGAGAGTAAAAGTGATTTTAGTTCCTTAAAATACAGTTAACGAAAATGGGATATGTACTATATACCTGTTATATATGTCTAAAATAAAGTTTATTTTACTGTTAATAATAAAACGTGAATTCTTAAGAAAATGCGGTCCTTGTCATTTCTTGATCTATCGTCGTACTAAGTTTATCGGTTCATCTGGGCACATGAGAAGGCATTCAAATATGATTAAATAATACGAATTTATGCAGCAAAGAACAACAAGGATGGATGAATTAATGTATACGAGAAAGCCCGCACCACACAAATGTGAGGGTGATTTTTCTCGGAAAATCCAAATGTTTTTCAGGATAAAACTGCGGAATCTGATACATGGTGCTTCAAAGGTCAACTAACCAAAATTTCACAAACTAATGCGATGGTTTATTTATCGATGACTTCAGGTAAGTCTAAAATTGAGTGAAACGTTTGTGATTGTTGGGCGGTACGTCATACATTTATACAAAAATTTATCTACTGCCGCTTAGGTATATATTTATTATCACAATTGTACGGTCTGGTCTTTAGTTACATCAACAGTTATTTTTTTGTTTTCTTTCATCAAGTACCCCACATTTGTGTCATCAGAACTCGAAAGGGTTAGTTAAAATACCACGAACAGTAAGCTCAATTGTTTTATTAGCAGTGTTTTAGCCTCATCATTAGTGGACCTTACAATGAAAAAACTTAATATTTCTTACAACATTGGCAACAGTTGTTTTTTTTTTTTTTTGATGAGCCGGTTAAGCATGTGTAGTTATCCCAGTTTTTTATCCCAGGAATTTTTTTATTATTATTTACACGAAACTATTCTAATCCATCCCAGTTTTTATACCTCTATAAGCCTATTAAAATTATAAACACAATAACAAATTATTCCATCCCAGTTTTTTTCGTTTATTTGTTGTTCAAGTAAAACAAATTCATCATTGGAAATAATGAATTGGGGTTTGGCAATAATTAATTTTGTATATTTTAAGTTCGAGATATACCAGACAAGTGGTGCAGTGGTTAAAGCTTCGGCACTTGGACCGGAAGGTGCTGGGTTCGAATCCCATCAGAGGCTAGATGCAAATCGAATTTTCATCATCGGTTACGATCGGTGATGCTAATAACTACAACTAGGACCCTCTGATGGAGTGCAGAATTCCGTGTCACGCGCCGACCTACCTTCCATGTCAATGTGCAGGTTGACATGGAGCTTGCAATGTGCAGGTGGTATACTGTAGTTGTGTGAGTAGGTGAAGTAGGTGGGTTAATGATATGGAGTGAATGAGTGGTATCACAATGAGCCTAAAAATTGGCCTAAGTGTGCAGTAAGCAACCACTGAACCCTAAACCTAAACCTAAGTTCGAGATAACAGTACGTAATAATATTAGTTTAAAATATTAAGGGTAACTTATAATGAGGACCTCAGTGCCAGCCGTATGTTAGGATTGGCACAATCTCCCAGATTCCATATAGCCCATATAAATTTATATGAAAATCGTCTACAACGTCCAAACCCCTCTTTGGCCGGAAATAGCGATTGTTTTGTTGAGATGATACATTTGAGTGAATGGTGAAGTTCCAAACTCTCAGGTTAAGTTAAATAAAAATTTGTATCTCTTAAGAACCTTCTAGGCTGGAAATGAATTCTTATGTTTTGAGTTGGTAAAGATAAGGGTAAACTATGGTAAGCACCCCAGTCATTTCCAGCGTAGAATTTTCTTAGGAGATACAAATTTTTATTTAACTTAACCTGAGATTTTGAAACTTGGCCATTTACTCAAATTTGAACATACGGCTGGTGCTAGCCACCTGGTCCGCAATCACTTTATTACGTACCATCTCAAAGCATCAATCACTATTTCCGGCCCAGGAAGGCTTTGGAAGTTATATACGATGTTCATATAAATTTATATGGGGCTATATCGAAGCTGGAAGATTGTGTCAATCCTAATATACGGCTGGCACTGAGGTCCTCATTATAAGTTATCCTTAATATTTTAAACTAATATTATTACGTACTATTATCTCGAACTTAAAATATACAAAATTAATTATTGCCAAAACCCAATTAATTATTTCCAATGATGAATTTGTTTTACTTGAACAACAAATAAACGAAAAAAGCTGGGATGGAATAATTTGTTGTTGTGTTTATAATTTTAATAGGCTTATAGAGGTATAAAAACTGGGATGGATTAGAATAGTTTCGTGTAAATAATAATAAAAAAAAATCCTGGGATTAAAAACTGGGATAACGATTCACTTTTGGTTCACTTTTTTCAAGGTGTAAACTAATATGGTGTGAACAATGTGGCACCTCAAAACTATTCAATCATTTTTCTCATGGAAATGCATTTGGATTGTTTGCTTAACCCAAAATACACAATTGCATTAGCTAATAAATCAATGCTTATGAAATTTATACGTGAGCACCACAAATGAGTACTTTGACCGCGAAATCTATTTAACTCAAACGATAAAACTCGATCCAATTAAATACCCCTCTATCAAAATATATATGAAAGAAATTGAAATTCACAAAGCAAATCCCAATAACTATAGAAATCTTATTCCATTAGATATTCAATAAATTTGTGTTTAAAGTTTCGTTATCAATCATATATAAAGTTATCCATTTGTATTCCCATCAGTATTCTTCTGAATGTATATTCAGACATACAAATAAGATTCTTTAATATCATCTAGCTGCTATTCTGCTCAATTGAAATTCAAAGGAGTACAAGTAAATTGGAGAAAACGAAAAGTTTTCAACTTAAAACACACAACTGTAGCTTGGATCTCGTATCGTTTCAAGCAATTGCTATTTTCATACACATAAAGCACCTTTATATAGCAAAATAAATGTTTGCAGAATCTGTACAAACTAGCAGTTTAAATATGATTCCTTTTTAGTTTAAAACATCACATTAATAATTATTTTTGGCATCTGTATCTGTGTAAAAGCGTATAAATGCGCAAGTTATACGATTTATAAATTATTAATTTTTAATTTAGTATTCCCAATGTCGAATACACAGCATTTCACAATTCGACCTAATTTCTGGAGAATTTTTTTAACAAACAAAAAAATGTCTATATCTCTTTAGAATTCGACACAATTATATAATTACCTAATGATTACCCCCACATTCTGAAATTACGGTTTATTTCAACCATCTTAAGATATCTGTTTCCATTCGTATATTTGATTTATATACCTTTCACATCTAATCTAAATGGAAAAAGGAAAATAAAATTTCCGCGCATAACATTTTTTTTAAAGGCATAAAAGGTAGACTCAATTTTAATATAATAAATTAAATTTTATAAATTTGGAATAAAAAATTAAAATTCTCAAATTTTTTAGCTCTGATTTTTATATATTAAAAGCTTCAGGTTATTTGGTGCTTTTTCATTTAATATCCAAATTATGCTTTTCTTATATTTCAATTTGGGATGTTTTGTTGTTGTTGTGCTCTTTTCCGAATCTTTGCTTTTTTGTTGTTGTTTTATTTTTTTAAATAAGGAAAGTGGAAAAA
Organism: Nephrotoma guestfalica; assembly: GCA_963691935.1. NCBI lineage: Eukaryota > Metazoa > Arthropoda > Insecta > Diptera > Tipulidae > Nephrotoma > Nephrotoma guestfalica. The sequence continues at coordinate 21,165 of CAVNVL010000015.1, read as the reverse complement.
CTTTATTTTAATTTATTTGTCCCCAATGAAAATCAAGATATAAATAATTTATTTCCTTTTTTATTTCAGTTTTCCAACCGTATTTTTCCACTACGTTTTATTTTGTTTGGTTAGATATTTTTCTTATTTTTTATTTTTTGTTTTGTTATATCGATTTTCAGATTCGTTTTAAAAAGCAACAAAAACTCAATTTACTACATTAAAAATTGACAATCATCTTTTAAGATAGTAATTAGTTTTAGTACACGGTTGATAACACTGAATAGGTAACCTATCGAAACCAGAGACGATGTTTTATTTGAGCTTTCCAAAAAATACAAGTGTAATGAATGATTGTGAAATACATACCAAAAATAATACCAAAAATGTACACTGTTAAATTCAAAAATATTCCAATTGGATTTGTTTTGTAGTGAAATTGAAACACTTTTAGATAATCTTTAACATTTATACTAGAGAAGTCCCTGAATCCCTAATAGTGTCGCTGTAAAGATCAAATAATTTTCTAACAATTTCAGATAAACACGAGAAAATTTTGATATAATTCACTAAAGTTTTATCAATTCTAAAGAAGGTTTTTTTAGACAATGTTTCTACTTTTATATCTCCGAATCTAGAGATGTTCACGGGGTCGCACCTATATGGCTGAATAGCTAAGTCAAAACCTCACGTGTGTGGTGAATAAGGTTGAGATATGATGATTTGTAAATTGTCCAGCGTATTTTAAACAATAGTGGTTTTTGGTTTATATCTATTTTCAAATTTTTCTGTTGCCGCTCCTTGAGATGTTCATAATTTTTTTAATGTATTTTGGGATAGCATAGATAAAATTCTAACATTGAAATAAACATGGTTATTTTATGAAAATATTTACTGTGCCATATACGACTTAGAAGTTTCATGAATTTGAATAAATTTTCAAATTTTATTTCACCGATCCTAGAGATGTTCACGGGGTCTCACCTACATGGTCAGATAGATCAGTCAAACCCCTATGTGGGTAATGAACGGTATCTAATTATGATGATTTTTAACTAGTCCAGAGACATTTTTACGTTTCCGGTTATATCGCCCATCCCAGAAATGTTCACGGGATCTCTTTCGTATAAGCGAATAGGTCAGACAATTTTCTATCAATATTGTGAAAATGGAACACGAATGATGATTTTCATATGCTGTTTAAGTTAGCGGACATTTCTCAGCGAAAAATAAGAGTTTTCGTTACTCGCCGCAAGTGGCAGCTCAATCACAATAGAGAATTTATTTTGTTATATAATTAGAAATTTCTTTTTCCTTTTGTATCTCTTTTTTCACTAAATAAAACATCCCAGCGGAATAAAATATTAAAAATGATTCTTAAAATGACAAATTGATTGATCCCCGAAGTAAAGGAACACGGTAAATTAAATCTTGAAATTTAACAATATTCCGTCTTTTACGATGAAATTTGGATAAAAGTATTGATCCAAACCTTAGGACAAAATTCTAGGATCTGTTCATGTTGGACTGAACTAGGCCATCTCATTACCAATACTTTTGAAAATTTAAATTTTTTTATTAGTTTATTTTCAGTTTTTGGCCAATATCTCAAAAACTTCCACTAGTACCCAATACTTTCGATTGTTTTCTAATAGCTCAGGTCATACTGAGACTACCAGGAAAATTGGTGGATTAGAATTTTCACTAAAACTTTTTAATTTTCTGCGGCCCTATCAGTTATTTCTAGTTTTTGGCCAATATCTCAAAAACTTCCACTAGTAAAAAATCCTATCGGTTGTTTTTCTAATAGCTTAGGTCATACTGAGACTACCTGGAACATCTGGGGAAAAATGATGGATTAGAATTTTCACTATAATTTTTCGATTTTCTGCGGCCATATAAGCTATTTTTAGTTTGTGGGCACGTAAAAATGTCTCTGGACTAGTTAAAAATCCCTCATAATTAGATACCGTTCATTACCCACATAGGGGTTTCACTGATCTATTTGACCATGTAGGTGAGACCCCGTGAACATCTCTAGGATCGGTGAAATAAAATTTGAAAATTTATTCAAATTCATGAAACTTCTAAGTCATATATGGTCCAGTAAATATCATCACAATTGAGCCCTGTTCGGAACTATCGATAGTCGAAACTTTGAACTATCTAAAAGTATAAACGTGACCTTGTGAACATCCATAGGATTTTTGTTATTTGATTGTTTTCACAATAAATCAGGTTCGTAGCTTATTTGGGAATGTCAATTGGTTAAAAATCCTATTGGAGAAAATACCAAAATTTCCAATTGAGAGTAAAATTGCAAACGAAGAAGTTGTAAATTATGGAAAACATGATGAAAATCATCATTCGTGTCCCATTTTCACAATATTGATAGAAAATTGTCTGACCTATTCGAATATATGAAAGAGATCCCGTGAACATTTCTGGGATGGGCGATATAACCGGAAACGTAAAAATGTCTTTGGACTAGTTAAAAATCATCATAATTAGATACCGTTCATTACCCACATAGGGGTTTCACTGATCTATCTGACCATGTAGGTGAGACCCTGTGAACATCTCTAGGATCGGTGAAATAAAATTTGAAAATTTATTCAAATTCATGAAACTTCTAAGTCATATATGGTCCAGTGAATATCATCACAATTGAACCCTGTTCGGTACTATCGATAGTGGAAACTTTGAACTATCTAAAAGTATAAACGTGACCTTGTGAACATCCATAGGATTTTTGTTATTTGATTGTTTTCACAATAAATCGGGTTCGTAGCTTATTTGGGAATGTCAATTGGGTAAAAATCCTATTGGAGAAAATACCAAAATTTCCAATTGAGAGTAAAATTGCAAACGAAGAAGTTGTAAATTATGGAAAACATGATGAAAATCATCATTCGTGTCCCATTTTCACAATATTGATAGAAAATTGTCTGACCTATTCGAATATATGAAAGAGATCCCGTGAACATTTCTGGGATGGGCGATATTACCGGAAACGTAAAAATGTCTCTGGACTAGTTAAAAATCATCATAATTAGATACCGTTCATTACCCACATAGGGGTTTGACTGATCTATCTGACCATGTAGGTGAGACCCCGTGAACATCTCTAGGATCGGTGAAATAAAATTTGAAAATTTATTCAAATTCATGAAACTTCTAAGTCGTATATGGCACAGTAAATATTTTCATAAAATAACCATGTTTATTTCAATGTTAGAATTTTATCTATGCTATCCCAAAATACATTAAAAAAATTATGAACATCTCAAGCAGCGGCAACAGAAAAATTTGAAAATAGATATAAATCAAAAGCCACTATTGTTTAAAATACGCTGGACAATTTACAAATCATCATATCTCAACCTTATTCACCACACACGTGAGGTTTTGACTTAGCTATTCAGCCATATAGGTGCGACCCCGTGAAAATCTCTAGATTCGGAGATATAAAAGTAGAAACATTGTCTAAAAAAACCTTCTTTAGAATTGAAAAAACTTTAGTGAATTATATCACAATTTTCTCGTGTTTATCTGAAATTGTTAGAAAATTATTTGATCTTTACAGCGACACTATTAGGGATTCAGGGACTTCTCTAGTATAAATGTTAAAGATTATCTAAAAGTGTTTCAATTTCACTACAAAACAAATCCAATTGGAATATTTTTGAATTTAACAGTGTACATTTTTGGTATTATTTTTGGTATGTATTTCACAATCATGTGTAATGATATGTTCATTTGGTAGTTTAGTGGCCAAGAGAGCAAAGTTATGATATGTAGAAATTTATATTTGGAACAATTTTTAATTGTATTACGAACTAAGAATAAACGAATTAATACTCTCATGTGTTACCCATTCTCCATGCCAGTACTATAGGCTGGTATGAAGCTATGCAATGTGCAGATGGTTCTGTAAAAATCGGACCTAAAACCGTACGCTAAATATGTGAGTGTGCTTCGGGCCGAGCATATTGCAATTATAATAAAATTAAAAAAAAAGAAAAGGAACAAGATCAACCCTTGTTGCTAGAAAATTTAATCTTAATACAGGGTGGCTGTAATTCAAAAACGATAAAATAGAGTATATATTGCTAGTAAGTATGAAACACAATTTCATTCAAATAACTTCAACGGCTGGCTTTACAGTACTCCATTCCGCCAATCCATTTTTTCAGAACAGTTTTAGTTTGATCTTCGGTTTGATTTTTAATGTTTTGGATAGTCTCTACATGGTTATCATAATACTTATCAGTAAGGGCTCTCTACAAAAAAAAGCTCAACGGAGTCAAATCGCAGCGTCGCGGTGGTCAATTTACATCTCTGTTACGGCTGATTATTCTATTCCCGAATACAGTGTTGAAAAGACTGCTCGTTTCGTTTGCTGTGTGACAAGTTGCGCCTACAGTTTCTGCTAGAGAAAATTTTTAAAATTTTCGAGATTCCCATTTCTCGAGAAATATAATCGAGATTCTTGAGAAATAAATTTTTTTTAGCGACATGCGGCAAGTATTGTCAATATTTTTTATTAAGAATTAAAATAAAAATTACAAAATTTTGTTTCTAATGCACAAGATGAGATGTCACTTAAAACATTAAAATTTTTTTACTGCAGAATTCTCTTAAAGAATTTTCACCCATCAATCAGTTGTCATTTGTCAATAAATTTTACATGCAAAAAAATCTTTCCGATAAAATCATAACATAAATGTTAATTGTACTTTTTTAACCAACATAAATAATTTATTTTTACAATGGTGTTTGTTGATTGGTTGTTGAATTCTCAGCTTGTTCTTAATTTGGCATACAAAACAGATTTTGCTTTTAAACTTGCTGTGAAGGATGCAATTTAATTAATGCAATAATCCAAAAAAACATCCATCAGATGTGATGAATTTAATATTTAAATTTCACGATACTGTCAAAAATCAAATTATTTCCCAGATCAATCAAATGAAAGTGACAAATAAAAGATTTAGTATATCTATTGATGAATGGACGAGTTTACGTAATCGTCGTTATTTAAATATGAATTTATATTTTTCCGATGGATCAACAGAAAATTTAGGTTTGATGAAGATAGAAGGTTCATGCCCTGCTGATAAGGCCATAGAAATGATTACCAGTAAAATTCGATCGTTTGATTTGAATTACGAAACAGACATTGTGTCCACACCACAAATGATGGAGCCAGTATAATTTTGAAATATGGTAGGTTGTCGCCGGCTTTTCAACAACTGTGCTATAATCAAGCGATTGACTTGGCGGTTATGAAAGTTTTCTACGAAAAAAAAGTTTCTCCATGTAACAACTTAAGCGATGAGGTTGAGAATGAGGATGCAGATAATGATGATTTTGTGTCAGATTAACAAAAGCAGATTAACAAAAACAATAATAAAAATAAGAGGAATTGTAAAATTACTCAAAAACTCTCCGGTTCGAAATAGTATTCTCCAAAGTAATATTAAAGAAATGATTTCTGTATTACTGAACGTTTTTTAAAACTTAAACCGGCTATTTTAAAAACGTTTAGTAATCTTAATCTTGGGCGTCTATGGGATCACAAAACTGATGATGTCGTGGCCTCTAATATATTTTATAGTCTAACGCCAGTTAAAAACTCTAAAGAGACATTAAGCCGTCAAGATGCGTCATTACTCTCTGCGGAAGGCATTTTAAAATTTTAATATAAATCTCTTCAGACAAATAATTCCGAGATAAGTCGAAAATTATTAAGTGAAATAAAAACCAAATTTTTAAAGGAAGGGACAATTTGATGATTTCACTACTAAAGTTTCTTCAGAATCTTAATTACCTTAATAAGCCTGAAGAATTTTTTTTCATTGTGCTCAAAAGAAGAAATTATCGAACCTGCTAAAACATTGTCCCGGAGGTTATTTTAAAAATTAGGAAAATGTTCAGCCTGAACACTTTTGACCATGATTTAGGACAACATTTGGAGGAGATTATTCGGGAATGTACACAATTGCCAATAAAAATCGACGATGACTTCCGTACATTGTCTACGGAAATGATGGTTTATAAAGTAACTGGAAGTAACTGATTAACCAGTAATCTCGAAGACTTAAAAATGCTTTTCAACTGTGTTTTTTATTATTTTAAATTTGAAAAGATATTATTTACATTATGAAGCGATAATTATTATGTGCATTGAATTATTTAATTATTTATTGTTTTTTAATAAACAAATTATTATTAGAATTAATTTATTGTTAAAATATTTTTCATTTCTCGAGGGTAACATTAATATTCCAAAATTCTCGAGAATCTCAATAAAATTTTTTGGATTTCTCGAAGTCTCGAGAATTAAAATTGTTGGAAATTTCGAGATTCCCGAATCACGAAAACGAAAAAAGTTCGAGAAAACAGAAACTCTAGTTTGCCGTTCTGTTGAAACAAAATGTCGTGTGTCCTCCTCTTGAATTCTGGGTAACAAAAACTCGTTTATCATGGCTCCGTAACGCTCCCCTTTGACTGTAAGGGGGACTTCATGCTCGCTTTCAAAAAAAAATGAACCAATAATGCCGCCGGTCCAAAATCAACACCAAACATTCGTTATGGATGCATCGACTTCATCATGGTTACTTGTGTATTTTCCGAGCCCCAAATGCGACAAGTATACTTGATGACATAACATCTGAGATGAAAATGAGTTTCGTCTGTAAAAATGCTCATTTTATTCCAAGCATTCCACAGCCCTACTAGCGAACCGAAAATATTGTGAATGGTCATTTTTCTTCAGTTACTGCACTAGTTCAACTTTGTACGTCATTAAACCGAGGTCTTTATGCAAAATTATCTTCACAGAACTGCGTGAAATGTTCTCGGCGATACGCGCTGTAAATGTACGTGTACGTGTTGGTTTATCCAATAACTCGCTTCACAAATTTATCTTTTTTAAATCTCCGTCGTTTTTGTAAATGCAAAATTTTTTAACAAATTAAAAATTCTTCCATTGAAGCTACCATTTCCGGATTCCACTAAATTTCGCAAGAATCTTCTAATTTCAATTACACCCGTAAATGCTATATATTTTTCAAAATATTCGCAAGAAACAAAATAGCTTCTATAGGAGCTGGAATTTCCCGATTTCGAGCAGAAATCACAGGGTCTCCTAATGTATGGAAAAACATACGGAAAATGTTTCATCTCGATCATTCAATCCGTTTGAGTTGTATACACCGATTTGATAATGAAAACAGTTTTGGGCCAAAAATCGGTTTGTACGCCTAATTTTGGAAAACATATCAAAACCGGTATTTTTGTAAAATCAATTCAAGAGGTTATCTTAGTTGATAGTCGTTCCGCCCCATCCAAATTATATTTGAGTAAAATCGGCTCACCGGAAGTGGCAGTCTCCATTGACGCTTTCTGTTTTTTACAAATTGATTTTGTAACAATGATGACCCAAATCGACTATTAAAAATCAAATGTTGGCTTTGACTAAAGTTGATTTTGACTGAAATATCTCCACTGGAAATAATTCTATAAAAAATTTAGAACATTACTTGTCCAGATCAGTTCCTCTAGATTTAACCAAAAATTGCGTTTTCTGCCAAACATAAAATTTTTCAACAAACATTCGATCCTGTTTTGGATTATTTTTTCAAAATTGAAGCGGAAATGATGTTTTTGACGAAAAACCGCTTGAACAAAAATTCAGCTCTGAACAGCTCAGAGAGACTGATTGATTGCCGATAAAACTAATAAAATATCCATCAACATTATTTAAGGATTTGAATTTGACAGATTCTCAATTCTTCCAATCAAATAATATCGGTGTTCTTCTTGAAGCTGACGTGTTTTTTGAAATTTTAAGCTCAGAAAAGCAAATAATCAAGGCTGTTCCACCACTTCAATCTTCAAAATTTGGTTGGTTAGTCGCAGGTAATCTAGAAAATCAAACACTATTCTCTGAGAATTAAGAAAGTTCTGAGAAGTCGAAGAACCAGTTCCTGCCTCCATTCCGGAAATATTATCTGCGAATGAATGTGAAACCTTTTACGAGAATAGCACAACCAGAAATGCAAAGAGGCAATTTGTTGTAAGACTGCCTTTCAAAAATTCACGACCAGAATTAAGCAGATCATTTGAAGCAGCCCAGCAGAGACTATTCGCTATGGAATGAAAATTTCAACGATCGCCGGAAGTGACGAATACAAATCATTCATCGACGATTATATCGCCCTAGTACACATGACGGCCGTATCATTTTCTGATATACCAGAAGAAGAGGATCAACGATATTACCTGCCTCGTCATGCAGTTCTAAAGCCAACAAGTAGTAACATAAAATTGCAAGTTGTCTTCGATGCATCCTTTTTTAATTTCAGTAAAGGAGTACCTCTTATTGATGTATTGCAAATTTCGCCGAATTTACAAAAGAATTTGTCAACAATAATCATGAAGTTTCGGAAGCATTCAATCGCCTTAGTAGTCGATATTGAAAAAATGTATAGGCAAATCCTGATCAATCCTGAAGATGCCAATTTTCAACTAATTCTATGGCGTGAAAACCAAAGGGAGAACGTCAGAGATTTTAAGCTTAACACTGTGACATATGGAACCGCTTGTGCACACTGTAAAACCCTATAGAAAATCAGCTGAAAATGTCTGGCAGTTGTATTCAACGTCGCCTCATGTGATATCTAACCCTTTTTATACAGATGATTTATTAACGAGAAGTTACACCATTTAGGAAGCCATAAAACTTAAAGATGAAATAAATATAATATTACAGATGAATGGATTCAATCTACGAAAATGGAAATCGAACAGCCAAGAATTTCTGAATTAGTTTTCCCCCCGTGATGTTCAAAATATTCCAAAATTAATAGAAGATGATTTGTAAATAATAACGTTGGGACTTGTTTGGAACGCAGAATTTGATGTTTTTTTTAAGATATACACAGAGAGGACGAGGCAACAGTTTGGACCAAGCGGAAAATTTTCTCAACATCATCAAAGACTTATGATCCATTGGGGTGGCTTGTACCAACCGCCATTTTGTTTAAAACCTTTTCCAGAAATTGAGCTTACCTGACCATGTCATCAAATCTTGGATTATAATTTATCAGTCACTGCTATAACTTGAAACCATTCGCATTCCAAGACATTTGATATTTTGACAGCACCCAACCCAGCACCACTAGCCCGGCGTACGGTAGTGTCATTAATTTACGATCTACGAACATAGTATTGGTTAAACCACAGTAAACATTGTCTACGCAAAAGATATATGGTTGCACCAATCAAGCAAATTTCCTTACCTATATTGGAATTATGTGGAGCCGTACTTTTGTGCAAATTAGTAAAAATTATATGTGGTTACTTCTTTACGGCTCAGACGGATTGTCTGATTGGTGGTGAAACATCGGACTTAGGTTTTTTCCATATAGTGGGAAATTCCAGTTATTTTTGGCTGAAATCTCTCTACTGGAAATAATTCTACATAAAATTTGAACATTACCTGTCCAGATCAGTTCCTCAAGATTTAACCTTAGAAAACTAACAGCGACACAACAAAAATATAGCGCCTACGACCGCGAATTGTTGGCTGCATATTCGGCAGTGAAATATTTTCAATTTATGCTGGAAGACGGATTTTTACAGGGAGCATAAGCCGTTAACGTTTACCTTTCAGCAGAAATCGGAGAAAGCATCACCGCCAATTGAACTATATAGGTCAATTTCGACGGATATTCGACATATCGTTTGACAAGATAATATCGTGGCGGTTGCTCTATCCCGGATCGAACAATTTCAACTCCAAAGATGGTGGACCTCGATGAATTAGCGGATTTGCAAATGGTGCAAACCACCAATAATGCTCCCCGGTAGTGCTAGAAACGTATTTTGCGAAGTAAAGGAAAACAGAATACTACGTGTCTGCCGAAGAGCTTACGATTAGAGAGGTTCAAGCATTTTCACAATATAGACCATCCAGGGGTAAAGGCTTCTACTATCTTGATGAATATGAAATATGTGTGGCCCGCCATAAATAACTGGGCACGATGCTGCGTGAAATGTCAAAAGACAAAAATATCGAGACATACGAAAAGCCTTTTAGGAAGATATGTCTTGCCGAACAGTCGCTTTCAACACATCAACATAGATATAGTAGGTCCACTACCTAGATCGAAAGGTTACCGTTACTTGCTAACAGGTATAGATCGATTCGACTGAAAATTGGATTTTTCGATTTAGAGTGCCGTGAAAAATTACTACGGATCAAGGACGCCAGTTCTAATCCTCATTCTTTAAGGAACTGGGAAGGCTATTCGGATACAAACGAATAAGAACAACGGCATAGCACCCAGGAGTGAACGGGATAATAGAGAGATGGTATCGCGATTTAAAAGCAGCGTTAAAATGTTATCCAGCTGAAAAATGGTGGAAGTTATACCCACCATTATCTTGGGTATAAGAGCAGCTTTAAATCCTTAATTAGGTGGAACAATTTAGGAAATAGTATCCGGTATGATGATTTCACCGCCTGGAAAACTTTCTAGCACATCAGCTAACAATGCCAACGAGCACGAATTCATTTCCAGTATGCGAGAAACGATGCAGAATTACAACCGGTGCAAACTGCAAGTCATACGGGAGAAACACCGTTCGTACATCCAAAACTCAAAAACAGTTGTTATTTCTTTGTTAGCGTCGATGCGGTCCAAAGTCCGCTACAGCCACCGTACGAAGGATCATTTCCTGCCCTCAACCGGCAGGAGAAATATTTTAAATTAGGAATAGGAGGCAATGAAGTTGTAGTTTCTATATATTGATTAAAGTCAGCGTTCTTACTTCAGGATGCCGAAGATGAATCACGCCCGATGTAAAATTCTCAGAAAACCGAACATGACGCGGTATCAGGAGAAAACGAGATGCCGTTAAACAAGGAATTTCCAAAAACGGTTGATGTTAATTTCGAGGAAATACAATCATCATGGTATTTCCTCGAAATTAACATGCTGGGAGGATCTGTACCAGTAAAAACAAGAACGGGGCGACACGTGCACTTCCCCAAGAGGTACATTGAGACATTTATATCAGGGTAGGGCGACGAAGCGTAGCGTTGTCACTGAAGGGGGCCTGTCAACCGTTTAAAATACGGCGTTGCTCAAATTAAATAAAAAATGATAAGAAGTTTTGACATCGCAGTTCCGGCACCTTCGGAAAAACAGAAAAATAAAATAAAAAGAAAAGAAAATTATTCTTCATTTTTGATTGCAACGGAACAGACGTTGTAATATTTTTGCAGTTATTTTCATTAAATAAAAATTTACATTAACAAATAATAAATAAATAAAATCTTTATTAAAAAAAATAAAAATCGCAAATCAAATTTTATTAAATGTGATGAAGAAAAAGACAATCAGTTTGGGGGCTACAGGAGATTTATAAACCTCACCGCCGCCACAGATCTAATTTCATTGGCGCCAATAAAGAACTGAAGATAATGAAACGGCAAATAATTAATCGATGTAACAACTCATTAATTTTTAGATTCCTCTTGCAGAAAGGTATTCATTTGCATTTTAATCCACCACACGCTCCCCATTTTAGAGGGTTACGGGAATATACAGTTAAATCATTCAAATATCATTTCAAACGAGTTTCAAATGTCAACCTTGTGTTCGAGGAGAAGACAATGCTCATTATACAAATCGAAGCCCTTCTAAATTCGAGACCACTATGTAGACTGAATGACGATCCAGCTGATTTACAAATATTTACGCCTGCGCACTTCCTATTCGGAGAATCACTAACTTCAATCCCTGAACCACCGTTAGATGAATTTAGATGTTTCAGCAAAACAAACTGTCAAGATAGCAAAATATCCAACAACGTATCCAAGGTTTGGAAACAATGCGATCAATATTACCTCACATCACTACAATGACGCATAAAATGGAAAACTAATGTCGATCAAGTCCATGTAGATGATGTAGTTCTGATAACAGAGGCCAATTTGTATCCTAGCCAATGGATACTTGGCAAAGTAACAGCTGTTCATCCTGGCAATCATGGTACCACCCCCCCACAAAACCTCTTAAACTGAAGTAAGTCGACCGGTTAAAAAACTAATTAAACTTGTTAATGCTGGCAAACTTAAATAGGTGTTAAGTAGGCGATATCTCCATTAATTTTATATAAAATTTATACTTATCTAGTAACATTTTTGTAAATTCACCTTGTAAACAAACTTGTCAACTTACTGTCATTTATATCATTATGTGGTACTAGAGTAGTAGTAATTAGTTGTGTAGTATATCGTACTAATAGATTTTAAAATTTTTGTATTCATTCGATTATAACCTGGCGACAAAATAGGTTCAAAATTAAAAATACAGCGTGTCATTGAAGTGGATAAATTTATAATTTTGCTTTTAGTTATTAATCAACAGTAGTTTCAATAGAGTGGCTTTGTTTTTCTTTACTGGATCATATTAAAGTAGTTGGAGGAATAGGATTCAACATTTTCGGGATTTTCATCATCTTACAAACACATAGTTTGAGTCGTAGTTTAAAATAATACAATGGTACGGTTGGTTCGGAAACTCGAATCAACATCTTGCAGGAACCAACTTTTATTCCCCTAGTTGAAATTGCCTGGGTAACAGTTAAAAAATGTGGCTTTATAACATTTGGATAACGGCAACCATAACAAAATTTATGTTGCCCGGGCACAGGTTAAACATTAAATATGTGGCCTGTTAAATTGCAGTTTCAACATATCGATTTTTTCATTAAACAAATTTAAACATTCTGGATCTATATCCGTACTTTCATGTTCATCTCTTCTCACAGAGTATGCCAATATCGTTTCATTAATTGTGGTTCAACAGTCTTAGATTTATTGAGTCGCTAAAAGCGTCCATTTAAATGGCGAATTCTAGAATTAATAATATATAAATTTCCAATGCGTTCTCTGTATCTGATCCACTATCTGAGTGCAAATTAATGAAAGAAATCGTCGTAATAACGAGATACCACGTGGTAAATCACGAAATGTTTCTAATCGCAAATTTCTGTCACCATCGATCAGATCCCGGCCTTTGAAGACGATTCACATCGAAATTCATTTTAGCAGATTGTACGATTACTAGGCAAAGTGCAGGCAGTGCAATTATTTTATAGCTGAAGTTATAGTTTTTTATAACATTTTTGTGTAAAAGTCGTATACATAGACATAAAGTCGGTAGAGGATACACAATTGATAATGTTCATTGTTTAGCCGATCTATACAGTTTAGTCTTCTCGAATCACATTTTAGTGTCATACAAAATAACTCGTGAAAATAAGTATTTTTGTTCAGATGTAAACTACACAAAAGCCAGACTATTCAAGCACTAACAATAACATAAATGGTCGCATCTCGAAAATTTAGGTTTTTTTGCGAGTTTTCAAACGACATTTTCATTTCGTTAATTTTTTTGTAAAATTTCATTTTGTTGAAACCCGGAAAGGTTTCGCTCTGTTTTGAATTTATTAACACGAAAATGGATAACTTCTATTTGAATTTTAGTCAATTTGTTAGCCAACTATAACTATTTTATTTCTTTTGCGGCACGGCCCGCTGTAAAAAGATTGTTGTATTCGAATGAATCGAATTTATAAATGAAGCAAGACTATTGATGTGAATAAATATTTTATATTTTATTTTCCAGTTACTTCAGCAATATTTTCAGCATCAGTCAAGTTTTCTAAACCAATTATGCTTTACACTAATTGAAGACATACTTTTTAATCATTTTATATGGTTTATCTTCGGCTCAAGACAATAATTCAGCGTCCACAAATAACACAGAGAAACACAGAATACGGAATAACTGGAACGTTAAAAAATAATTAAGTCTAATTCATGTGACTGATTACCACTTTATACTTACATGTTAAATGTAACTTATGGTAATAGCAGACCAGGTAATACATGATTAAAGATTTCGAAGCCAACATACACCACTAAAAATGATACAAACAAGATACCCAGTACAAATATGAGATCGACTACGTCTTCATTTAACTGACACATTGCCAACAATTTTGAAAAATAAATAATTTTATAAATACACATTGAAGGCTAGTGACGGAAAAATCGAAGGCAATTAAGCACTTTAATTTAACCGTAAAACCAAAACTGTATACTATGCCTCCCAATTGGACCTACTCATTTTTTATGTCACCTTTACGTCATTTTATCGATCATCATTCGTATTGTAATTTTTCAGAAAAATGGTGTGAACTTGATGATTTTGGTGCTCACGATAATGAAAATATTTTATAAAACACTTTGCTCTATCCATATTATCTAGGATTATCTATCAGTAATACATTTATTCATATTTGAATGTAAATTGATAGCCCGTTTCGTCAAACAAATCAATGATAACATATTTTAATTCAATGGTATCTCATTTATATTATATTTTGTAGGGTTTTACAATTTATAAAATCAAACAGCATCAGATAAACATCGTAATTAAAACAAAATGTTTTATAAGTATGTAAAACGTTGCCCGTATCATCAATAACTATCCCTCCAAACACCCGCTCACAAAGTAAATCCGTTTTATAAGATACGCCACCTATTCAACCTGACGTCATAGTTGACAAAGTATCATATCACCGATTGTAGAGTATTTACCAGTACCAGTGCCAACTGGAAATAAACTTATGAGACTCTTAAATCAATATGTGCCTCAAAACCTAAGACACAAGCACAAAACGCAAATCAAACATTACGATTTGGTTCTATGATGAATTCTGATGCTTAACCAAATGAACTTTTCAGCAAGGAATTAGAATTAACAAAAGAAACACTCGTTTTTTGGAATTCTAGAAACGACAGCCAAACAACTTAAAACCCTGCAAACTGAGCGATTCATAATATAACTTCAATGATGGTTTCAATATTAAAGGTGTTTTCATTTCGAGGTATATAGAACTTTGAATTTAAATAAAATACAGAAAAAATGTTAATGGTCACGAATGTGACTTGTCCTGAAAATGTTGTGCCATTAAAGCATGAATATGGTTTGCACAAGTTAAATTTTGTAAGCATGTAAACCAAGATCCGTACGCAGAACCCTCCATAAAGATGTTGGATCCAGTCCTAACCCTGCATACTAAATAAATGGATAAGAGTTTGTTAAAGATATCCCATTTCCAAAATTCCAGCTGGCTGAACCTCAGATTTCAACCTAGGTAAGTGTTAAATATTTTGTAACTTCATCTATTTTAATTTGTGTTGTCTTAGATGAAAAACATGAAAATTGTAATCATTAAAAACACCTTCTCAAACGGACTCAAACTACATTACTTCTAAAGGGTGATTTTTTTGTGGTTAGGATTTTCATGCATTAGTATTTGACAGATCACGCGGGATTTCAGACAAGGTGTCAAAGAGAAAGATGCTCAGTATGCTTTGACATTTCATAATGAATAGACTTACTAACGAGCAACGCTTGCAAATAATTGAATTATATTACAAAAATCAGTGTTCGGTTCGAAAAGTGTTTCGCAATTTACGTCCGATTTATGGTCTACATAATCGACCAAGTGAGCAAACAATTAATGCGATTGTGACCAAGTTTCGCACTCAGTTTACTTTATTGGACATTAAACCAACCACACGAATGCGTACAGTGCGTACAGAAGAGAATATTGCGTCTGTTTCTGAGAGTGTTGCTGAAGACCGTGAAATGTCGATTCGTCGCCGTTCGCAGCAATTGGGTTTGTGTTATTCGACGACATGGAAGATTTTACGCAAAGATCTTGGTGTAAAACCATATAAAATACAGCTCCTGCAAGAACTGAAGCCGAACGATCTGCCACAACGTCGAATTTTCAGTGAATGGGCCCTAGAAAAGTTGGCAGAAAATCCGCTTTTTTATCGACAAATTTTGTTCAGCGATGAGGCTCATTTCTGGTTGAATGGCTACGTAAATAAGCAAAATTGCCGCATTTGGAGTGAAGAGCAACCAGAAGCCGTTCAAGAACTGCCCATGCATCCCGAAAAATGCACTGTTTGGTGTGGTTTGTACGCTGGTGGAATCATTGGACCGTATTTTTTCAAAGATGCTGTTGGACGCAACGTTACGGTGAATGGCGATCGCTATCGTTCGATGCTAACAAACTTTTTGTTGCCAAAAATGGAAGAACTGAACTTAGTTGACATGTGGTTTCAACAAGATGGCGCTACATGCCACACAGCTCGCGATTCTATGGCCATTTTGAGGGAAAACTTCGGAGAACAATTCATCTCAAGAAATGGCCCGGTAAGTTGGGCACCAGATCATGCGATTTGACGCCTTTAGACTATTTTTTGTGGGGCTACGTCAAGTCTAAAGTCTACAGAAATAAGCCAGCAACTATTCCAGTTTTGGAAGACAACATTTCCGAAGAAATTCGGGCTATTCCGGCCGAAATGCTCGAAAAAGTTGCCCAAAATTGGACTTTCCGAATGGACCACCTAAGACGCAGCCGCGGTCAACATTTAAATGAAATTATCTTCAAAAAGTAAATGTCACGGACCAATCTAACGTTTCAAATAAAGAACCGATGAGATTTTGCAAATTTTATGCGTTTTTTTTTAAAAAAAAGTTCTCAAGCTCTTAAAAAATCACCCGTTACAATTAAATCGGTCAAATTAAAGGTTTATAACATTGAGGATAAATACGTTATTGTGGTTACTTACCAATCTAAAACTGATCTAATCTTTACTCTAGAAACTTTAACATCTCACTCATTTGAACGAAAAGATAAGTCTTCCATAATTACTTAGGATGTTAAGCACCATGTTAACAAACTTACTCGTATGTCAGTGTTGGATTACATATACTATAAACTATCCATTTAGCAACATTAATAAATATTTTTTAAATATTCCATTCAATATGTCACCTTAGTATGAAAGAGATTTATCTTCCCATTGGGCTACAGGTGAACCCTCGAAGTGTTAACATAATACTTGTACGGATTTCCTACATTTTAAAAGGTATTTTCCGCAGAGTCAAACTATAAAAATTTGATTACGGAATAATCTTTTATATGAGACACTCCTAATGTGCTAAGCTTTTAGCTCCTGAATTTGTATAAATTGATTAGAGTAAAAAGTTATTTATAAAAGTAGCTCAATAAAAAAAAAAATTGTTCCTTTCATATTTTCCGAATTTTGCCAATGCATTCGTTCCATCTTTATAACTCGTATTTCAACGAAAATTACGTTTAAATTTGCCACGTTAAAAATATAAATTTGTCGGATTAGGGTAATGTGGTTTTGAGAAAGAGAATCGTTCTGCGTCCATTTAGTGAGATTTGACTGTAAGTTTTAACTAAAATAAAACTAAA
Organism: Nephrotoma guestfalica; assembly: GCA_963691935.1. NCBI lineage: Eukaryota > Metazoa > Arthropoda > Insecta > Diptera > Tipulidae > Nephrotoma > Nephrotoma guestfalica. Next base: position 3,795 of record CAVNVL010000015.1, on the reverse strand, counting down.
TTTTGGCACGTTAAAAGTAGGAAAATTTTTGGAAAGGTTATGTTGTTTTGAGATGGCCATACTTTTAGAAAAATCTAAAAAGTTGTTCCTTGTTCAACGTTATGGGATCCCGACGATGCTTCATAATAGTTAAAACTCATTCTTCACATGTCAACATTCTGTGCTTCCACTTCATTGTCCCGAGCTTCAACTATTACAATACACTCACGTCTAAATAAATTATCTGTAAGCCTAGAAGTTCACATTTTAAAGAAGATTTCAGAAATGCAACCATCAATTCAAATTGATTCTTCTAAATGGTCAATTCCATCCAATCTAGGCAACCCGTCATTCTGTGAGCCTCATGAAGTAGATTTACTTCTTGGAGCTGATATTTATTTCAAACTGCAATCTATTGGTCAAATTAGACTAGGTAATGAATTACCTATCCTACAAAATACGATATTCGGTTGGGTTGTAGCTGGAGGAACTTCAATTTCATCACCTAATTCCAGCAATTCCAATTTAGTTGTAGTTGAACCTCATTTAGATGATTATTAGAGCGATTTTGGAATGTAGAGGCATACCATAACCATGAATCACTAGCTAAATCTGAATATAATAAACACTTCGAAGATAATTTTTCTAGAGATGCCGCAGGCAAATTCTTCGTTAGACTCTCTTTCGCTTCCAGTCCAGCATTGCGGGGTGACTCATCATTTTTATCCAAGAAAAGATTTCTTATGTTCGAAAGACGGCTCAACAACAATCCAGAAATCCAGTAATTTCTACACAATATAAATCATTTATGAGAGATTATGAAACTCTTAAGCAACTTTATTGATGAATGGTCCAGTTACTCAAAATTAATAATTTGCTGCTCTTCACGTTCATGCATTTAGTCCTGATATCAGTAAAATGTATCGGCAAATTCTGCTCCATTCCGAGGATCCAAAATATCAGTATATCTTCTGGCGATACAATCCTTTTGAGGTATTTCAAACATTTAAGCTAAAGACAGTCAACTATGGTACCACTTCAGCACATTATAACGAGGCAACACGTTGTTCACTTCAAATTCCTCTCGACTTTGAATCAAGGCAACCCGCAGCTAGTGCAGCAATTCGTGATGACTTCTATGTCGACGATCTGTTGATTGGTTCTGATGATCTAGATGATGCAGCAATGTTGAAGGTAAACATTACATCAATTTTGCAAGGTGCAAATTTACCTTCTCGTAAATGGTGTTCCAATAATCGGGAGCTTCTTAAATATATTCCAGAAGAAGATTTTGAAGTTAAATATCCAATTTATGATACTACTGTGGACAAAACGTAGTAAGACTTTTTAATTTAAATTTCGCGCGGAAAACCATGGGACGAAATAGATTTGGAGAAATAAATAAAGAATTTTAAAATTATTAACAAAGTTTATTTGAACAAACTATTTTTTGCCCACAGTATTATATCTAATTTGTCTAGGTTAAGAAAAATTTCTAGCTACGAAACATGCTGAGGTATTCCATTCGCGTTCCAAATAACAATTCTAAGTGTTCTATTCATTTGATTAGTATAGTATTGATGTAAGCTCATTCGTAGCGTCTATCCAGCCACTTATATATTGCTTCTAGACCACGTTCTTGTTTTGTTAGGCGTGCATTTATCAATTCTATACTTCGGAATATCCTTTCCAAATTATTTTCTTTGGTAGTATTAGTTAATTGCTGGGTTACCTGCGAGTAGGATCTCCTCTCTGGTCTTATGAGCACTCTAGTTGTATCTGAAATCCTTTCTTAATCCTTCGAGTTGTACCGCCACTTCGCATCGTCCGTAGTTGGCTGGGTGTTGTCCTTTACAGTTTATACACCTTGCAGGTTCGGTTCGGCTAACAGATCAGTCCTTTGCGTTGTATCTGTGTGGTTATAGCCTTGGAAATTCTTGCATTGAGGTATTAATCTTGTTTTCTTTTTCAGTGGTTCTATTTTAACCCTCGTATTGAGTATTGCTTTAATATTTGCTTTGGTATTGCGGGAGTCCTATTTTAATGATCTTGGTTCCTCGGCAATTTTCAACTTTTTCTCATTTAATGATATTTACTACGTCTTCAATTTGCAGTCCTTTAATTTTGAGGTCCTCTTTTATAAGCTCCTTCTTGCTGGTGGGATGAAGACCACTGGCCAAAGCCTTAATGTATTTGTTATGTTTGGCTTCATAGGTATACCACTTTTTACCTTTTTTAATGAGCTTTTTGTTTATATTTCAAACGTAATTGTTTAGTGCCACTACTCTATAGTCGCTTGTGGACACTGATTTCGTTAGAGCTTGGATATTCGCAAACGCAGTACTGCCTATCACTTTGGCGGTGATGCTTTAGGTTTTATTGCAACCTGGCGTTGTTCTTATAAGTGGTTCAGTAGTTTCATTAACTTTTGCTTGCGAGTGCTCCCCAAATTCTGGCGAGAATTCTGCTCTTCGTTTTTTCCTTGGTTTTTTCTTTTGTTTGTGCATCCAATCAGTTTCTCTTGCAAGTTCCTCATCATCTGTATTGAACTCAGCGTTAGTACGGACACATCAGCACACAGATTTCGTTATAGCTAATAAAAAGAGTTTTCAGGACTTCAGTCAGTCTGGCCTTCTTTAGATCCTAATTTTCTTTCTTTAACTTAGCTATTTCATTGCTAGCTGTGATGCCACTTTTCTATTTCACTCTGTCTTCTGCTTAGTTTAACATTTTCGATTTTCTGCTGAGTCACGAACTGTGTTTGTCTATGTGGTGATGCAGATATTTTCGAACTTCGATCGAATCGGCATTGCAATGGTTACCCCACCGCAGAATTATTTGAGCTGGCCTCGTTAGAGAGTGGATTATCCAACTGAGCAGTTGGAGTACCACCTAGGGTAAAAATACTTTTCTGTTGTAAACTCATTGCATTTATGACTGGTTATTGAAGCAGCTACTAATCTAACCAGTGAAAGTTGGCAACTGGTCAGTGGTCAGAACATCATTTATTAGGTTCTTGGTTCTCAGATAACACTACACGTCGGCATCAAGCGTACATATAAAAATTGACAGCTCGGTGTAAAATTTTATTTTCATTTAATAAATAGTTAATTAAAGTGGTTTTGGGATTTCATTAAGTTAAAATAGTTTTATAGTGGTGTACGAACAATTTTATAATATTAAAAAGGTGGTGGACGCATATAAAGGGTGTTTTTTTAAGAGGTTGCCGATTTTTTTTTTGAATAAAACACATATAAAATTATGAAATGACCAAAATTTTTTTTTATTTGGTAGATAATTTTTTGGCATTTAACATTTAAACACAATTTCTGGCATATGGCTACCACGACTATTTTTCACAAATGTCATTCTGGAGGTCCAATTTTCCAGCACTTTTTCAAGCATTTGAGGGCGTATGTCAGCAATGACACGTTGAATATTGGTTTCCAAAGCGTCAATCGATTGAGGTTTATCCACATAAACCAATGACTTCACGTATCCCCACAAAAAGTAATCGAGTGGCGTCAAATCGCACGAACGCGGAGGCCAATTCACCGGACCATTTCTCGAAATAATGTTGTCGTTGAAAGTTTCTTTCAATAAGTCGATTGTTTCACGTGCTGTATGGCAAGTGGCACCATCTTGTTGAAACCACATTTCATCCATATCCATATCTTCAAGATTTGACAACAAAAACTCATTTAACATGGTTCTGTATCGATTTCCATTCACGGTAACGCGTCGTCCTTCCTCATTTTTAAAGAAATATGGACCGATGATCCCACCAGCCCATAGACCGCACCAAACAGTACATTT